>CM037084.1:64086406-64152591 GCA_020882725.1 Aphelinus certus | reverse complement strand
TTATGAAATTGAAAATGAAAATTGAATAAAAATGAAAATGAAAATGAAAATGAAAATTTGAATAAAAAATTTGAATGAAAATAAAAGTGAAAAAAATGAATGAAAATGATAATGAAAATGAAAATGTTAATAGAAGTCAAATTGAAAATACAAATGAAAAAAATAATCAAAATTAAAATACAAGTGAAAAAATGATAATGAAAATGAAATTTAAAATTTAATGAAAATGAAAATGAAAATGAAAATGTTAATAGAAGTCAAATTGAAAATACAAATGAAAAAAATAATCAAAATTAAAATACAAGTGAAAAAATGATAATGAAAATGAAATTTAAAATTTAATGAAAATGAAAATGAAAATGAAAAAATGAAATGAAAATGAAAATGAAAATGAAAAAATGAAATGAAAATGAAAATGGAAATTTTATGAAAATTTCATGAAAATGAAAAAATCATTATTACTAATTCAAATCTGCCGCGCTCCCTTGAAGCTTCTCCCACCGGCTTCTCCCAGCGCCATCTCTTGTCCTGTTATTCTGAGCATTGTATTTCACCATATTAACATAGAGGCGCTGAGCAGACCCGTAATAGATGGAAATTTCATTACGTCCCACCCTTAAGTCGTAAAAGGAGAGCCCCGCACGGCTATCAAAGGGCTTTTCCTCGCGGTCTACATTACATACCCATTCGCCGCGCGACTCCTTTGTCGCGTCTTGTTGTTTCCGGCGCAGACCTACGTATAATTGGCTCGAGTTGGCACGGGAGATTTTGAATACGTTCGTAATTAGACGGAATAATGAGGATGCTGTAAAAGTTGGACTGCTCCCCCACCCCCGGGATATATGAAAGGGAAGTTTGGAAGGGAGGATTTCGGAAACGATTGAGAGCTTGAAATACCGCGGGCTACGCGTACCTGAAATAGCTGCGCTCCGACAAGAATTTGCTCAATCAACGGATTTGTTGGTACAACTTTATGTAAGCTCACGTGAATTGCATTATTCTCGGATGCTAAACTCAATATTTTAATAACGAATAATGCTTTTGCGTCAATCCACGAATTTCTCTAAATTCGTTACGAACTCTTGTGCACTGACGAACGCGACTGGTCGTAGTCGAAAACACGTCAAATATCTAATTGTTCGTAATTATTCGTGTACAATCAGCGAAATATTCAGCTGAGAACACTGGTTTGAAATTCAAAGGGCGGCTAGTATTGAGTAACCTTATACCTTATACGTCAGGTGATTTCGGCACGAAAAAAATTTACAAAACGAGCGGAGCTATGGGGCTCTTCGCGTGCCGAAGATGAGCGAAACGCGTTTTCGACTCTGGGTAGAGAGAATCTTTGAATCATTACAAACGCCAAGGAGAGAAATTTGAAAAAAAACCTGAGCAAGCGAGATACTTACAGAACTTTTTGATACGAGGGACAACGACCCGGGCACCGACCATTTAACCCATTAAAGTGCTCGTTTTGCTTCCTAGGGACCGAAATTCAATTTCTGATCTTACACTGAAAATAAAATTTCCTTGTCAGGTCTCAATGGAATGATCACTACGATGTTGGGTCATCAGAGGGATACTGTAGCGTTCCTATAGCCCGATTCGATTGGTGTAGGCCTGATGATCTTGGAAATAGTATATAATATTTTTTTCTCTCTTAACAAAAATATCATTCTTTTCAATAATGCATCCAAAATTTGGTAATGAGGGGAAGAATAAAATGTACACAAACTCATTCAGTTTCAATGAATATTTTATTTGATCCTGAAATTTGTACACTTGAGGTGCCTATGCGACGTTGAGACCTTCTGCTTTGAATCAACTAGTTATTTATTTGATTAGCAGGAGTCTTCTACTAATGTTCGTGTTCTGTGGTCATGAAACACATACAAAAATCCTCTAAATGTTCATTGTCCGTGCATTCTCCTGAATGCCAGTTATTCTCAATACACAGGCGACGACACTCTGCGTTAGTTACTATCATTTCAAGATCATATGACCAGCGACAACTTCCAAGAGGTACAACTGTATGAATAATCGATGGAATAATGAATATAATGAAAGTGTGTACGCATGATGCAAAAATTTTGACGACGATGATACTTTTCAGAGAAAGTCATATTTAATAACATACTCACTTTCGTTAATTTGATTAGAATCTGCATCTCCATTAGATTTATAGGTTGAATCTGTAACATATTCCATAAATTTGAATCTACACATGTGCAAGTGATATTGCACAGAGAACCAGACTATCTCGACTTACTCTGAAAATCCTGCCGTCGTAGATGGTCCGAAGTTGCCATCCCGCAGATCATAAACGCAGTAAGAATAAAATAAATGCAGGATTTCATTTTTCACGTGAAAAGTTTGGCGAGCCAATTTTGAGAAGCTAACGACGTTCACGCGCCACTGGTAATTGCTATATTACACTAAGTACTTGATGAATGGATTCTTAAGAGACGCCCTGGTCATATTCGATCACATCTGTTTACACATACGCTCGGCCGCGATCTCGTTCGACGATATCGTATAGTTATACACGTAATGGGTTTACGTTATCACTTATACCTAAATATACGATTTTAAGAAGAGTCACTGTTAGCACAAGCGCAAAAAAAAATGAATGACCGATAAAATTCTATTCAATTGCTCTTGTCCGTTGTGTGAACGTATGGGTAGATTTCATCAATATAACTATTGAATATCATTTTTTTAAGTAATCCACTCGACATGGGGTTATTTAGGGGAAAGAATAAAATTCACTCAATCAGTTTCAACGAATATTTTGCATTCGAGATGCGTATAGAAGGCATTTCACAGGCATTTCTCGTTCGTTACAAAGTTTCGTATACAAAGCTACGATGTCCACGAGCCACACGGGTAATTATTGCTAGACCACACGAACTTCTTTCAATGACTCGTAAATCCGGGACGCTGTGGCGATATCTTCTCGATGTAAAATACTATATTACTCAAAAAGAGGAAGAGCCGACCTATTTATGTTAAGAAAAGTATTTATTTGTTCAGTTTTTTACATTATACATAGATTATCAAGGTCAAAATAAATCTTAAACAAACGTTTTATCGTTAAAGAGTACTGTCAAATGCATGATGGTTCGCAGTGATATTCTCGCAGTTAGATTTGGTTGGTATGTATATAGTAGTTCGTTTTCAGAGGTCTTTATTGTGATTTGTTGACATATCCACCAGTATTGTACGGTACAATATTTTGATACAATCGAAGAAAAAAAAACCTACTCATCATTCGCTCTTCTTATATAACTAGGGGATTCACGAGTGGGATGTTACCCCATAAGCTATATTTTGATACTGGTGCACTAATCAGGAGCTTGCATTCATTATGGTTATTTCGATTTTCATCGCCTCACTCGGTGATCGTCTGATTCCGCCTCCGAATCTAGCATCTGCAGTGATCCCCAGTACGATCACGAACTCTATTCTCGGTCGTGATCGTTCCTCCTCGATTCCCATAGTCACATTTGGATACATTTGTTGAAATTTGCCCGCGCGACTTCTCGCTCGCGCGTTTTCGAAAGGCGAAACCGAAGCGAACCACCGGATTGGCTTGGCTCACGAAGTTGGAGTAGCGGGCGCGATCCACAGTGGCACGGCGAACAATCAGCCCCTGCAGTTCGCGGAGCTTCGGCGCGCATATAAGCTCCGGCGACCCAGAAATTACGGCGCCAGTTTAACTTGCTCTCGATTTCGCCGCGGCCCACCGTTTCGGTCCTCGCATAGATATATATGTAGATGTGCGTGTGTAATGCGCCCAGCCAAGTTGGCCGACGGCCTGCAGGATCAACTGCAGTCCAACAGCTGCCATTAGCGTATGGCTTTAAGCTCGCGCCGGGCTCTGGAATATCGGAAGCGCGAATAAAATCGTTGTATAAACACGAGAGCCGATATCGAGTGCTTTGTACTTATAATATACGCCCGTGGCTCGATTAATCTCGATACCCGACCGGCCGATTGCATAATGCGCCATTACTATTTACTACTATATGTTCGGTCGACTCGACGGGCCACTCAACGATTAGTCTATATGCCGTGAGCTCTTGAGCCGATTACGCACAGTTGCCCGAAATTACGCGCCAACCGGCTATATATGGGTTTCATTAATTCATTCATAGTTTCGATGGGCTCTCGCGTTGTTCCACGAGTTTTCGGGATAATCAACGAATTCACGACTAGGTGGATGGGACGTAATTACCGAGCGTTCGTCCGTCATTATTAACATCCAATTATTTTTCCGAGGCTCGTGACAGCGTTGAAACCATAATGATACATCCGATGTGACAAATGAAGTGTCAATCTTATTTGTGCATGAATGAGTGTGTTGGAGATCGAAAAATTGACTAATTTGCTGTTTGCCACCGACAACAATTTTCCGAAAGTACGATAAAAATCTTGATTTTCATTGTCGGGGAAATGAAAGTGATGCACGAAGAGAATTAGTTCTAATCCGCTCCTGGGAGAACCTTTTTTCCAACAAACATCAATTTTCGAGATTACTGTAGGTTTCCTCACATACTGTTTTTTCAACTTATATTATGAGATATAGATAATTTAAATTACATCACGAAATTAGCCTGCCACACTTGCGAGGTGATTTACATGCACTGACAATGGAACGGAATATTTTTCTCCTAGCAAACTGTGCAAATAATCATCGAACCGTGTGTTCATACGTTGGTAAATCCGCTCCATTAATTACACTTCTACATCTCCATAGCAACCCAACACTGTTGCTCGCGCGACCAAACGTAATTACGAATCCACAAAATTTCCATCTCACTACCGAGCGGTAATACCGAGCTTTGATGAGTCTATTCAGCAAAAAAAAAAATCACGCGAGTTTCACGCTGAGTCAAGCGAAACGTTGAGAAACAGAATTGGGTTTTAAAAAAGCAAGCTCTCGAAATATTCGCAGGGCAAAAGATTCGCCCACACGTTCGCTGCGGACACATAGGGGAACGCAGTTTGGCTTTTGCGGAGAAGCGACGAGAGGCTGACTCAGGTGGACGAGGAGGAAGAAAGGGGAGAAAAAGAGCTGCCGGCGAGCCGAAATAAAGTATCGGGGGTCGAGTTAATCCGGCGTCCCGGCTCGATTAGCGAATTATCCGTGCGGTGTGGCCGAGTCGGCCGGGCCTAGCCGCAATTGGCTATGTCGAGGCGATCTTGCGCACTCGTTCGGCTGCCGAATGCCGCGTAACAGGAAGCGACATGTAACGAAGTATAAGCTCCGGCTGGGTGAGGGATGCGCCCGACCAAATGAAAGATCGAAGCTTGTATATGCGCGTGCGCGAGTGTGTGTGTGTGTGTGTGTGTGTGTGTACATGTGGCAGCTAGGCCTCGTCTCTCAATTCAAACGAATTGACCAGCGGGGCTCCAATCATCTAATCATGCTCGCACGGCCCTCGTTCACTTCGCGGCTGGAGGCCCATATCTAATTATCCCGCCCCGGCTGCTCTTCCTCTTTCTCTCTCTATCTGTGTCTCCCCTTGAAAAGGAAAAAAAAACGTGAGCTGGAACTCGTGTAATTAATAATGATGCAGGTGCGATTGGCCGTACAAATTTTTCTAATAAATCATGAGTACACGGAGAGAATAATGTTCTGGGAAAATTAACGAGAACGGATAGTAATTTCGTTGATAACCAATAGCAATTCACTAGATTAACCGAATATAGACTGACACTCCAGTCATTTCTAACGAATTTTCAAATTTTATTCGAATCGACAGATTTTGTAAAAATGTATTCTTACCTTTGTAACGCTTGCCCGGTATTATTTCCAACAGTATCGGTATTTTATTTCATTTTCATATTACATCGTAAATCTCTGTAAAAACGTTTGCACTCGCGGGTATTGGAGAACTCGAGCAAACTGCGCGAGAAGAGCTCTTGTAAGTTTGCGCTCTGTATAGTTAATAGTTAAATGTTTCAATAAAAGAATCGATTGTACATAAAAAAATAAAATTGAAAAAGATCTCATAAATTTTGATTGCGCGCTATTGGTTTTCGATCAAGTGGGACGCCCTGCCTTTGTTTTCCAAGCGCAAATTTATCTCTCAATTTGATCGAAAGCCAATCGCGCGCAATCAGAATTGATGAGAACATTTTCAATTTTTAGTTTTTGATGCGCGCAATCGATCCGTTTATTCAAAAATAATTATCAACAATCCTGTGTGCTAAGTTTCGAGAGCTCGCGCGAAGCTGTAACCTTATACCACTGCACTAAAAGTTATTATTTTATCTAAACACTCAAGACTTATTCATCAGACGTTTCAGAACAAATACAGTGGAAGTTTTGATTTTTCCAGCCGGTGATTGCATTACAATAGACTATTTCTATAGTTATAATTCCACTAAAACCTGCTGCTGCATTAATTACCTCGAAAATAATAAAAATCCGCTTGACCATATTATACTCTATTATAAAGGAATACAACTCGACAATGGCTCGCCCAATAAATCATCGAGTACATTTTCTACTCGGAGCGTATACAGTATAATTTTCTGCGCGTGTGCTCGCGGAGTCGATTTGAATACAAAGGACAAAGTTCCACGTGTCGCTTGCAGGGCCAAGTGGAAAAGCGCGAGGCACACGGGCGAAAAAGGGTGCGTGAAATGCTGATAGTCACGACGACTCGGGACGGCCACGCCAACCCTCGGCCGCCCTATACGCTCGCTAATTTATGCCCGACTTTCAACTTTTCACACGTATGAACGGGCTGCACACGCACGCATTTTGCCGTACTCGCGATTGGCCGAGGAGAAGCTCTTTGAAAACTTGCGAGTGACTTGTACTTTTTCATTTGAAATCGATAATTTTGATTTCAAATGCTGTCTATTAATTCATTGTGGTAGGAGAGAGTTGCCGCGACTGATTTCACCGGTGCTTTACAGGATGAATAATCTTTGCAAGCTTACCGGTGAAATATCGGTTAATTTTATATATTCCATGTCAGAAATGCCGAAAGCTCTTTGGTGTCATACCTTCACTGCACTGCACATTTTCCAATATAGACCAATTATTATAGAGAAAGGCTTGCGAAAATCGGCACCTGGGGGAAAAAATTCTTTTTCTTTCGATTCGATCGCGAACACAGCGAATTTCCCGTGTAAGCAATTTAGAGAGTATACATTCACTAGTAAATACCATGTATGTACCACGGTTGTGTGTCTCCAGTCGTGATGAACAGTTTTAACTCTAGCCTCTACTTTGGCGGAATAATGCACAAGCGTATACGCCTTTAACTGACGCGCGCAAGAGCCAATATACATATAGACCCTACATCGCAAGTATAGGTATACATGTATGCGTGCGTGTGTGTATGTGTGTGCAGTATAAAGCCGATGAGCGAGAGCTGTACCTATACGTTGGGCCGCGGTGATTAATGATACAAAGAGTTGACGCCACGTTTATCATGCGTCGCTCGATAAGCCACCCCTGCTCCGCGCTATAGCATCCCTGTATATATATAGCTATGACTCAATTCGTCGGCTGTGGTCAATGCTACAGCGGTGCGTGGGGTGATCGAATTGGAGTCAATTCTTCCAAATTTTACCTATTTTGCTGCACGGTGAATATTGAGCTTTTCAATGGTTGGTACGTATTTATAGACAGACATCGATCACCCCATGGACAAATTCCAGTCGCTAAGTTATACATTTCGAAGCGAGTCTCAATCGAATTTATGAATTCCGAATTCCGAACCCCCGGGTCCAGTTGTGCCAAAGTATTTGAATATTTTAACCACCTCCCGCATTTTTGCTCCATTGAAGAGTAAGCTTATATGCATGTGCGTGCGTGCGTCCGTATTAATTTAGCAGATGATGGAACTCTATTACCTGAGGTCAGATTCGAGAACAATTGGCATTGATTCGATTCGATTCGGTTTTTTTTTAAGAAATAATCACGCAGGTCTTGGAACTAATTGACTATTTACTGAGCTTGCGAATATTCCCGTTAATGATTATTTTGAAACGAATAACTTTTCTTTGTAGCATATTACACTAATAACTTTATCTCAATATGACTAGACCACTGTGTTTCTAGTGGAGAATTTTCATCAATGGAATTCATTTCAGAACGAACAAACTATTTTTTTTACATTTGAAATGAAATTGACTAATTTTGATGTTTGTAGGAGTGTTTGAATTTGAATTTCATTCATCGTTATCGCTAGTGTCAGAAATTCTCGTCTGAAATTCTATCTGATTCTGCGATGGAAAATCTGATTTATCAGTGCAACGTCTAAACCTGTATCAGAAAATCCATGCTTTTCTAATAGTTTTTACCAAATGAATCAGTTTAGAACGTCCTATTGAAAGAAACCTGCTTCGTTTTAATCATAAGAATCTAGCTCTTTCGAACAATAACATGCATAAACCCCTATCTGATTGCAAAAAAATTGCAACAATTTAATTTTCATCGCTTATATTCAAAGTAACAACCCGAAATCGATCTGTCTCTCCCCGAAATGGCGCTGCCCTCTCGCTGAAAACAAATCCCACGTCGTCTCGATATTACTAAATAAGTGATTTCGTGAATCGGGGGTTACTTCCGACCCGCAGACCGAGCCACGCGTAAATCCAATACAACGGATCAGCCCGTCGTATTGAAATCTCCGCGGACGAGCGAAATGCAGTCTCTTGAAAACGGATCGTGTCAAAGACACAGAGCGAGTGAGAGCCACGGGATGTGCGGCTCGAGGCAATATCCGAGAGGCTGGCGGCTCGAGAGAGGGATTCTTCATTCGCGATCCGGGCGCGTAAATTCGAAAATTGGCCGTAGCCAATCGTGCGGAATTGTTTAGCAAACAAATCGCGCGTCTGTGCGCGGCCCCGTGCGAGTATATAGGAGCTGGCCAAGTCAAACACACGTGAGAGCAGCGGGGCGAACGAGACGTAGCCGCGGCTGCGGTCGGCTCTCGACCGAGCCCATTATTCCCCGCCGGCGGCTGTTCCGGCCCGAGGTGCCGCTGAATTACGCCAAACGAGTTGGCCGCCCCCCCCTCTCCCCGCGCCTCGCACAAGTATATATACGAATCCACCTGCAGATATATAAGTCGACTGGCCGCCAACTACCACTCGATCGATCTCCATTTGTGCCAGCCTCGAGTTGCGAGCGATCCCTCTGCTCTCGCTTCATATGGATAACTTATTGCAATGTGCAGCTGTATGTCGAACAACCGAAGCAACGTGTTGCTTTTTCCTCGTCAAATATTCCAGTCGAACATCGTTGAGGCGTTGTTTTGTAAAGCCAGCTGGTGTCTGCGTCGAATTTGAACTCGTCCTGCGAATGTATTGACTGCAATCTCGTCCAACGGGGAACACTTGAAATTCTTGTTTGGTGCGATCTTTGCGGGCTAATTCGTAATATGCAATCCAATGAATCCCTATAGTGTTTCCATATTCGTCACGTAGAATATTGAAAAATAATTAGGATTTTCTATTATTTTATTTCCAAGTATAGATGTTCAAAGTTTGCATAAGGTGGATACATATAGGCATAGATGTATATTAAAGTGATGCAGCCACATCGTTATCACCGGCGCGATCTTCGTCGAGCTAATTCATCTCCTTAAACTATGAGGTGGTTTCAGCGAGCTCTTAGAAAAAATCTGAAAAAATTGAAAATGTTAGAAATTACTATATTTTTATTCTTTTCAAGTATTTATAAGTAGTTTAGAATAAGGTTGATCTATCTTAATATGATAGAATTGGAGAAATGTTGAGAAATTATTTGGGGCACCTTTATTACGGCACCACTAATACGGCACCTAACACTGAAATCACCTTGAGTATGGATAAATAAAAGATTTCTTAAATTCGCGTATTCTTCCTTCAGACCTAGAACGGATTAACCTCGTCGCCTTGTGTACGGATCACTCGATACACCACGTATAGTACTTTCTCTCGAGCTCGCAGACGTGTATTCATCCACACGGGATCGGCAAATGTATTGGATTCTCCACTCGACTATCGGGCGCGGCTTTTAGCCGAGGAGAAAGCAACGACAACAGAAATGGAAAGTGAAGTCTCATCGGCCGACACGAAGAATAATGGTATATAGTATATCGGATGGAGAGGAAGGATAAGGCTCTCGATATGCTCGCCTCGCAGCTCTTCCCGCGGGGAGAGCCGGCAAACATCCTACTCAATCATCTTCATCTGCGATAGCACACGCGCGCCGCATCCGCGGATACATTTTTCTTCGCGCCATCGATCGACCCCCCCCCCCCCCCCCCCGAGTTACACGGTAAAATAGTCACGACTCGGGGTGTGAATAAGACAGGTGTATACCGAATATGAGCCACTTTAAAGGGGCCTCTCACACAAAACGCGAACAATGGTAAAGACTCGATCTACATTGGGCTTATGGTTTATTAAAATAATTGATGAAAAAGACGTACGATGAGATAAAAAGTAAACGGTGTATTTGAAATGTCAAAAAATCGAATGGTATATGGTGCTCAATTTTATTGGTCTAATAGTGGCTCAGGATAGTCATTGTATCTCAGAAGCTACGGTTGGAATGCAATTGAAAAAAATGTATTTTCGAGATAATCTTGTCCGAAGTTTTATTTAAATGTTGCAGGCCTCTTGGAGGATCCTTGATAAGTAAGCTGTGTACATTTTCAAAAATATTTCTCACTCACGAGGGCGATGAAATTTTATTCTTAATATGATGTAAAAATGCGGTGTAAACGTTCGCGACTATAGTCAAAATGTTCTTCTCCTCACTATTCTGTATTACCAACAACATTGCAGGCGGCGTTGTATACGTGAAATCCAAAGGGCGGCTCATATTGGGCAAACACCAAAGACTTAGTCTACATATACTACAGATCCGTGTTATATACACGTATATACCTTGCATGTACTTATACGGGTGTAATAGGGGCATCAGGTGGGGTTTTAGTACGGGCGGCCGGCTCACCTGCGACGCACCAAGTACTAGCCGAGACGTCCCTCAAAAAGCCAGCCCCTCGCCCCCGCTGCACCCCCTGCAAAGTTTCAATTGTTTCGCCGCGGCTCTTGTCGTTCAAGAATGGATGCCCCGCGAGCAGCAACCCCCCGGCTGAAACGCTACGTTTTCGAATTACTCGCTGCCGCCGGCGGCGCTGCTTTTAAGTCCGCATTATACGGAAAAGTTTTAGCTTATATATACACACGCACACGCACCCACACACACACTTTCAGACCAGCCGCGCATTGTTTCCGTAATGAACTTGTTTGCGGTACAGCAGCTCTCTTTACTTTCTTTTTATTTACAGACGGTACTGGGGGGGGCTTGCCCAACTCGCACCTGCAGTCTTGGATCAACTCCTCGCGACGAGATTGTTCAATTTCATGGAAATATACTTTTCTGAGGATCGGCTGAGGGGAAAATTCAACGTCGCGTTCAGTCCGAATTGTGTATAGTTTATTGCTATTGATGGGCGCACAGCCATGTAGGGGCACAAAGTTCGACATGTGGCATCAGGACTCGGGGTATCTCTTATATGCGCCGTATATATAAAGGCGACATGCCGCGGAACGACCCTTAAGTTCAGCGCTTAGTTTAGTATGCTCCATTGAAATTCAGAGTGCACTGCACGCCCGAGTTGAACGGTGTACTCGAGCTCGGCTGAGCGTGTGTGTACGATGAATCTTCGGGGGCCATGTTAATGCGCATGATTTACATGGCGCCCCCCAACTTTTTACCCGTCATTCTCTCTTAATTTCTTATTGTCAAAATTCGTCGTAATATACAGTGGCTGGCTGATTTCAATGATGATCCACAGCGTGTGTTCGCTGTAAGCACGAGTGAACTCGAGGGGTTTCTCACTCCAGCGTACTCCTAGTAGGAATACCACGGAGTTCTTATGCAGTACTTATTTATGGATGAATAGTACTAGTTTATTCTTGCTAATTATTAACCAATATTCCTCAATTAAAGATTAAGTTAGATCAGAATATAATATGTTTATGCTGATGAGATAAAAATACCGAATGCTATAAAATTTGTCACGGAGTAATAAAAAAAAGGTGAGAGTACCGTCGAAATTTGGAGGGAGTACCGGAGTGAGAAGCCCCTCGAGTGAAAAATCCGATGGGACATGCGTACTTATGTATGTCAAATGAACATTAAATTCATATTTATTAGGAAACAGAATCGTTTTAAGTAATTTCAACCAAATAAACACTGTCATCCAGTATTTACATATGAATAGAATATTCAAAAGTAATGGATTCTATTCTCTGACTATCATTCATATAACTGATTCTATCAGCCTTTTCAGAGTGATGCATTTCTAGTTGATTCTCGTAATCAAACGAGCTTGCACAAGTGTCTTGTACACTTGTGCCTGACATAAGAGAGAATCTAAATAACCACTTGAAAAAGTTTGTATACCATCTGAAAATAAAAAGGAAAATTTTCACAAAGTGTCTCATCATTGATTCCTGGTATTCTTGCTTATAATAATTTCACTTGCGTGACATGCTTATGGCAACGGCAATGGTACTTCGTTGAAACCGATGATGTAGGAAATTTTCCTCTGAAAAAATAGCTCACGTTATTGCTCATGTGTAGGTTCGAGTACAATAGAAATTTAATGTAAAATGAATTTTCTACTGTATAAATTAAAAATTGTTCGACAAAAATAGTAGACCTTGACTAGTAATAAGTACTTTCGGACTAGCGGACGTGACTGAAGAATGGGACACAGATTGACTCATAAAATCACGTTGAGTATATATAAAGAATCGAATCAAGCAATTGATTTAGTCGTTGACGAAAACCACATAGTACGAGCTACGAGTTAAAAAGTGAGTTTTATAGTTAAGTTTCTCTGTGTCTTCCATCGTACTCCATATACAATAATAATATATTATGCAACAAGTGCGTGAAATTTTGAAGACGTTTGTGAGTGGCTGGCGAAGGCAGCAACGAGTATCACGCGTGATTAATAATTAATGCACTAGTTGGATACAATATTTTACGTGATTTCATACAACATATATATTAATTTTCACGCGATCTTGTAACCTTTGCTTGATTTTGAGGAACGTTTTGGACGACTCTTGACGAAATCGAACCGATCCCCAACCACATTATCACATGGTCGGAAAATCTGTAAAATACCCGCAGCACCGCGCGAGTATCTCACATTATTAGGTGCAGTCGTGCTCCGTCGTGTGGGCCAGCCCGAGGATGTTACTTGGGTGTCCTATTTTTTGTTCCCGCCGAGTCGATTCGCGGCTCTGGAGCCGCGGCGAAACGGGGCCACAATCGCGGCCCGAGATCAAAGCACGCGCGTATCAGCCCCGGCCACCAGCCCGGGAGGGAGGAAGGAGGAAATAGATTTTTCCGCCGTACGTCCTCTTCTCCCCCCGGGGGAAAAGGAGCCTCGGAGTCTTGTCGCCGGCTCCGCCAGCAGATGGAGGAGGAAGAGGAGGCACGCGATAGCCAGGGAAGAAATTACGGAGGGACGGGCGCGCGCTGGTACACCAGATCACGTTGTGCAAATCCCGGGCCTCGACGAATAAGCCGGCTTCCATGCCTCTCGTCTTCCTCTTCCTCCGTCGTGCGGATTAACGCGGAATCATTCCTTTTTGTCCCTCTGCCCGTCAGTGTCTCTGTGTCCGTGTATATACGTCTCGGGAGAGAGAGTCAATTTTTCAACGGCTCGGGCCCGTCGGTCGTGACATTAAAAATTCAACCGATGGACCCCCGCTGATTGTATCGCTGCGAAACACACTGCTGAATATGAGGGTTCGGCTATAAAGCTTTTTACCTGAGCGCCATGCGTCCCGGTCAAATATTCACGAGGGTATTTTCAATACTGATTATCGACTCGTCGTCGGGAGGGAGGGAGGGAGAGGATACGTAATGCGGTGAGAGCTGCAACGTTATTGAATTGACTATATATGTGTGAGCGCATTGGCCAGGCCAAATATTGGTCCGATTATTATAGTGGGCTCCCCGACGGTGGACCCGATAACGCGCGTTGCGTTGGTAATAATTGAAACGCGCCCGAGCCATGTAGGCCAATGGCGGGTGCTTCCCGCATGTATGTATACGAGCGGTGCATACGCGATAAGTTTCGATTTACAATGAAATCATCATATATTCAAGCTGTATCTAAGCCAATAGAGAGAACTCGGCGGTGGAATAGTTGTTTGACTCGAGACCTACCAACGAGACTCTGTGTACCGGACAAAAGTAGGACACTTCTGATTCGCGAACTATTGGCTCGCCACCAGACTCCTACACACACACACACACTTTCAGGGGATCGGATTTTTGCGGAATTATTAGCCGAATCTCGTCGGAGCCGCGAAAACTTGCCAATGGATATTTACGATGACCCACAAAGTTGCAACGCTGCGGAGCCGGGATAACTTTGCTCTGCAGTCCCGCGGATTCTCGGAAAGCAGATAGAAAGCGGAAAAACTCGATAAATTAATATTTGGTATATACAGTAGCCCTTTCAACGGCAAACTTTCTCATTCGATTCGGGATTCAAATCGAATCCGCGCGTCTTTCCGGGGCCGATGCCTTACGCGTGACGCCAGTCTCGCGGGACTTGAGCCCTTCTAATCCACTCTCTCTCTCTCTCTCTCTCTCTCTCTCTCGCCGCTGCAGAGCCGGGAGCTGGCGAATCGATTTCCCGGGCGCGTCGTCCCGCGCCCGCGTTACCCGGGCCCTCCTCTGTTTGGCCGAAAAGTTATAGCGCGAGCCGGGCTTTCTCCGACACTGAGGCTGCAAACTTTTTGCCATTTTTCACGGAGCCGATCCGACGCCCCGCGCGATCCTACACACACACACGCGCCGAGCTTCCGAATCAATGCACGGCTCTCACTCTGTACTTTCTCTTTCGCGTGGCGAACGCCACCCTTTTTTTTCGTTTTCTACTCCCGAACGGATTTCAAGTTCACAGGATAGACTAGTCCTCCCACTGATAGCCGTTGTGGGATGTACCGCAGGTCGAATTGGCCGCGGGATTTTACGCGCCGAGTAACAAATACGTTTGATCATCGTGCGGTCAGCTGTGCGAGACGTTACCCATGATGTGCAATTAACCCGAGCAGCGAATCGCGGTATAAGTCCCTCGAGGAGCACCGAAGAATTACCATGGAATACTGAATTATGTGAGGCGGGTGTGGATGATGGTGTGGGCCGGTGCCCGATATGCCAACCACTATTTGGATTTCATAATATATACCCGCGTCTACGGCGGCGCCGCGGGATATTATTGGCGGTATACAGCGAGAGAAAATATTGTAAACGTTTGCGAACCCTTACACCTGATGGTTGACAGTCATTTTCTCCGTTCTCTTTTATCTAACTTTCCAGATTGAGCATTTTTTTAATAAACTTGGACTAGGACAAAAGTACGAGTGAGCGGCATAAACACTTGATTTCGATTGGTACATTTTATCTATATGTTCCAATTATTTTTTATCATTGTACGCCTACTTTGATCGCATATACGTATGATACACAATTCTCACCAATACCTGACGTGTATTTTCGAATGTTACAGGATATGTCGAATCTAATAAACTATCAATTTCAAATCTAATCCGTTTCATCTGATTCTCATGGACCTTTGAAGGGTGTAGTACCAACCGAGAGAAATATAGAGATTCTTAGTAAAAATCAATTATAAATATGTTTCAGTTGGTATCAGCTATCAGGTAACACATATTTTCTCCAACATTCATACATCAACAATATATTACTTTCATTCGATAGTTTTTGAACGTATATGTGTATGAGACACGTGTAGAATTAAACATATTATATATGTCATTCAGTATTTACATATGAATAGAATATCCAAAAGCAATTGATTCTATCCTGAGGTATGATTATCATTTATAGAACTGATTCTATCAGCCTTTCCAGAGTAATGCATTTCTAGTTGATTCTCGTAATCAAACTAGCTTGCACAAGTGTCTCGTACACTTGTTATCAAGCACATATTATACTCAAAGAAGGTAAAAATATATTTTGGAAATCTTGACTTGGCCTAGTAAGTGTACGAGACACTTGTATAAGCTAGTTTGATTACGAGAATCAACTAGAAATGCATTACTCTGGAAAGGCTAATAGAATCAATTATATGAATGGAAGCATGCTTGAACTAACTTGAAATATGGCCCAATTCACGAGAAAATGTATTAATTTTATACTTGAAACTTAAGAAATATATCTGTGATCGCTGTGATTACAATATTCATATGTCTTAGAAGTATAATTCCTTTCTATAACAGATAATTGATATTCCAACGAATTTATTCTTTCTAACGAGGAAACATACTGCAGATTTTACTTGAGTGATTTTCCTCAGTGTGCTATCCATCGTAGAGTGAAAATCGATTCGAAATAACTTCATACAGGTTGATGCGTAATTTTTCCGGGTTAAAAGGTTCTCGATATGGATTTTCCCCTGTAGCCGCACGCACTGCAAGCTCCCGCTTTCCCACGATGTATTTATCGGCCTCGTTGTTTTGCCGAGAGAGGCTATTTCGGGAGCGAGTCGCGCGGGAAACTCGGTGTCGTTCAAAATCGAGCCGCGGACCGGTCGATCATCCGCCACCACGGCTCGATGCGCGCACACACACACACACACACACACAGCAAATAACAGCGGCGCGCTGCTAATGGAAAAACGATGCCGAGCAATCGCGAAAATTTTTTCGCGTCGATTCAAGGTTGCGCTCCGGCATGCCCAGCACGTCACACCCGCACACACAGCTTCAACCCTCTACGCGCACGTAGACCCTCTTTTCTGCTTAGCTCCGCGCGTTCACTGGCCTGCACGCGCCTCATCTTGCCCTCTCCTCTTTTGCTCGGCCCAGCGGAACACGGCGGTGCAGAGGGAAAAACGCCCAAATTACATCTTCTAATGAAGAATCACCCACGGGTCGCACGGGTATATAAGTATAGATTTTTCACTAGTTATATATTCGTCCCGATTACGTACGAGGTAATTTACTCGGATGGTCGATATAAAAAAATATAATGAAATTTGGTGAAATTTTGAGCTGGTTCGAATAGACTTATACTCTCCGCACGTACTCGTCAAGCGCTTAATCGTATTTTCTACACGACGCGTCGCGACAAAGGTATATATGACGCTTTTGGTTAATTACATCAAGACTAAAACCGGAATTTCCCTCTCGGACGTTTCGCTCCACGCTGAAATGACGATATCGTATATATTCTTCATCGTAGATTTTGTTTCACGTTTCCCAGGACTGGACCAATAGGGGTTATTTTTTTTCTTCTATTTACATGCATACGCGTTCTTCGAATTCCATTTGAAAAATTGTACGATTAATCAACTCCACGAGGAATTCCAATTTGTTTTCTTCGCGGCGAAATCGATCAAATATTTCCGTGACACAATAATAGTTTACACCACGAGCCATATATATACACACCACACATACACGTAGCGAGGCTATTTTTTCATTACCCAATCTCTCCCTCTACCCACGGGAAACGCAAAGTTGGAAGCCCCATTCCGATGTCGCATACCATTGGTCCCTCAAGCCCTCAGTCCGTTGATGGGTCGATTCATCATTGGCGCGGGCAATCGGGTATACATTCGACGGAAAGCGCGTCTCTACGATCGATTAATCGCCCCCTGGAAACCCGATAAAAATGTTGCCACTTTGCAGCGACGATTTTGATTCGTCTTTATCTGCAACTGCATACGTGAATATTAACAACGAAGGCGAGTCGCGCGAGTGGCATAAGGAGTCGGATAATATTGACGGGAGAGGCTGCGGGGTATTATGACAAACAGCCGTCGGCTGACGGGCTCCGCACCGCTAACCGTCTCGCGGTCTCCTGTTGCAGACCGCAGATAATTAATTAGCATATCCGGGAGGGCGGCGCGAACGTACGCCGCTCGATAATAATCAACCGCGCGCCGATCGGCTCACGAGTGTTTTGGTTCCAAGACCAACCGACTTGGCACTTCTGACAACGAGAGTACCCAGGCCTTTGGTTGTCTTGGATCCTACTGAAACTATGCGAGATCGTTTTTGGCCAAATACGTAACGTGCACAGCCAATGCTTCGTTTTCTTAGAGATACTCACGAATTATTCTTGATTTCAAATATGTATATGTCTAGATATATTCATGAGTCGTTCTTGATTTTATGCATATGAGGTAACTGCAGACAATTTGGCATTGCTGGCAATTTGGCACGCTTGCCAGGTTTCGTAAGACTGAGTAAAATCGTTGAATATTTTTATAGTCATATTACGATGATTTAGACGCGTATTTTTGAGTTGAATGTCAAAAGTTTTGTATAAATATCAATGGGAACATGATTGAGAGTTTATTTCAATGTCAATTGGATCGTCCCTGTAGACCTATATAGGCTGTAACAAATGATCAAGAAACCGTGCCAAATTGACTGCACGTGCATTTGGTCCTTTTCCGTTTTATTTAATTGCAATTTTTGATAGGTTCAAGTAGTCGGATGATAACTATAGAGATGGTTTTTAATAAGTATTGAGCTAAGCTTTAAGATACTTTTTGCAGAATTTCAAAACTCCAAGTCTATCATAGTCAAATTCGCAAAAGACCCTTAGGAGGTGGCGCATTGGCTGCAGTTACCTTGTACAAAGTTAAGAATGATTTATGAATATTTGGAGGAAACCAAAACCGTCGGCTCTGTTTGGCAGCCCAAAAACCATCTCACAAAGTTTCGGCAAAGTCGGAAAGACCCAAAAGTCCGATAGTCTCCTTTTGTGAGATGCTCTCGTTCGAGCCGCGATTTTTTCTGGGACGCGGCGGCGTTATTACAGTATAGGCATCGCTGCTCGAGGCTCGTTAGTGTAAACATCGACTCGCAAGTTCGTATCAGAACTGCAAGTTGGCCGCGGAACTATTATACGACACTCTTTCCGCTGGTCCTGGCGCGCTCCACTTTGGCCCTCTTTGTCTTTTTCCGAACCTCGACTTTCGGCGTCTTTTTAACTCGTGCCCTCCATTCGACGGCTGCAGCGCAACTTCGCGGCGCGCATACCAGCTCCAACTTGCTTCTTACACGCAGATTGTATTCCGAATTAAGCCGACCCGTATATATGCCTTGCACGCCCGAGCTCGCTCGCGCGCGCATAACTTTATGTTTGCTAATTCAACGAAGTTCGCGCAGATTGAGTGCAAAGTTGCGCCGCGCGGCCCAACTTCCGATTGATTTTATGTGCTGTGTACGGCAAGGGTGGATGTATATATTGACGGCGCGAGTACATCAACGCCATCCGCCACAGTCTCAGCCGATTCCGGCTAGACTACGCTGGGACTTTGCTGAGTTCAGCAATCATGATGTTTCGTGAACCACCGCGGTGTGCCGGAGTGTACCTCGAGCGCGCTGTGAAAAAACACCCAAGTAAAATCTTCTGTTTACCATATGATACACCGACGGAAAAATTGATTAAATTGAAAAAAGAAAGTTTATTAGTAGTCTTATCAAAGTTGTTTTGTAGTAAAATGAACTAAACTTTTTGACTATATGATTATAGTCATCGAAACTGTATCCCCGTATATTTTTAGTAAAACTATACTTATAATGAGTTGCATTATATCTCTTAATTCTCTGATGTTTGTCCAATGAAAATATTATACCAAAAAAAAAAACGAATCTACACGCTCAATTATAATTAGAGTACTATATTCAGGACGGGACGAGATAATATTCTGTAAACCTCCAAAATTACATATTTACTGTTTTATATTCAAATACTTTTCAGATATACATTCATATTTAATCGAAATCACATCTGCATTAGAATGACTCCAATTTATTAACCAATACTAAATGCTTCTGTATTAGTATGTTACGTGCCAGATTCGAGACACTCAGAACCCGAAGGGTAAAACAATTGGTGCACCCTGTTCACGTCTTGCACCCTGCGCTTGTAGAAGACGGTGTTGTTTCAAACACTTTGAGTATGGACATGGCACATATTCTTTTGTAGCTGTAATTGGGAGATAATGATAGTTATATCCATGATTCAAAATTAACTATGATGATATACTCAATTCTTAAGAACATTATTCAAATTAACCTGGTTGCGAATGGCATTCTTTAACCATTTTGTGTACATCGTAGGGTGACAATTCACTTGTGAACCCATTCAACATTTTATCTTTGTTTAGTACTACTTGATTTTCGTCGTATTCACTTCCTTTCTGAGTCAGCTGTTGTTAATTCACAAAACATAAGAGTATCGATAATGAATTATGAAAGTCACAGGAATGCTTCTAAATTTTATAGTCATAAATATGCGTAATATTGCAACTCACCAATCCCCAGCCTAAAAGATAACATTGTAAACCGCAATACATGTCATTTGACCAACCAGCCTCATCTATGGCCTCCGAAATAATAAGCTTGGTGACTTTCAAATCTATAGAGTGAATGAAAATTGGAAGTTATACTTTTGTTCTTAAATTTTTCTTACATTCACATGGGTTATTCGCATTCAATTCCAATATATATAATGAAAATGGTATTTCGTGTGGGTCAGGTGAGGTAAACTCAATTAATAATGTCAATAAATAATATATGAACAAAAATATCCACAAGAAATTGATTTTAGCCTCCGGTATGATTATCAATGAAACAATATATCCTGTAAGTCTTGACTTTGTCTTGATAAGAAGTGTACGAGACACTAGTGCTTCACCGGCCACTCGTGGACACGTCTTCAAAATTTCATGCACTAATTGCATCATACACTATTTGTTAATTTCCGAAATTGCATAATATATTGAACATACAATTCAAGTGAAAACGATTTGTTCACTCGATCTGTTCGCACGAATTGAATTTTTTGCAAAACTACTACTTTGAAAGGATATACTATATTTTCTAAAACAGCGGGCACATGCATGTTTGATTATGCGATTTATTTGGGATGACCTATATGTACATACTTATATGCACATATGTATATATTTATTATTAACAATACTTACTGATGGTTCTTTCGATGTCAGTAAGATTTTGAAGACCATGTGTTACTAAACACTTTTGATATGTTTCTGGAGTGAAAGATAAATTCGAGTTGTTTCTCAGATTTTTCGATTCCTTTGAGAAAACAAAAAAAGTTTTTATTAGATTAAAAAACAATTCAGTGGCACGAAGAGGTATAGACACGTAATAGTATATCATAATATCAACTGTGGGAAATTGATTGAACATATTGTATATTTTTATATACAATATTTTTTAACCGTAATGTCCATGATGAACGAAAGGGCACTGTGCGTGATAACAGTGCAGGTTTTGAACGGGGAGCAGGTCCAGGGTCGCAGCCCCTAGTAGGGGTTATAGGGTAAACCAGCCGCCAGAGGCGGAGCCCCTTCCTCCGCAAAAAAAAAACATACATAAAAATAAAAAAAAATGATTGGAGCACAGACCGTTGATTGCGATCTACTCAGTAGTTGTCACTTTTGTTGAAAGTACACAAATTTGAATTTTTATTATTTCACGCACACGATCCGGTTCGTAAAATGCTGTCTCACAGTCAAGAATAACGGTAAAATATGGACATTCTCATCCTGACCAAAAAATGTTGATTGATATCGAATTAGAAGATTTTTAGAGTTGATATGTTACATTGAAATTTTAAAAATACATACGTCCAAAATATCTGAATTTTGATTGTTATACGCAGACGCCCCAAGGACAAAACATAAAAGTAAGACTTTGACGGTTTCCATGTTGGGTTTTGACAAGATTTTATTAGAGTAAGTTGTATCTACAGGTTCGATATAGAAACCACTTCAGTTGTACTTTGAATGACTGAGTGTGAATGGTTTTGAATTGAGCTTATATAGTCTGTTTGTGTTGCACATGAAGATCTTTCCACTTTCATTGAATAAAGTATCGTGAATGTGTGCATAAGATGTCGTTCATGCTATGTACATATAAATAGTATTTGAGCTATATCCAAAACGGTTTATGTAATATTTTTGTAGATTGAGCAAATATACTTCATTCAGTAGAGTGTAAAGTTTTCTTATAATTTGCGCACTCAAGGTTCAAACTGATCAATAAATTACTGACACATGATTGAATATTCACAATTGGCAGTACTTCAGCATGTGTTTTTTTTTTAAATTAAAGCTTTATACGCGTGTAAAAATGAATTTTAATCAAACTTGTATTATTTCTATCATATCACGCCACACTGCTATCGCCCTGATTATAGAAAGTTTTTTACCATTTTTTGAAAAAAATTTAAGGTTGGCGATCGATTTTACGGGGAAAATTACGTATAGAATATATATATTTGTTTTTTGAAAAGTTAATTCTTTGCTTCCCGAATCGTTTACATGACTAATGAATCCCAAGCAAAATCTATTCGTTTATGAGCATTTCGCGAAATTAAAAGTGAACTTTTTAAAGAACAAATGTATGTTCGGTGCTATACTACACTAAGTGTAAAGTGAATTTTAACATATATTTTGTAAAATAAACTTTATGAATCTGGTGAGCTTTCCTAAATTCTGTATAGTAGGATCCGCCAAACACGTATGGCTGTCACATATTTTCATCCTATAATATAGTGAAAATATAAGGTTTACTATGTTTTTTTTCGGTGTACATAAATTACATTTTTCGGTAATAATTGTCTCAAGTTTATTTATAGAATTGAGTTTCAGGCAAAAAACACTTGGATGTAACACTATCGTGGCGGTGAATCAATTAAAATATTTTTCGTTACATCATTTTCCAAAAATAATTTCTTAGAGCATACCTCGTCACGCTCAAACTCGGCATAGCGTGGCACAAAATACCCTGTTATATACGCATAGAGTATATCGCGTCCCTTGTTATTTCGTAAGACGGAAAAGTTTCGTCTCGAAATAGCGTTCTGGAATGATTAACACGTGGGAAGCTTTAATGAATAATGAGTTGTTTCGTTCATCAATTAAATGTCCCCTTCCTGAACAGTAGCAGCAGCAGCAGCAGCAGCAGCAGCAGCATCTGGAGTAAGCGTAAAAAGCTTCTTCTTCCTCTGTTTGGGAGGAGCGGCTCGGCGCCTTCAGGAATTAGGGAGTAGAGACCGCAAGGGAATCGAGTCGCTTTAAAAATAGAGCCGCGTGGACGGAATACAAGCTGCGAGACCCTTGGCCAAGGGTTTCGCCCTATCGAATCAACTCAGCGTCGTTGGAACGTCATGAATTGCGCATTCGTGCCTCCCTTTATAACGCGAGCCCGGCCCGAATGTTCACGGGATATCAGCCTACAACTCCCCCGCGCATTAGTGCCAAATGATAAAAAAAAGGACGGACCGCGCGTCGACAGCTGGCAACGGAGATACCAACTCGAACATTCCATTAGGATCGATCAACTCTTGAGCGGTGACTCGAAAACGGCATTTCAGCCCTGTTCACTCGCAATCCATTGTCAGCTCAACTGTAAATCAACTATGAGTTTCGTTACATTTGATCCCCATGGTATTCATTATAGCAGAATCAAATAGAAAAATGTGGCCACTTTGAGTATAAAAAATAGTAGTTCTTACAATAGTATTCGGTGCTCATAGCAAGTTTTTTTGTTCATGTTATAATATTTCACTTATAAACAAGTCCATCTGAAATTAATGTCAGACCTTATAATTTTTCTGTTGCGAAAGTCTGGTCAAATTTGACGCCAGTCTAGTAAACCCATGATCAAAGTCAGATTTTAATCAAATTTTAACAAGAGTAAAAATTACACGAGTACTCAGCCAAGTCACTTGAAAAAAAAAAATCAGCGAAGTTCGTTTGTACTAATACAATGAGATTGACCGAATAAAATGAAAGTTCAGTCTTGCAACTCGTTTCATGCTAAGAAGTCGGTGAGAATTCCACCTTTATTTTTAAATGAATTTATAATCTATTTCTGAGTGGGATGTAAAAAAATTTGAAAAACTGAGATAGTATAGTTATACTTACTATCGTTATACTACGCTAAATTTAATGAATATTACTAAAAATACAGTGCGGTGTGGTTCTTTATAGAAGGGCTTTGACAGAGCAAACGCGGAGGACGAGTTTCATTTGCAGCTTGTACTATCCTCGAAATAGAAAATTTCTTTTTTTCGTTTGATTGATCATCGGCGTATAATATAAACTGGCAAAGATAAAGAAATCAAGTTTCTTTTGTACTTTTTTTGTAATGTTTGTGTTTTGACTCGCCAGCTTAAAAGGGAAGAGAGTGAAAGAAAGAAGGGAAAAAGAGAAAGGGGACAAAAAGTAGATTTATAGTATCCTTTCAGCTTTCCTAATCATTGACGGGAAAGGTTCAACGACCAACTGTGGAGAAGCGTCAAAGAAGAGCCTTTGAAATACGGCGGTCATCCTCGCATTGTGGGAACAATTAAACGTTGGAAATGTCTATCGGCCGAACGAACGGGCGCATATGCCGGGCTTCTCGAGAAATTTTGAGGACTCTTAATAGGGGAGATGCAGCGAAATAAGCAGCCCTCTGGGGGAAAGTTGTGTATAGGCAAGCCGGCCAGGGTATATATTATATACCTATACGTACAGAGCGTAAGTGCACTTCTGAAATCTCGAGATAAGTCCAGGGTATATTAGGTACCTGTATAAGTGAGTCGAGCACGCAACGCAATAGTCTCCGCGTGGCCTATTGTGTTGCCTGACCGCAATACTTACCCGGCCATATTGCTCAGAAATAACTCCGACGCCATCAGCTACCTGTAGCCCTGGAACGAACAAAGGATCAAGCGCCGATTTACCGTCTCGTCCCCTTACAGAAATATTCATGTATCCATTACGCTCTCAAGTTATTGTCCGCCTACTCTTGGACGTTGGTTCTATGAAATATTCAGATTAAATCTAGAGCTTATGAAGAAATTGTTCGAAACACCTTTTGAGGTCGTATACATATATACATTTCCCTCTTATCTATTTTGAGAATAATATAATGCGGTTCATATTATATTGTTAGTCAAGAAATTTTCCAAATATCAAACTAAGTCTCTGGTTGATCATGTTAAAATCGTGCAGATTCGATACAGATGGATTGCTTCAAAGTATTCACAAAGACGCATACGATGAAGTCAGTTATGCACTGAAAAAATGCCTACTCGATAGGCAAGTAGATAAATCGAACCTGAAATTACAAAACTTTATACTATTTTAAAAGAAAGTACATGTAGTCAAATTTATTGTTTCTACGAATTGTTCACAATCCTATATGCTATAGATATGAGTGTAAACTATGTATGTACTGTACATACTCTCGTAGATTAACATCCTATTTATAGATATATTTTACTAGTCGTAGGTCGAATATTCATTAGTATCAAGTTGACTTGATTCAAGAAAATTTAACTTTTGTCTCAAGAACAATTGGCCCAATGTCAAATGCGATATTCCCAATCGCAGTAAGTGCATTTTAATTTGCGCGACAAGCACCCAATTATTTCCGTGCAAATATCAACGACACGAAAGATTAACCAAAAAAAATTCGACTGATCGACAAGCACGTAGTAGCGGCAACATTGAAGAAACGAGGTGATATCTTGATAATCTTACATAATTCGGGTTTACGGGTGAATAATCTCTTAATTCGGGTTACGCGTGTCGCGACCGGACGAACGAAGAAAGTATATACTACGCACACGAGCATAAAATATTACGGTCGGCCGGGAAGTCGCACCCCATACCTACAATGGCAAGGGCTTCTCTCTAGATGTACAGAAGCGGAGGAAATAAATGACGAGCGGAGTGCCATAAAATTAAAAGATTGAAGGAGGCGGCGAGGCGGGCTTAAGAGCCTCTCGTCGCTCTCGAGACATGAAACTTCCAAAACTCGGTGGCGCGTGGCGATAAATTAGAAATAGGATAAGCGGAGGCGGGATCGCGTGACGACGAGCGCCGCCATATATATATCGTAATACGGAGCGGCGGCCCGTACACAGCGGCCGTCTGTCGAGGGGATGAGTCGCGCGATAAGGCCCCGATCGATAAGCGCGCGGGGCCAAGTGATTCGGGCGCTGCAGATGCCGATCGCCCGGCGACACTTAATTTCGAATTCGAACCGCGTGGTGCGTATCGCTCGTGGAAATCTCCGGTGTATCGGCCGTGCAGATGCTTCCTCGGATGGGAATTTCCCGCCGCCGGGCTTCTCCACACGTATATCGAGCTGGATCTAATGCGGGAGCCCCCACACGTGTGCCACGCACCAATTTCCAACGAGTGTCGATCGAATCGCTCATCGGCCAATGTTGCGCGGCTCGTTTTACCCCCGAATTCGTTCCGTCGATGCAGGCTTGCCGTCGGATTATCACGTCCTTCAACGTCGAAAATTCGTCACCGAGTTACCCGACAAGCCGCTTGTCGCGATCGAAGTTTCGCACGGCGCATTGTTATGTGCGTATGCCCGTGGAAATTTGTTTTTCACATATGCGGGCCTGAAGGAAATATTGATGACGGGGTATATCGTCGGGTGGAAATAAAAAAAAGGAACTAATTCGGTGGAGTGATAAAGCCGTACAACTGGCCGGAAACCCGAGGTCGATTTGAATGTGATTCTGAGTTCATGTTTCAATTAAACTGACGTTCAGAGTATCGCACATTTGGGATACCAATCACGCGAGCCTTTTTTCGAACTTATTTTGTTTGTTCACAGTTTCATTATTATATTTGTTATTTGAATTTGAATATTTTATTATTATTATTCTGAATATTTATTATTTGAATTGGCGTGAGATGCAAGGAGAAGCACATAGCAATCGGGTTCTTGGAAATATTATAACAAATAAAAACCCACTTCTAGATTATTTGAACATTCGAAATATTTACGCTTACATCCATTATTCAACAACATTTCATATCGAGCGAGCCTGTTTTACGAATGAAATATCTTTTCAGTAAAAATTGATTGAAATGTGGGTGTATGTATATACAAATTAGTTATACAATAGAGTAGCGCATATTCAATTGTTACGC
Source organism: Aphelinus certus (assembly GCA_020882725.1). NCBI lineage: Eukaryota > Metazoa > Arthropoda > Insecta > Hymenoptera > Aphelinidae > Aphelinus > Aphelinus certus. The sequence goes on along the minus strand of CM037084.1, from coordinate 64,125,571 downwards.
ATTAGCGCGTTTATTATTGACGGACAATATAATCCATTAGCGCACTACTAAGCCCGTGACGGCTGTTAGCAACATGACGCTCGATGGTCAAATGGTTATTCGATTGCGATCAATGAATGAAAAACTGGCGCTTTTGCGAAGGAACGTTGGCTACAACACATTCCGCGCGATGGAAATTATTTCCTGCTCTTTCGCACGAGAACGGTTGTCTGAAAGACTGCACTTTTCTACGGTTTTTACTTTACATGAAAGTTAGCTTGGAGCTTTTACAAAGTCGAGCTCGTATTGATTCGACCATTTTTTTCCTCTGCCCAATCCTGCATCATTCACGCTGGCGTCCGACGAATTTTTATGACACTTTTATGCGTTCGTAGAGTTTACAGTCCTCACATACGCAATAACTCAAAGATTGATTTCTCCCAAGACACTGACTCAGTTGAACATTCACGAACTAAATATGTTCGAAGGGAAAATTAATTTAACGATCGAGCTTGTTATTATTGTAATAGTCCATTACAATGTTATAGAAGACTATTTCAAGTTGGGCTTCCGCAGGACGAGTTATTTTAGGTGATCTCGTCTTGGTCTAGAAAAATCTTGGTTTGCCTCATACTGATCTTGATCTTGTTGTACGAATTTTGTGTTTTGGTCTTATCTCGAATCGAGACTCTTGACAAGACTGTTGATCTTGAAAAATTTGTATAATTTTTATGAATTTAAATTTATCGCACTCCATTTTCTACAGAGTGGCCTTCAAAGATCGCACTTTAATAAGAATTTTAGAAGCTGAGTTCAAAGTTTAAAAGTCGCTTTCAAATTCTCATTTTCCACATTTTTTATTTGCAGACAGTCATGTCAGGTGTGTACGTGTTGGTCGCTATATTTGCCGTGGTGCCTTGCTTCCACGCTGAATTACTTAATCCCTATGCTTGTGCCGAATTGGCACCTGGTACAATCAATACCATATTGGAAGTTGGCCGATTCAACCAGAACGATACTTGTGTGCAAGAGCTGCCTGTTAAGGGTAAAACCGACAAGTTATTGGACTACACCGATACCTTCGATGTGACGAAATTTGAAAAAGATGACGAAGAATACGTGATTTCGAAGATCCAAGTTGTGAAGACTCAAGTATCAGAGTCGAGTTCTCCAATAAAAACTAGCATCGTCGCTGGAGGTCTCAAAACCCCGACCGTTACACTTCGCTTTATCATTGCTCCAGGTGAATTTTCATTACGAGTCTACCTGCACATTCGTAAATACAAAGAACGCTGCTGCCAATGCTGCAAAGTCTGATGAGTCCCAAGCAATTCATTGTAAAATTGTTGTTCATGAATTGTTGTTATTAAAATTTCGAACATGAAAATAAAAACACTCATAATATATTGAACGAAAGCTTTCTCTTGGACTTTCAATTAATTACCATATATTTATATCAACGGTTAAATGTTGACTCTTGTATTCGATAGGGTTGTTGATTGAAGACTCGAGCTGCGTATAATAATGTCGTTTTGTGCGAACTTCAAACGATTTTTCACCTGATGAGTTTCACGCTAATAACACTGCCTGTAATTTATTTTCTGTTTGTGGGATTTAAAGAGTCTGCGGTCTAAATGTAAGTAAGCTACAGGCGGGTTCGTTGGGTTCGATCAATATGAAACAAATTCCAATTGATCGTTGAAATTTTCCCATTGAAAGTTATATTGAGATTTCAATGAAAATGTAATATTTGAAAGATCGCCGAGTCTTTTAGTTGTCCATTTGTTTTTTCTGGTTGACCTGCGATTAAAAATATGAGATATGGTGGATTATTTGACTAATGTGTTTCGTGCTATTCATTTTGGTATATTACAATTGTTTGATAAAAAACAGAAACAATCTGGACTCGTACTTTGGGAATCAATGTTGATGAAAAATTGGAAGGGAAGCTCAGTGCCAATTTACATGCAGAATTTTTTTAAATGTATCCTTCCAAATCCACCAGGCTATAAAATAAAGGCACGCAAAGTTTGCCGCACGTAAATGCACTCGAGGAGCAATAACTCGAAATTCTCACAAAGCCGCTGAGTCAGATACTATTGTCCGATGGGAAATTGGAATGAAAATAGTTCAAACTCCATGTCTAGTGCAGTTTTTCGGTAGCTTGGTTCTCCTCAGGCTATTTTTTATTAAAAACAACAACAAATAAGATAGGTATACCCAATATGCGCCACTCTTTGGATTTCATATATTATGATTCTTGATCTAATTTCACTCGAGTGAATGCGAATTTTTTTAATACTCTTAGGGTAAAATTACATGGAGAGTGGAATTGCGGAAAGGCGCAATCGCGCAAATGAATCCTGGACAAAAGTTCGACTTTGCGCAATTGCGCTATTCCGTGATTGCGATGGCCCCAGCTGTACATAGAAAACGCGGAAGTGTGACTCATTTCAATCAATGATTATTTAAATGTTTCTGTCAGTTAATCATCGGGATTTTACATCCCTGAGTTACAAAATATGTATATTAACTTATCGGACGTACTTGGAGGTTAAATAATTCTACTCTGTAAAAAAAAATTAAAATTATTTTAACATTTGTTCTCAAAATAATCATTACAGTCAAGTCCGCCTGTAAGAATTGTATAGAATAGCTCAATACAAATGAATTCAAATGGACAATTGTTAAAATTTCAGATATGGAGAAAAATTAAAAGTGCTTAATTCAGGAAATGTTTTACGCAAATATATCTACACACACACGCTCAATGTAGGAAAGAAGACACACAGTCCTTAGCCTCACGTACGAGAAACTGAGTACCATTTCTGAAAACAAACATTCCAACACAACTCATAGTATATAAGACCACCGCCGCGAGCTTCCGACACTATGTATTCGAACTTTTGATTGTACAGAGGGAAACTTTTGTTTGTGCTACATTAATTGAAAAAATTGTGATATTAAGATTCGGGGAGAAGTAATGGCTATTCTTTTTGTCGTCGTTGCATTGTTAGTTTGTTACAACTGTATTTTTGTTTGGTTGATAAAAACAGTCTGAATCGAGGCTAACGAAGCAAGCTGATGAATCGTTGCATCAAGACATGGAGTTTGAGTTATTTTAATTTCAATTTTTAAAGTATTGCTCGTCCAAACCCGTCTCAACAAAGTTTATTTTGAAAATCTGGCGTGTTCTAAATTATACATGATTTAATTTTTATATCTTGAAATAATTTTTTCCAGAAAATTTCAATGAAATGTGCTTTTTTGTAGGAGCCATTGATAAATGAATAAATAAATAAGTAAATATATATATTTACATATCCCAATTTTCTTTCCAGCGAAAAATAAAATTCCCGTGATAATAATCCACTCCATTGCCGCGGCTGATGAGGATTTCGAGGAGATCCACAGCCAGCACGAGTTCATCAACCATACAGATCCGCTGTTACACACATCACAAGCATGAAAGTCAGTTAAAAAATTAAGCCACGCACGAAGTCGGCGAAGCGCTAATAAAGTATAAACATGTATATATACATATATAGTACATAAAGCGAGACGTGCCGGGATGGCTGGTTGACGCACCTGCGCGCGGGCATATACACGCGCGAGAGCCGCGCGCAGCCTTTGGGAGAAAGTAGCGCGGGGGAGATAACGCGTTTCGGCTGCTGGGCTCCCCCGGCCCGCTCGCGCGACCGAGAGCAGATATATACACACGGGCCGCCATTAGTTTACGGTCCCCATGGGTGAACGGCCCTAGGCGGAGGGTCGGCTAGATGTGTGTGCGCCCGGGGACGTTGCGCGCGTCCCTCCCGAGCTCTCCCGCTCGCCCCTCCAGCGCCAACTTATAATTGCTATATGTAGCGTTATGCGCGCGAGAACTAGCGAATTTTTACGCCTCTTGTTTTTTTTTGTTACGACCGCGTGTGTACCGACAGTCCAGCCTCGTCCGAGGCTTTTTATCGAACGTATACGCGAGCCACCGGGGGTTGTTTGCGTCATTGAAATTTCCTCTACCCACCCGACACAACATTTTCAAATTCACTCGTAACGCGCGACTTCGTAATTCGCTGCGTCCGTTCCCTCGCTCCGACAAGTGCAGGTCGAGTAATAATACCTTTTTTTTCATGGATTATCAACGTTCCAACCTTATCGGGTCGGAACGAGCTGAACTTACGAGGCGTCGGGCACCTTCTTGCGTGCGAGGGGCGTAATTACGTATTCCACGAGCGCGTGTGCCCACCGGCTCGACTAAAGCATGTACATCCACGGATAATTAGCTCGCGCGGGCTTAATTTAATAGTGCGCGCGCTCGCTCGCGCTAACCGGATAATCCAACCGCTCGACAAATTAATTTTTAATCGTCTCGTTGGATCGCGGACATTTTTCGAAAAATTCTGGATGGTTCGATTTTTGCATCGAAGCTCGCGCGAGTCTTCGGTGAAATTTCAAACGTGAAACCTCTCGAGGAAGCCCTCGGACCAAGGGTGCAATTTTACTTACCGAGATAACGCGCGGCGATCGCTCAACCGTGTATATAGCGCTCGGAGCTTTGATTCGGCGAGGGAAAAAAACACTAAGAGTGAATTGTCGAATAGAGGGACTTGCATGAAAAAAAATTCTATTTGCTTGATTTCGTCGAGCTTTCGAAAATAATCGACACAGCTTCTCACTGATTCCTCGCGCTATAGACGATACTCCAACTCGCTGTATCTCCTTGAATTCTCGTCAAATCGAGAAACAAAAAAGCTTGATGAAAAACGACCAAATCGAATTTCCACAGTAATTTCACGCGAGTTTCCTATTACCCGATCGCGAGCTGAAGATCCAGATTTGTCGGTATAGCGTAAGCGACTTTATTGCATTTGATCGTGATTAAAGTCCCTTCGGTTTCAATTTTCGTTGTACATTTATGCACAGCCGGAAGAGAGGCTCGACGCGAGTCCTCGAAACGTTCAAACGAACTCGGCATTTTTATTTAGCCAACGGTGGTCAATCGATTCCTCGCCCCCGAACGAGGAAAGAAAAAAATCCGGAGGAGGGGGGGTAAAAATAGTCTAATTTACCGCGCCGGCTCGATACGGGCAGTTCCGGCGAGGTGAGCGCAATTTCCTAACGCACTGGCCTTATCGTCGCGTACCGGGTTATCCCCCTGAATCCGCTCCGCCCCGCGACCTTTATTTTTTTTTACGGCGCCATAGCCTTTCCCTGCTCCTCTCGTTTTTTCCTCTTTCTCTCTCTCTCTCTCTCTCTCTCTCTCTCTCTCTCTCTCTCTCTTTTATCACCGTGCCTATTCGGTCCGCGAGGGCGTCTGATACACGAGCGCTACACGTGTATACGTACTGCGGGTGTATAGCTGATGTGTGCAAGTCGCGAACCGAATCAGCATTCGCATCGACAGATTTCTGCGGCGCGAGCTCCCTTTTTTTCGCCCCGGCTCTCTCAATTGGCTATATCCCCGAGCTCTCTCTCTCTCTCTTTCTCTCGACGTCAGCTGCTGCGGGAAAAAAGCCGCGCGAGCGATAAGCGCCACGAAACGAAGCCGCGCATCGATTTTCATCAGCGGCCCGTGTGTATATGTACAGCGAAATTCGCCACGTGAAATATCGCGCTCGCTTTAATCAACCCGATTGCTCGTTGTTTATCCCTTCGGAGAGGCCCAAACGTCCCGTTTAATCCTACGACTTTTGCCTTCCTTTTCCGCGAGTGGTGCCGAGTATACACATAGCTGCCCTCGCTTATTAGTTCGGCCCGATACATTCAATCCCGGAAAGGCTTTCCGCGAGGCGAAGTTCCATCGATACATGCCAACGAGGCCGGCTTATCGCGTTTGCAAGTTTCCCGTGGCCCAGCAGCAGCCGCGGAAAAACTCTCCCGCCGTTTCTTTTTACGACGGCCAAGAGGGAGTTTACGGGGTAGTGTAGAGGTCGCCGAGGAGCAGCGACACCCTTGGTATCAACCGGCCGAACAACTTCGTTGCTCTCGCGTTATTTAGTGCGTTGGGGTGGGAAATTCTCCAACAACGGGTGTGCTACGACTACGGAAATGAAGAAATTCGGCTGGTTCGTGTGTGCACGTGACTCCGACTTTACTTGTGTATGTGCCCGATGGATATGAACAAATTTGTTACGAGCAAGGCGGTGCCCGTTATAAACTCCACTCTGCTACGACGCTTTCATACTAGTCTGGTAATTTTGAAGCCTCTGCAGCCATAGCTTCCAGTACGACTTCAGCGAGTCTTCGTTGATTTCGTGTACTTTCGCCGGATCTCCGTTGGTGTAAGCCACGACGATGATTCCTTTTCTTATCTGAGAATATTTAGAAATGAGTATCATTTTAAATAAACGAATTTCGTGAAAAATTGCAAATTGAATTGGCGACTGTGTCATACCTGGAATGGATATTTGGTGTCAGCGTTTAGGGCCCCAACGTAGGAACTGAGTTGGAGAGGAGCATCGTAAGTATTGGCAATTGAATCCTTCACTTTGTCTGATTTTTTCCAATCAATCATGCACAAATCCCCTCTGTAATTTAAATATGAACATTGAAGTTTGGTTTCAAAATGAAAAAGGTTGGAAAGAAGCCATCTGTTGTCTTTTGTTGGAACTAAACCTCAACCGATTTATCAACTTTCTACCTTACCTGTAAACAGCAACACAGTCCAGTATTCCTCTGTAATTAAGTTTTGGATGAATAACATGAGATTCGAGGGCTCGCACTTCATCAATATTCTTGAGAACATCGTCTAAACTGTGGAATGACTTCTGGATCTTATCGGGAACTTCAAACTCAGGCTTCTGGATCAACTTATCCATTATCGTCGAGTGAAGTAATTTACCCTCTGCAAAGAGTTCTGAAAAAATTGTAGAAACTTGAATAATTTATTCATTTTAATAACGACAGGCACAGTTATTGGACCAAGTAGTATGAGTTGATTACCCTTTTGATACAGTTCAAAGCCTCTGAAGCCAAATTTTTCGATCATTCTTGCTTTCCATTTTTCTAGAACTGCTTTTGATTCTTCTGACATTGTTGCATTCAATATTTTTGTCACACTTGGATACTTCAAACAATCTTTATCTTGCATTTGCGAAACAGTCATAATTTTTGATTCGCTAGTCCATTTGTCTGGTTCCTTATAATCAACAAACATTGGGAAATCCAACACATTTTCAACAGGATCTATCGATTCTATAACACTTTTTTTCACATTTATTTCTGTTCTTGAACTTGGAACTTCATCAACTGAATCAGTCAACACTTTGTACTTGCCTTTGGTAATATTTTCAGGTACATCTTGATTATCACAGCTAGGAGACGAATGGATCTGACAACTCTCGTTTGATTGAGTTTTTGAAAGCGTACGATTTGCACTTAAAAGTTTGAATTTTGAACTAGAACCCAGAGCCCATTGCAACTCAGCATCAACAAGCGATGGCTTGAGTTTTGGTATCTTACCTGTGGCCTCAAGTTTCATACGTCTGCTTTTCTGTTTTTTTGTTTCAGACAACTTGCCAAAAAGCATTCTTTCTTCCAATTTAACCTGTATGAGCTTTCTAGCTTTTGAACCTTTGTCACTGGCATCCCGCGCTAGGAAGTGACATTTGGAATTTTGAACAACTCGCGCCAAAAGCGCGAAATCACGTTTGCTTCGCCGCAACATAACCTCGCCGAAGTTCCGAGTTATATTCATATAAGAAAACGTGATTTCCAAATGATTTCTTATAATTCAGACAAATTAGTATTGACGGACCTCGTTAATGTCATCTCGATCGATTGATCTTTCATACATAACTAGAGAAAAACTGGAACAGTAATTGAGCACTGTTGATTTGTTTCGTTTATTTTCGAATGAAATTACAGGAAATAGTAACATACCATATTTTTCTCGTACGTAAAAATAATTTTCCTTCAATGTAATTCCATGTTAAATGGATGTCAAATTAATTGAACACGAGACAGAGGTAAAGAAAAGTTAAATATACTAAAGACGATTTTTCACCGGGTGCGGAAACGAATCACGAAAGTTATGCTGCATCTGGCGCGGTTTTATTTGATAAGCCTACTGGCGCCATCTAACAAAATTTCTGCGAACTATTTTTTCCGATGAATTTTATCATCTTTGTTTTGTGATTTATATTTATCATTCATCTATGCCAAGTAGTATATACTGAATGAAAGAAATGGTGATGAACTTTTTGAATGGCTTTGTCAAAGGGTAATATACCTATATGTCTTGGAAGATTTGGGATAAACATATTATGGTCAGGCACATGCCCGGAGATAATAGCTAGGAAGAAAAAAAACATTTTATGCTATTCGGGTAAAGCCAATATCTCCCAATATTTTTATTATCAAAATGAAATTTTAAAAGATTTAAGATTTCGAATGTGATTAGATTTTTTATTAACTGCATATTCTAACGCAAATTACTCGATTTAAGAGCCTATTGTATTAAATATTTGAGTTTTATGACTATACAATTTCGTAGTTTATCAATTCGGCGCAGTATTCCCAGCAATATCGTCGGCGAATGAAGACTGTTATGAGAAACCATTGTCTCTAAGAATTTTAATGTTATCGATTGTCCCGTAACGAATTCATGCAACAACGGCATTATTCAGAGTGATATGCGTCGCTAATTTCATGGAAAATAATCGAATCCCATAGTCGAACCTTCCAATGTATTTCATTGGCTTTTTTTTCTCCTTCCGACACTTATATTCCACGGGGATTAATATACGAAACGATGAGAAAATTCACATCGACCGCGAAATATTAACTCAAGATAAAACCACACAATTAATTCGGACGTTGCCTGCAAATGGATGTTGAAACTGACTAAAGATCGTATAACAAGGTCATCGCATCCGAGCGGATTGTGTCTATAACTTTTTTTCTTTCCTGTATAAGTAGATCCTGTGCAGCAGCGTATATACGTATATACGCGGTTCGATCATTTTTCAACCCAAATCTTTGTCTTCGAGAGTATAACATTGTTTAATACGGCTATACAATCGTATCTTTTACACACCATCGTATATAATAATTTCAAAAATATCGCGCGGAACCCATAAGTACGGTTGGGAAACTTTTCTTACCCATAACAAATTATAATCATATTGCTGCGCGCGCGGGGAAGTTTCTTTGCCTCGCAAAATAAAATCTCTCGCGAGAGGCCTTGAAACGAAATTTTCCTTCGTATTAAAATTTAATGGTCTAATTCTCCGTCCACACTCGAGCACACTAATAATTGTGCGAGCCGCGCGCGCTCGCGCCCGTATACACAAAGTTTTATCTCTAATATATATATATGGCGCGTATATTTATGACCTTTGTAACACGTGCAATATCCTTACAAGGGCTTGTGAAATTCAAGAAAGAGTTGATGCTCTCATAATCCGACGTTACAACAACAGCATAATGCGCAGCCTTGTCAAAATATATGTATACACGCGTGTATAGGCGAGATGGAGCGACCGGAAATTTTATTAGGAAAGGTACAATGACTCGTGACGTCCTTTCCACGGCGGTCCCGCGAGCAATCCTTTGGATTATGGCTACTCACGGATCCGATTATTATACCAGCTCGATTATCTACTTATTTCCTTTGTCCGCTGGATAGGATCATAATTAACTACTCATAGCCTTTTAATTACTGCTCGAAACGACCCGCCCGGATTATTTCGGCCAGATTAATGATACCCATACATGTCATATACCAGGATCGTTTTTGATTTTTTTGCATAACCCAAATGTTGTTGATCTCAAAGTGTAACCTTCGTCATCTTCGCTCTACATTTTGATTAAACTCATTGTTTATATTCCACGGTGTAATGACACACGCGGCGATATCATTTTTTTGACACAACAGACACTAACTGCCACGTGGAAGGAAAATTTATTTTTAATTGGGGGAAAATTCGTTGTCGGTGTACAACGCAGCTCGCATTTTTCGTTAGCCAATGAGAGAAAAAAGGCCATTTACGACACGTTGAAAAAGCAGCGGGTCCTCGTTAAAATTTCACCAAATCGAACCTATCGCGTTCCACGCTTGAAACGCTCAATTATGTATATATGAACCGCGCGTTACCCAATATAGCTCGTTCAAAATTAGATTATAGAGGATGTGAAGTTTAGGCATTATTAAATTGCAGGTGTTGCATAAAAGATTTTTGTGTTACGGGAGGACGAAAAAAAGAGACGAAAGATAACGGAAGCCGAGTATACAGTCCAAATCATTGCGCAAGTATTTAAGCGAGTGACAGTAACAGAATAGCGCGAGACAGTGTCCTCTTACGGGTCGCGCGAGACTGGCCCGCCCAGAGCTCTTATATTCGAGTTGGCGAAATGTAACGAGAGTCGCCTCGCCTTTTACCGATTAGCATACATACGCACGGCGAATTCGTCAAACGAGAAACGGTCTGTTCTCCTGCCTCTCTGCAGCTATACACCACAGCTGCGATCTTTGAGAAATTTCAAACGTTCCGGACGAATGATCAAATGGTCCCGATCGATTTTGTTTTTTCCAGGGGTAATCAAAGACACACAAGTCGAGCAAAGTTACGATTCCGCGAAGACGTCAAATTTCATGGATTCGAAGCGTACCGCAGAGTACGCGTCCAGTACCACACTACTCCCCCCATTCGGCTCGTATTTACGAGCGCACTGTCTTCTTTTTTGCGCACTCCTGCAAAATACCGTCCGTGACATTTACGTCGGTTACACAATACTAAATATCAGCGTGGATAATTAGATTGAAGGCACCGGTTGCTCTCTCTGTCTCTTTCCTCTCAGCGCACCGCAGCAGTGAGTCAGAATGTATATCACCCGGTTGCGCGCTCGCCGGAATGTATATATACACCTCGCGCGCGGACTACCATTGAGGAGCGTGCAATAAAAGCTAGAACATATACCGTGAGAACTGGAGTTTTCATTAGTCACGCGTCGGATACATCGGCCTCGGCTAAGTTCAACACTTCATGTCTCATCGCGGCCCCGGCCCAGCTCGTTTCGTTTCACTTAGCGATATTGCGCTCGATGAATAAAAATCTGCCTGAGATGCTGTATTGTCGGGAGCGATACAACCCAAATTTTCGCAGGTGGCGCTGATCTAATTTACCTCCTCAATTTTTATGGTGTTCTATACCAACTATAAGTGTATGCAATTTCAGCTGATTCACGTATGAGCATCAAAACAGATTGAAGCACGATTAGATTCAACTTATACTAGCAGAGTCAGCACAACCTTTGGATCACCGATTGGTGATAAAAATTTGTGAGATGGTTCATGGGTACCATAATAACTTTTATACATATAGACATAAAGTCCAACGTTTCATCGTGATTGGTAGATTCAAAATAAGATAACTCAAATGGATTATTACAGTTTGTCGTAGAAAATCGATACCGAATAACCACTATTAACATAAATAATCAATTATATGCAGTATGTCTATGTTTACGAGTTTCTTTATATACAGATATACTTGCGATTCATAAAGTCAATAATGTCTCCAAGAAATTGAAATTTCACTCTCTAAATCTAAAATAGTTAAAAACTACTGTTTTTCATTGAAATCCTACTAATTTTATTCCCATTAGTCATGCAATTTTTACTATTTCAATCTTAAAGGGTAGGCCTAAATATACACACGACCTATTTGGGTATCGAAAAACCATATCAGAAAGCCAGATCGGTAGCCTGGACACTTTCCTCGTCAGTGTACAATGAGAAGATTTTCTCTAGGATCAAGCAGAGAGTCTTGTTGTTACAGCGTCAAGCGGATCCTCTCTCTTGAACCAAGACTCAATTTTTGTTGTAGTGCGATTCAAACACGCTACCGATTGCATCCCGGCGTAATTAATCGTACAAGCTAATTGGGCGAAGCATTGCAGTGACTCGTGAGTGTGCGAAATTGGACAGCTGAAATCGATGTGAAACCATAGCTTGTGGGATCGAGCGAGCGACGAGGTTAATCAAATCAAATCTAGACGCTGGCTCTTGCTCGCACAAAGGAATGATTTCCTTGACGAAAACACACATTTATATATCTGGAGCCAATCAATGTCTTGTTACCTAATATCGGCCGATCTGTCCGCGAAAGGATTTACGAGACGTTAGTTGTTTCAATTAAACATTGGCCTGACAAGAGACGGCACATAATTGAGCTGATTTACGATACAAGCGATTTCGCACAATGAAATTATAGGCCCTTCGGGCTTACAATGAGCCCCGGCCGGATTGAGAATAGGATTTTGATAACGAGCGAACTCGCGCGCGCGCGGAATCTGTTGATAAATCTGTTGAGAAAGATGAATATTTCATATTATTTTGCAATCCCCGTGTGTAAATCATGGGCGATTCTCATGAGCGAGACAATATGGAATTCACAAAGGCGCTGCATCAGACAAACACACACAGGCACAAACACAACAAGATAATTGAGGATAATTATAAATAATCCGAGTGTCAAAATCATCGCTATGTCGAAATTTTCGAGTGAGATTCGGGAAAATTGGACGAGAGAAGTTTCTTCTTATACGCGCCATTTCGATGCTGCCAAGAGCGGTTCGACGTCTGAATTCAAGGCGTGATATAATGCCCAGGCATTGTATCAATGGGGAAATCAAGGCTGCTCACACTGCATGAAGTAAGAATGGGTATATTATTCGCGATACGAATCGCCAACTCGCTACTCACGTGATGCAGCCTCCTTATACACATACTTGATAGCTTACTTATCGATATTTCTTATAGCGTATGCACACGGATCGGAAGAATTTAATAAAAACCTTGAGACAAGTGACGAATAGATTATTATCGGAGGAAGCTGCGCTTTCTAGATGGATATAAAACGTTTGTTTGAAAGAAAAAAAACGATTGCACGGTATCTTAAGCATGAATTAACAAATGAAAAAAACATCTCTTCTATAAGCGCTTATCAATCCTCACCAAGTGTTTGCGTCATGCGCCTTTGACCTTAACCCTATAAAATTCCACTCACTATTCGTGTGCGTCCGGTATCAGACGGCAGGACGATCGAGAAGAGCTAGTTTTTGAAACTCAACTTGATATTCCATTCAAGTTGAGGAAAAAAAACTGCTGCCAATTTATGCTTTTATCTAAATTTTTAACTTTCGAATTGTTAAAAATGAATCTCAAATTGGTTATCGTTACAAAGATAACGTGTCCTACGTTTTTTTATCATTTTTATTAATAGTATTTTTATTCTCCGATGACTTTTATTTCAGTAACATTTTATTAAACTACATTTGGCTACTTGGGTGTAGTGTTATTGGACGTTAGGAATTCGTCCTATATAACATTTACAAATATAATTTGATATATTTTAATATGAGAATAATTAACAAATAAACGTTGATTTATACACCAAGCCCAACAATGGACAAGGTACCAGAATCAATTATATTTGACGAGAAATCGTCCGATCCCCAAATGCCAGAGGACGCAACAAAATAATTATACAATACCGGAGGAGTAAGATGCCCTGATGATCGTCGAGTGTCGTCTGGTGATTGGTAATTGGCAACGTTTTTCTATCCAATCAACGTGGAAAGAAACGGTGGTGTAGATGGTTAGGTACTGAGGCCTAGCGCAGCCTCCTCTGTTGAAGGATATACTCCCGACCTGGAGATTGCCAAGCTTCAGTGATCCACCGGAATCGCCTCTGCAAGTGTCCTTGCCAGAGCTCGCATATCAGTCCGTGCGAATTGAGGAACTTGTCGGAAATGGCTTGGTATTCCCTCAAGCACTTGGCATAGTCGACTACGAAAACGCTGGTGCACCTTTACACTTGGCGATTTGGAATTCGGGCCTGCTGCACTAGTTCGGCCCCATCCAGAGACGCTCAACACTGTACCCGGGGCGAAGACATCCCCTGCCTCGGGCAGCCGGACACTCGTCACAGCTTCGCTGAACTCGATCGGTGGCTTCACTTCTATCAGTGCCAGGTCGTTCCACACGAAGTCAGCCGTGACGGTCTAGTTTTCGTGGATCCTTAGACTGTCCCATTTTTTGACCGATACATGCCCTAGAGGTATAATCGGATACAGAAGGAGAAAAAAAAAGACTGTCCCATTGATGAACCGAGCCTCCCTCGTGGACTCTGGTGCTGCCTACTCGTACGTTCAAACTCTACGGTGGGAATTCTTTGGCGCAGCGAGCTGCAGTGAGAATTGTGGTCTCCGATAGTATGCTACCACTGCAGAAGTCGCGATCGTCGGTATATATCGAGGCGATCCATGGGCTCTGAATAATGTCTATGGGATATCCTCCGAGTATGCGCTTAATTATTTCAATCGGGTTTTCGAGTTCAAAGCTCTCGACCGGACTAGGATTCCCTGCAATACGTCATTTTACGAATATTTCATCGATAAACTTGATTTTCCTTTCCAAATAGTTATTTATTAAAATTATACTCAATTAAAATGTCTAGCTGGAACGCACTCCAAAACTCAAGCGGTTGGACATTGACGCAAATTTAACAATTCACAAATTGATCTGCGATGCCATTTGAGGCACGAAAGACATTCTCTGTACACTAATAAATAAACCAAAACCCATTTGGGTCGAACAATGAACTTTTTTTTTTCCAACGCGGTTTTCCAGAGCAGTGTGTGGTTGACAAAAGGCGTTTTCTCAAGGCATTTGAAATAAGCCTATCTGCATTGGATTGAACCTCTCCATGCTACAGAATATACTTTTTAATAATTCGTCTTTTCTAGTCTCAAATGCCACACAGGTCTATAGAATTTGTTTTTTTTGTTTCTGTATCGAAATAGTATTTTTATCTTTGACTATTGTATCGAGCGGTATATTTCACCACGTTTGTGAAATAACTACGTCCAGTTCTTGAACCGAAATTCGACTTTTGTGAGCGAATAATAACTGCTTCGGACGGTAAATTTCTTTTCCACTAACAAGTATCTAATAACTATATTTTCAACGTCTTCGAATTTAGACCATTGTTACCCCGAATTTCGACAACTCATATAGAGTTGTAAGAGAATCATTTCTTTCCACATTGTTCAAATGTTTTTGAGAACGCTTTCACCCCTTAATCATCAGCGATCAATTATCAATTATCGATGCGAGATTATCGCCCTCTGTTATATTCATCCCAATAAGTCAAGTGGGCTCGTGGTTATACGCGTATATACACAGAGATTGTAACAATGACTTGTAATATACACACGTATATAATGTAAATACGAGAGTGAGGCGTGCTCGGGTAACTCTCTCTTTCGCGGACTGTCAAACGCGCGTCGATCGGACAGGTGTATCCACCTTACGCACGTGTATATACCCTGCAGCACTGGCACACACACACGGATGCACACGGTGTGTTACCGCTATGATTGCGGCGGCCGACTCGATCCCGGCTCGCGCGCGGCATAATAACAGCGCGCGAGGCGGGCGAGGGCGAAATAAATTCTGCCCGGGATTTCGATGAGGAATTAGAATCGGAGCCGCGGCGCAATACATCTCTCTTTCTCTTGCGCGGACAATCGTAATTTATATCTCGGCGGTGGCGGCGCGCCTCCAATTCCCTCTCGAGCGGCCTGTTTTTCCGTTTTTTTCCCCCCTGTTCTCTTTCCTTCTATTTCCCGCGCACGCCCATTTTTCCTCTCCGACTGTAGTGTGTGTGTGTGTGTGAGTGTATAATACACGTAGACGCGATTTCGCGTCTCTCGGCGAGCGGGCAAAAACCTGGAAAAAGAATGCGCCGAAGGACGCGAGACCGCCTTTGTCGCGCGTTTCACAAGTCAAATTCAGTCCGCGCGCACAAGCCGCAGGCAGACGTCGTGTGTGCATTATATATGCACTCGAGTATCAACGATTGCGTGTCGTTGAGATGGAGAAAAGTTGAGCCATTGGGAGGGGAAAAAAACCCGAGTGCTGTTGCCCTGGACCCAGCTGAGCGCGGAAGGTCCGCGCATTGTATAAAGGTTACGTCGATTTGGGAGAATGGCTCGCGTTTCGTTACGCTGTAAGGATACCGCGCCGGCAAGGTGGGGGGAGTCCCGCGAGTGCCACTTGAAATCGCTCGTCCGACGTATACACCTGTTGTAATCCCTTGATTGACATGATTAATCTAGTCCTGATTGGGGAGCACGGGTTCGTTTTGATGCGAGAGAGAGGAAAGAAAAAAAACAACTGTTGGCACACGGTATGCGTATACGCGTCCGAAACGTCATTGTCGCGAGAAACAAAAATTTCTCTCGCCCTCGACCCCGGCAGATTCGCTCGGTTGATTCGGCACGATAAGTTGATTGAATGTTTTAAAACTTCCGATTCGGATTATGCGTATATATGTCTATGTGCTCGATGCGCTAGTCGCGCGCGGCCTTGCAATTATCGGGTGTAATTGTGAGGTCAACATTTTTCCATAAACTCGCTGGAGATCTTCATTGAACTCGTATAGCTGCGATTAATGAGTAACAATTTGCTCGTATCAATCTCTCGTATGGTATTATTCGTACTTGTGTATCGACCAACCGATTAATTGCCAAGGTGCGCTAGTCTTTCTGATTATATTCGTATGTAGGTGGGAGAGGCGACGCGGCTGGCGAGCGATGCATTGCGCTGGCAAATAACAAGACGATCTAATTTTTTGATAAATCACGAAAAATCTCGAGTCGGCTTCGTGGGAACCTTTTCCTACACACTATTCCCTGGGCCGTATTAATTTCGACGACGAAAACGTTTATTTTTTTTTTCTCTTCCACATAGCAAAATAAACGATACAACCAAAGTGTTTGCTCACCGGACTATGCGGATCGGTAATATCAGAAGCTTGTTATGCCGAGTAAATAAAAGAATCCCAAGTCCATTCACCTGTACAGTGGACAGAGCCTTGCAGCGTGTGTCACAGCTCGAGGGATCCGTTTACTGCACTACGTACGACGCGCGCGCGCGCGTCATCCCCGCAAAAAGCTCGACGCGTAATCTTATAGCTTCACTTGCACTATTTCAAGTGTTCACTTCAATAAATACAGACACGCGCGCAGCGGGACAGAGAGAGAGGGACACACACACAAGCCATTTATCTCTGGCGGCAAACACTGCTTCCCGTGACAGCGCCTTGATTCGCGACCGATCGCGCATGTGTCCGAATGGCTTTTGTGGTCAAGTTGTTGCCGGCCTAGGCTTTCCATTATTCATGCCATTATCGGTAATTCCTGGAGGGATTCAAAATGCGCTTATGCAACGCCCGCGATTCATCTCCGCTGGCTCGCCGTATCTCTCCGACTTTTTTTTCATCTGTATATATACGTGTATATATATATACCCTTTGGGTCGCAATCGGTCTTTTGTCGTTTGCCACTCGTAAATAAACCTTTTGCCCCGAGCGTCGGCTCGCGAATTCCCATGCTGGCGTATATCCGCGAGCACTTTCTGTCCGGCGCCGATCATAATCTTTACCGAGGTATATAGAACCGCGGCTGCAGCGCCAGAGAGTGAATCAGCGCTCGTTCGGAGCAGCTTTGTCAATTCAGAACCGAAACGTTACGTTGGACTCCTCTTCTTCTTTTCCTAACCGCCCGTTAGAAAATTGCAACATAGGTCGAGCTGTACAATGATGCACCGGTGTGATGTAAACAACGGTCGATACGGAGTATTCAGATATTCCTATATTCTTTTTTGCTTTAGAATTATCGAAAGTGGACCTTGTACTGATTTCTTTTCATCCGCTCGGCAAAGGTTGCTACGGATGATTATGAAGATACGTGGCGTCCTTCGCGATCGAAAGTTCTAGAAATGGACCTTGTATTGATTATCTCCACGCCTTTGTAATGATTGCTCGAGACGCGAACAACGGCTGCTATGGAAAATCGTGAAGATCCGGTGTCTATCGACATCGGAATCTATAGAAATGAGTCTTTTGTGGAATTTATTGATTCTCATTGTCGATAATGCGAGTCGCAATAAGTATTTATGAGAATTCATTAGAAATTTTACCAGGATACATTGAATTCAGTTTACGTCTTGCCACCATTAATTTGCGTGCCGAATTTCAGGAAGATCGAAATAGTCCCTTCGCAATATATCTGGTTCCAAATGGTTCCAAAACAGCGTCGCCCATTCAGCCGTTACTACAGGATTCGAAATGAAGACTGCGAAAATGAAAATCCTCTAGTTCGATTCCCAACCAACAATTTTTCCCCTTAACGATGAGCAGTCTCAACATGTGTGTATAAGCTAACACCCAATGTCCCGTACGAGCGTCTCGTCGATGATAATCAAAAGCTAGACGTAATCCGCGTAGTCACGCCAAAAGCGGCAATCGCTGCGTCAACCGCGATCTACTTGCCATGGGTAAATTTGAACGGGATGACTCCGCGCTCGGCTAATTGCTCTCGCGCGCTCCCGCAGGGTGGAGTATGTTTGTTGACATTGAGACATTCTCGGAGCGGATCATCGATGTACGTGGACGGGAAAATCTCGTATTTACGACTCAATTGTGAAGCTATACACATGCGCGTGCAGAGAGGCTCTTAATGACAGGCTCTAATTCAGGGCTAGTCTCGCGGCTGACCTTTTTCCGCGCCGCGTTTCCCACACCTATACTCGCTCGCGCGCGCGCACCGCAGGGTCGCGAGTCTTTTTCTCCGCATCGCGGCGAAGGTTTCTAAAGTAGTGTACGACGTGTGTGTGTGTGCCAATGACAACCGCAATCGTCGATTCGGGAAAGGGCCAGGAGGGCCGCGCCCGACGGCGCCATGTGTATGTATCTAGCCCGTGGGAGATCGGCGTTGTTGTTTTTTTTTCGCTCTTTCCTTTTTCATTGAAAGACAAATCGCGGGGGGGCGATAGGCCGCGCTCGCGCGCCGGTCCCCTCCTATACGGAGAAGGTATAGACACGGGCGCATACGTGGTGTACCCGACTCGCCGGGCTATATAAGCTGGGCGTGACTGGCGCCGCCTGCATCAGTCAGATAGCTGCGACTGTCCTGTCGTCGTCGTCTTTCACCTCACCCGCACTCCGTCCACGCACTTCGCCATGAAGACCATCGTGAGTATATACGTCGTCGTCGTCGCCGACCTCCACCCCACCCCGCCCCTGATGGATCTTATGCGTGTGTCTATACTACGGCTCCGCTGGACCCGACGCCACGCTCCCGTACATACATATATATACACCCGGCCCTCGCTAATGGGATTGCCGGGCTTTTTACGACGGTCCAAACGAGATTTCGCTACTAGTTGAGTCGGCTGCCCCGTCCATCGGCTGATGCGCGTCTCGGGTTTTTCGCTAATGCCTCTTCCTTCCCCCACACTCGTTCGCCGTTTCCCTCGGACCATTTCACCGAGATATGCCTTCTTTTTCTTTCCTTCCTCCCATTTTCCCAACGGCCAAATAAATTATCGCGAGCTTCGTGTCTTTTGCAATTCCCGGCGTCGAACCATAGAGACATATCCCAATGAAAATCGGACGATCGGCATCGCGAAATTTTCATTTACCCTCCATGGGGTGTCGCCAAGGAGGGGCGGGTATCGTGGGAGGCTAATTCTCATTTGTTATGTCACTTGCCGCGCGCAGGTGTTAATTGCCATGATCGCCGCGGTGGCTTCGCCCATCTACGCCGAGGAGGCCGTGGCCGAGGAGAAGAAGCACGAAAAGCGAGGACTGCTCGGCCTGGGATACGGAGGCGCCGGCGGTTATTACAATGGCTTGGGAGCTGGTTACGCAGGTAAGACAAGTGCCCGATACCATCTATCTCTCGATCGGTTGCATGGCGTTAGCGCGATATATACGCATTGCTGAATTAATTGCCACCTCTCGGGTCGTCGTTCTTATATACATACGCGCGTGCGTGTCCTATACTTTGCGCGTGGATAACCATCGGCATTGGACATTCAATTGCGTGTGTGTGTGTTTGTGTGTGTTCAACGCGAAGCCGTTTATTTTTTCAAAGACGCACTTCTCATTGGACCGATGTTTGCGCATCTGATTTTCGCTGCGGAACGGAAGGCGAAGGAAAATTCATTCGGGTTCGGTATAGTGCCGAGTCGGCGGATATAAGGTATACCGTCGATTTTTTTTTTTTAGATGAAAATAAAAATTCCAATGCACGGTGTATTCGTTGTGTAGCCCTGTGGGAGAAACAGTTGAAACCGAACGTTACAGTTCCCATAGCGTAGGTGGTTTGCGAAACTTTATTCAGAACATCGCGCATCGTTGCGTAATCCCTCGAGAATCCAGCAGGGATCAATTCAGATATCGAGAAGGGCTTGGGATATATTCGATCTCGCGCGTTCCCCGAGTGAATTTCGAAGGAAACCCCGATGTAATGCACGATGGAGATTCGTTCCGGCCATACGGATCGAGCGCCCAAAACAATGGGCAATAAGGATTTTTTTTCTTCTCTCGCTCGACACGTCGTTAGCGGTAGCCACAAGTGTTCAAACGCCACCCGGCAAAAGGCGAATGAAACGCGTTTTGAGAAGCGAGAAAAAGAAAAGTAAAAACAGGGGATCCGGTAGACTCGCACTCGCGGGATCGTAATGGGCACCATAGACAATGTGCGCGATTAGCCGTGGGCCGGATCGGTTCCCATGTGCCGACAAGAAAAGTGCATAAGCCTTGCGCAACCGGTTAATGAGTTCGGGCTCGGAGCGGGGGTGAGCAAACGACAAATCCGAAGAGAATCGAGTCTCCACCTTATACTTCCGTTGGAAGATCAGACGTTGATATTTACTTTATGTTTTCCAACGATTGCGATGAGAAATACCGTTTGATATATGCGACGGAGGTGATTCTTTCTGTGCTTAATTGTGACGGAGAATATCTACATGTAATCAAATTTAAGATAATTTTTGATGGACGAGATCGTTTTGCAATTTTATTGGAGGAAAAATGAATTGCACCTCTGATAGATCGAACGAGTTATTCCATAATGAATCTTCTCAAAACGCAAGGACGCAAAATCCGAGCTCACTTTGCGAGTTTGTCAACAAAGATATGGAATTCACAATGTCAATATTTGACCAACACGAACAATTTTGAATATATGAATAGAGAAGCCGTGTGACGTTGCTCTTATTCAGTTGAAACGAGTAGTATCGCGCGCTACAAGTATGAAAACGTATATAAACTTATAATAGACAACACTATATTTTGAGCAGATATTTTGAGCAGATGCTTTCAGTGATTCACTGTTATATAGTCGGAGAGGACTAGCTGCACTTGGGTAATTATTTTGTCTGTCTGTACGTAGGCTACGGCACCGGCTACGGAGCGTACGCGTCGCCGTACGTTGGCTCGGTCGGATACGGAGGCTACGGAGGATACGGACACTCTCCCCTCGTCGCCACGTCGTACCACGGCAGCTACCAGGCCCCATACATCGGCGCCGCCCCCGCCTACAGGCTCGGCTACTCGGGCTACCGTGGCGGTCTCGGCTACCCCGGCGCCCTGGGACACGGCTACAACAACTACCTCACCGGTGGATACTACAATGGCCATTACTACTGATCGCCCTCACCTCATTCTCGCGACTTTTCCGCTCTCTAACGACTCATTCTCTCTCTGACTATGTGTAATTTAAGGAATAAATTTACATGTTTATGTACATTCGTGATACGCTTCAAATGATCCTACCAAATTATCGATAGCTCAAGCGTCTTTGTATATTGGCATGTTTTTATCGAGATTAATAAAATTTTTACCTTCAATCTCCCACACTTTTCATCTTTCTATCCCGTCCTTTGGGTGTATGAGTCTCGCGATACTCACAGCCGCATAGTCCGGCAGAAATGGATTTTTCTGAAAAAAAAAAGTTTGTGATTGCTTGAAGCTATTTAGCGAAATTGTTGAGATCTTGTCGAAAACTGAGAAAACTCCTAAAAACGTATCGGAAACATCTTTTTTGTCTAATTGCTTGGTGATACTCTTGAAAACTTAAAAACTGCTTTTTTACGAACTTAGGTTATTTTTTTCTACGTGATGCCTTTTGTTATTTTGCGTTGATCGATGCTTTACCCAAAAATAAAATCGGATAAACGAGTTCAGACTGAAATCGTCCCCTAAAAATGCGTTTAAATCAACAAAAAATAAAAAATTCTACATACAATTCAATGAAAGGATGTTGGAAAATTGAGTTAATTTTCCAAGGCCTTGAGAACACACTCTTAAATGGTGATTTTTATTTACTCGAATGGGTGGAGTCAAAAGTAGCCGAAATAGGCAGAAAGCGGTTTTAACTTGTCAAGTGAACGAAGGAAAGCAAAATCGGCTTCTATAACGTTGATAGGCCTGTCAGTAATTTCGAATGCTCACAATGCAATTTTGACGAAAAGAACATTTTTGTCCCTCACCCTACGACCATAAATCGAAAAATTACGCGCAACTGATATATTCGATACTATGTCGTCGGAATTACTTGCGTGCGCTAATGTATAACGCGTATATTGAAATCTTGCAATCCATCTCTCTAATTACTTACTCACATTACGCGTCGAGAGATGATGTATGAAAAAATAAGAAATATTCTTTCATCACAAAGGAGGAAATTAACATCTCGCCGCGTGTAGTGGAGAAAGATGAATTGATAAGTTTCGTTTTTTCTCTCATTTTAGACGCTCCTAGTAGACATGATTTACCAATCATAATGTTCATTATAATTGTACGATTTTAATCTCAAGAGTTTTTAATTATCAAAACTTCACTCTATAATTGTAATTCAAATTCATTTCTTCAAGATTTCATTTGAAAATCAAGTATTCAGAATAGTTTTTGGAACGAGTATATGGGTCATTTTCATGAACCGGTATTTCCCGTATCTTCGATATGTTGGACATTGAAAAGAAGAACTGTTTGTTATCCCGAACAGCTTCAGGTAGTTCGAATTAGCTATGTTCTTGAAGGTTGTGAACATTGAAAAGTTACTATTTAGGATGTTTAAGAGGACCAAAAATGCCAAAAACGTTATCTATTAACACGCCCCAAACTCAAATTTTGACCTTTCCATCATCGTAGATGCTATCATTTAATTTTGAAAAATTAGAAAAAAATTGTTTCTCTTTAATTTAGATATAATTATTCAAGATTTTCTATTCAAATTTACATATTATGCATTTCTCGTACGAATCTGAGGAATCGAATCCACAACTCATGGATTTTTCTCAAAACTGATTACAAACATATATACCATCATGGACCAACGCTGCTGTATTATGAGTTAGATTTAGTCAGAATTGGAGTTGAGTAATTATACTGTCTACATCGAGGTAGCAGAATACATAGTATATACTTTCCAAATTCGCTCCTTGGACCTGCGCAATCGATGATTTTGTTCGAACTCTGGTCGACGCTCATATTTCGCTGTCGAGGAATACTTTTTTTTGGTAATTCTGATGTAATCGTAAGAAAGAACGAACAAACACAGAAGTTTCGTACTTTTCATTTGTTTTGCAAGTTATTTTTTAACGGAGTTATTATCGTTGAAAGACTCTATGATTTGGAGTTTTGAAATCACACAGAAAAATCACCCTATCCTTACCTCAGTACATTAATTACTCTGTTAAAATGGCACTAATAAAAATAAGTATGTACATGAACCAACTTACGTCTGGGTGTAATACGTATTTTTACATATTTTTTTGCCGCTTTATCTGATGAATTCATCAGTTTCATCATTTCAAAGTTAAACTCATGTTGTATACATAAAACGCGTTATGACCGTAACAACTATAAAAAAAGACACGACTGAAATAAAATCAAATATGATTAATTCGACATCTCCATTTTGGTCATCAAAATATACTATTAACATGAGAATGACCCATATACAGTGTACTTATACGAATATGCCGTATCGGAAACCGTGAACCAAATTGGAAATAGTTTTCTTCAACTACAAACAATTTTTCTAAAGGGTTTGAACATTTCATCGCGAGTTTCTCCTGTTTCGGAATAGAAGTTTTATTGAAATTTCTAAATATTCGATGAGAGTTTGATTTGAAATTCTGTATCAATATCATTCGAATCGAATAAGTCATTCAGAATAACCACTCTGACGGTGGTACTTATTTGAATCAACGGAAAAAAAAATTATTGGATAAAGGAAGTTTCCGTTAGAAGATCCCTGTAAATATACATTTTTGTTAATTCCGGTCGAATTACCAACTGGTGATATTGAGGTTACCGATAGAGTTTTGTACCGACAGTACCGACACATGGAGCGCTGCTTGCGCTCCATACCGCTACTACATTCATTCACTGAGCTGTCTGCAACAATGTTGTGAACAACGAGTACTTTTTCATTTTTGTGGTTATCTAGTGTTAATTAAATCCTGTCAACAATGAACATTATTGCTAGGAGTGTCTCGAATTTAGCGAGAATATGTATTGGCAGAACTATTGAAGGTAATCAATTTGTCAATGAAATTACATGCACTTTGTAAGCTTAACCTCTAAAATTACTTATATTTCATCTTTGGAATTATTGTAATTTTAATTACGTTGAGTGATGTGTAATGGAGCTGACATACTTTATTCTCAATCATATTAATATTTCAGGGAGCTCCTTGGCACTGTCGAAATACAGTCATTCAACGAACACAGGTAAATTTGAAACAAAAACTTTCATATCTCCTATACATTTGAAATAATGCATAATCAATATTCATTTAACATTTTTCCTTTAGGGAATCTTCTGGCAACAGCTAGGAAATGTTTTGAAACTTCAATACAAGGTAAATATCCTAGCAGAATATAGAACATCGACATCTGAAAGGTCAAATCAAAAATAATCAATTTATAATGTTTTAAAGTAATTTATCGAATATTCTAGAGTACAGGATAGATTTTTCAAATTGCTTGGGGTATGTAATAAACAGTAATAGAAAGAATATGGTATAAACTTACCAACATAGTCATTAACATAGTGAAGTAGTATCATCTAATACCATAAAGTTATGGCTACTCGATACAGTGTTCTGTACACGTCAACTGTAAGATTTTATAAATATGGTTCTACTATCATTTTCATTTATAGAATGGCATATTTTAGTACAGGAATGATTTCCTAACTGGTCCTTGCATAAGGTCCAATAACTAGGTACCTTCATTATTGAATGTCATGGATCTGCTTATTTTATCCTGTATTGGCTAATGAGACAATAGTAAATTCAACTGTCATTCCATTCAATTACTCAAAATCGCATGTAGAATACTTTTTGAACTCTATCATTCATATTCAACGATTTTTTAGCTTACCCATGGGTATAATGCCAACGAGTAGCAATGTATATATACGTCTATAAAATTAACACAATATTGGCTACTTTCCCCTTTTACGTATGAATATTGAGTATGATCAGTTTGAAAATCAAGACAAACGGTTGGTTAGTTAACTTTGCCATGAAATTAATCAAGGGAAAATAATAAAACGATTTAAATTTGTTGCCTGTTCGAAAAATGAACCATAACGACGATTGACGACACCAGAGACGCAAGTAACTATCTAACTTATCGAATCGGAAAATAGACTTGATGTTGAATTGCAGAGAATCGTCTGAATTGGATCGAATACAATGAAATTCGACTTGATCTTTCGTCGTGCAAGGCCAAACTAAACAAGTATGCGATGAAAAAATTTGGCGTGTCATGCGAAGAACAACCGCTAGGGCCAAGAGAAAAATAAGCATAGGTTCGACTGTGTAGGAGGCTGCGGAACCCAACAACAATCGGTTTGTTTAGCGGAGCTCGCGGGAAACTTTACCCAAATCGGCTTTGCTCCTGTGCTCTGTGTGTGTGTGTGTGTGTGCGAGTATACGTGCGTGTATATCGAGAGCAGAGCGCGCGCGTCACTGCACTCGTGACCCATTTCCATAAGATGGTGCAAAGTGTTTCCTGAGCCCTTTCTTTCTCCTTTCCCTCTTTCATCCGCAAAAATAGGGAGGCGCCCGGATTTGGTGAAAAAGAGCAGAGATCCGCGTGTCGAGTTTCGGGGCCGATGCGTATCGCGGGCGCTGCAGCGTGTGTCCGCGTGCGAAAGGGCTGCGCGAGACGAGCCCTTTCTTCTCTCTCCCTCTGCTCGCGCGTGTATATACCTATATGCGAACCACGGCGGACAACGGAATGCCTCGATCCCTATACCTCTTTCCCTGTCCTCCCGACAATGCGAAAAAAAAGGACATCGCCGAAAGGAGCGCGAGCGTGGGGAAAACTCGGGCCCGGCGCGCTCGGGAAATTGGTAGGGGTGATGTGTCCATTTGCGGTTGACCGGCTTTTCTACGGATCCGTTTTCGCGCTCGCTCGCTTCAACCTCGTGCGTAGATGTGTGTATGTGCGCGTCGGACACGAGGGATTTCAGCCGTTGGGAAAGAAATTTTTTTCCCTCTCTTCGGGGCCTCGGTTCTTCTTCTTCTTCTTCTTTCCCGAGGATTAATGTAACGCGCGCGCGCGCGACAGGTAATCCTTTTCGCAAAACGGAAGCCTCCCTGGGAATCGCCGGCGAGTCTCGCTCGGGCATTATTGATTCGGAAGACCGTCGGAACTGAAGATTATCCAGACGGGATATTATGATTTTCAATTTGAGCAGTCGTTTTGTTTTGGGTTTTTGCTCGAGTTGGGTGGGGAAAACGATTCGCGATCGAAATATACTTGGGAAAGGATACACTGTTTCGGATGGATTCACGCGCGAAACAAAGAGACGGAAATGCAATAGTTGACAACGCATTTGTGATTTCATTTCGTCGGCTGAGAGAAAAAAAAGGTTTTTTTTCAAAATCACCTTAAGTAGTGCCATTTCAGGGAAAAATCAATTTTATGGAGTTTTTCCGATTTTAGAACTAATTTTTCGCTCGCGCGCGGATGAGTTAACACTGTATAATAAGTTGTCACGTCCAAACAGACGTGCATACACATACGCGCGCACCACATCGACTCAAAATTCGTAAAAACTATGTATGTCTATAACAAATAATTCATGTGCTCTCTTGAATACTTACAGTGAAGAACCACTGCATTAAAGTGAAAAATCACTGTAAGAAAGTCGATGAAAAAGCCACTGGAATGCAACGAATTTCTTATGTAACTGAAGTGAATTTTCACTTTAGTTCAATGACTTTTGATAGCAAATGTTTTTACATCACAATTTGTGAGTATGGTGTGAAGTGAATTTTCACTCTACTTACTGTGAATTTTATGGAGAAAGGTGTTGCTAACAAAACTCATTGAACTAAAGTGGAAATTCACTTTAGTTACATAAGAAATTCACTGCAATCTAGTGAATTTCCTATCCTCTTTCTTACACGAAATATTTATTGATTGATGACTCGATATTTCTTAACAAATCTTGAGAACTAGAGTTTTTAATTTTTAGTAATGAAAAATATCCCGGTTCAATGTTCATTTTCACTCCATCGTTGGAATCAACGAAGTTTATAAGGCATAAACTCGTCCATACAAACTACGCCTAGATAATGTTAGTTCATTTCTAGGCATAACAAATTTCTATGTTTAGCTTATGCATAATATTTTTGTTTGGGTGAAATACAATTTTTCCTGAAATGTGACCTTTTATAAATGTTGATCCTAGAATATGGCAACTTCTATAAAATTAATTATGAAATGTGAAGTCCTTACGACTACATATTGAAATTTATTCCTCTCATCCGACGATTAATCCCGTGAAATTAGGCCAGAGTTCAACTATGAAATCGAAGAAAAACTAGGAAAAAAATTATTCGATATGCCTCATGCAACATCGAGTTAGTTCGTTTTCTCACTCGCGAACCGCAGATATGCATTGAATTCGAGAGTTTGATCCTCACAGCGATATCACAAGCCTACGCAGCTGGATCTCGAGAACAAAAACAAACATCTGAAAATTCGTCGCCTCAGATAGGAAGAACTTCAGTCTCTCCATCCCGGGCAACGTGCAAAACTTTTTGACGAAATCCGAAAAGAGCGCTTTAACCGAGTGGACAGCATGACTGGGCGAATATTTTGTGCACGGCGAACGATTGATACATCAACGCCGTGGTGTGCAGTGTATAGAGCTCGGGAGAATCGACTCGCACTCGAGGCCCGCGCGGTTGTTTTCGTGCCCGCGGCTGGAAGAAGCACGAGCGTTCAAACGCGCCGGGCCGCGGCTTCTCCTTGGACACAAGGCTCATCAAGATTTCGCACAGTTATTTTTCATTGTGGAGGAGAGCCGGCGCGCGTGAGCTTGCACTTCTCGCCGAGTGCGCGCGTATATATATATACGAAGGAAAAGTCGAAGGAGCGCGGGTATGGAAAGACGCGCGCGCGCAATCGGGGCCGGGCGACAAAAGCGCAACTGCGAAACATTTTTCGCCATGTAATCTTGCATATTGATCTTGGGCAGAGGTCCAGTGAGAGCGAGAGAGTGAGCGGGGGAGAAAAGGGGTTGCCTTCCGGCTATAATGGGCTCCGCTGGTTCTCCGCTCGGGCTAAGCCCGAGTTAGGACGGATTAGCGGCGCGAGCCCCTTCCGACATCTGTCGCATTGATGGACGCTGGTCAGCCAGATCTCAAAGTGAACAACAGCCGCCCGTGAACCTCAGCGTGACAGCGCGGCCCAACAAAAGTTTATTTCTCCCCCCTCCATGCCTCCTCCTTCGTCATTCAACCCCCCCTCTCTCTATACCGCTCGATCGCTTTCTTTTTCCCAATTCTTCGACGCCCCCGCAACCCTACCCCACCACATACTGCACCCGTTCAATAAACTTTCGCCAACGACGCGTGTACTTTATTCAGCGCTCGATCCGGCCGTCGAAGCTTACGTTCGATTTTATTTTTGGTTTACTCGATTCGTTCGGGACAGTTGGACCGTTGGATCACGCGATATAATAATGAAATTATATCGCGTATAACGGCGAATATGCTTGCCTCCGGTCGCACGACTTCGAATCGTAAATTATTACTCGAGGGTAGCTTATTTTTCTCCGCGGAAGTCTTCTTGATTATTATTTGTTTTTCTTCGTTCGACTCTTTCGATGCGATGTTCAGTTTCCTTGAAACTTTAATTTGAGATGACACGACGAAATTTGATGGCAGCATTTGACGATGATGCACACAGAGATATTCACTGGTCAAGTTGGAATAATTTGAAGAGTTCACGATGACAGGCTATTCCATCGATAATTCAATATCGTCGTTTTGCGTTCAAGTACCACGTCTATTGTAGAATCGATATTGAAAAAGTGATAATCAATGTTCCATAAAAATCATGAAGAATTTTTAATGTGTATTTGATTGGCAAACGATTAACACGGTGAATACGATATAAACTTAACGACGTTTCGAATTATAATAATGTCGCGTCTATTGCAAGTTGACAAATATGAATAATACGTATATTTTGAATAACAACGCATTCGAAATCGCTCGTGTGAAGCGCAACAGTTACGTATACATACGTGACATCGTTTCGAAGAAAATTATTTTTAGTAAATATCCAATTTAATGGGCCGCATTTCCCGAGAGTGACTCGTATATCACTGTAAGATCGTTACAAAAATTCACAAAGATGATCGTCAACTCATTAGACCGCATACCGCACGGTAAAGAACGTTTGGTCTTGATAGATAATCAGCCGATCGCCGGATCCGCATAACAGTATTTGAATTTTTCCACGGACGGCGAACGTTGAAAAATCCAACGATCGCTTGGAACCCATCGATCGAATCGATCAAAGCCACAAACGGAGTTCGAAATTGAAACCGAGCCGCGAAGCGTCACTGTATTTTACCACGCGCGCGAATTGGATTGGACATGGGAAAAAAAGGCGCGCGCGGCGTACGAACAGTTTGCAGCGCGGAAAAAAAAGCTCACTGCAGCGGGGATGAAGCTATAGAGGCTGCTGCGTATTCCCCAAAGCAAGATCAATCGTGCGTGAGGTGTATATACATGCGTATATTGGCTCGGTTGCGCTCTGGACCTCCGACTGGGCGCGCGAGTAGCCGCGCAAAGGTCCGGCCGCGGACAATGTCGGGCATAATAAGCTTATGCACGCTGCACCGGCGGGGAATGGCCGCACGTCAAGCGCCCGTCATATTCGCCCCGTAGCCTACGGGCCCCCATTCACACTCCGCGGCCCTTCCCCGTAAGATTACGGCCCCAAAGAGTTTGCGCGCGCGCTCGCACAGTCGAGCTTTCGAATCGACTGTATACATGCGAGCGAGACGGCTTCCCGGGAAAATATAGTATATAGTAACGGCTTGATGGATCGACCCGACTTTCGTCTATATATACTTGTCCAACAATGCGCAACAGTTTCTCCGCGCAGTGAGGCTGTATGTGTATGGGTATACGCGCAACGGGATGCGCGTGTCTCGGTCGGACGTCGATCAGGTGCAATGGCGCAAATCCGATCGATCTCGCGAGCACAATGCCAGCCGCGGAGGCGGGATACCCTGCTTTTCTTAACCATCTCAATCGGCTAATTGTTGCCGCGGGGATGTATAGATATATAGCCGTTGCATTACGAACTGGAGACCCACGCTTTTATTCGTACACTCTATGAGTTGAAATGTAGTTGTGGTTGAAGTGTAATATTGGACTGTCGAATCGGCGCGACTGCACTGAGAGACAAAATTAGTAGTGGTTAATATATTTTCGTTATATGTTTTTCAATGCAATACCGTGAGAGCCGTGCGATATTAGTAAACCTCACAATTCAAAAATTGGTTACTAGAAAAATAACATGAATTATCATATTTATAGGATATTCGTTACATATACATAGTAAAGCATTATAAAACAGTATGATGAAATAGTAAACTCTATAATATTTTACATGGCAAAATTTATTGCAAAATTTTACCACGTGAAAATAATTATTGTACAATTATTGTAACCTCAACTGGACACAAGTACTCTGACTCATAAAACATTGGCACGACTACTATGTTTTTCTCTACTATCTGAAGATAGTAAACTCTCGTATTAGAAGTTTTGGATGTTAAATTTCTTCTCTCCCGATTATATTTAAATTTCATTTCGCATAAAGAATAATTTCACTATTAAACTTCTAAAAAAAAATTAATATCCACTGCCTGTAAGTTAATCAATTTTTACTAACCGACATATTCAACATTCACTATTAATCATTAATTCTTAACTATTTTGAATTCGAAGAGTATCATTCGTGTTTTCTTATCTTTTTACGCACCAAATCGGTCGTTTCGAGGATCATTTTTCTCGCCTCGATCTCGATAGATTACGTATGTAAAAGTCATTACATTCGAAAGTCTCCTCGTTGTCGTTGGAAACAATCGTGAGACGTTCTGTCAGTTGCGTGTGCAATTTAAAACGTATTAAAACTGAATTAAAAAAGTGTCAGCCGCGGACGTGTCGCAACTAGCGTAATTGTGACACCGAGGAATCCGGACGAGCGTGTGTATATGTACGCGCATCTTCGACAGCTCACAAAGATGAGCATTAAATGCCATCAGAGAAACGCAAATCCTTATTGACGGCTGTGGAGTAATATCTGCAGGGCAATTTTTCGACTTTCCAATACACCACACATGATCGGATTAACACTTTCGAATCATGTGCGTTGTTAACGCTATTCGATAAGGCACAAGTAAGCCGGATATTTGTAACTAGAATGTGCATTAATGAGCTGTCAATTGTACGTTTCCAAATGACACCTGCTCACAAGAGTGACAGTTTTGGAAAATTTGAAAAAAAAATACGTTTCTGGGTGGATGAAACTAGCAATAAAATTGTATCCCATCTAGAACTATAGAGCTCTCACGTGTACATTTGAAATCTGCCGACTCGTCACACTAAAATCATGAAATTTCAAAATGCACTCTCACCCGTTGGCTTCTAAGCGTCCTATGAGAATGCTCAAGCGGCTATATATACACCTTAGATCTGATGAAGAAAAAATATTCATTGAGAAATAGGACAAAATTGTTTAGAAAACCAAATATTTTGAAACTTTCAGACATTTTATTGTTTACTATATTCAAATGTTGATTGCCGTAAGATCTATATA
Organism: Aphelinus certus; assembly: GCA_020882725.1. Taxonomy (NCBI): domain Eukaryota; kingdom Metazoa; phylum Arthropoda; class Insecta; order Hymenoptera; family Aphelinidae; genus Aphelinus; species Aphelinus certus. Next base: position 64,093,580 of record CM037084.1, on the reverse strand, counting down.
CTACCTGTGATATCTAATTTAGGTTCCGCGAGCTTTTTCTTTACTTGGGGTGCATATAGTTCTGATTGGTACCAGAATTTCATATTGTACAGAGTGCATGGAATTCATGCATTCATTGACTTCTTGTAATGAATGTAATTTAGTCCAACTGATTTCAGTAGATAAATTCAAACTGTGTCAAGATAAGAAGTCACGAGTGTATGAACCTGTTTCGAAAAGTTTCAAAATGTTTTTTTCAAAATGATCTGAAGAAATTTCTTTTTATCCCACAATGAATTTTTGCTTTCTCAAAGAGAAAGCTTTGTAATGGGGCAAAAATCGACCCAACGAATCAGACCTCGGGACCTCGATTTTCGTGATCTACGGGTTGAAAAACATAGAATTCCAAAAGTGTCTGTATGTATGTATATATGTATGTATGTACATGTGTGTGTGTGTGTGTGTGTGTGTGTGTGTGTGTGTGTGTGTGTGTGTGTGTGTGTGTGTGTGTGTGTGTGTGTGTGTGTGTGTGTGTGTGTGTGTGTACGTCCCGTTTTTTTTTCGTCCACGATAACTCTCGAAGGAATGGTCCGATCGTCTTGAAATTTTGCACACAGGTTAATCGCGGCAAAATCTCGGGCGAGTTCAATTTTCAGCGAAATCCGTTGTTTATTCCCTTAGCAACCGTTGCTAAGGTGTGTATTTTTTCGTTTCTTCCATCCATGATAACTTTCGGAAGAATGGTCCAATCTTGCTGAAATTTTGCACACCGGTTAGTTGTGACAAGATCTAGTCCGAGTTAAATTTTCAGCAAAATCCGTTGGTTATTTCCTTAGCAACCGTTTCTAACGTGTTTTCTCACAAATCCTTATGAGTGCTCATTGGGGCAAGCCGGAAAATCAGTTTTAAGTCACACTCGATGGCCAAGGATACTGAATTGTTGTATTTGCTCCATAGCAACGGTTGTTTACCTCCCTAGCAACAGTTACGAAGGTTGGAAATCATTAATTTATGACCTATTTCCATCATTTTCGACGGCAAAGGACACAAAATCTTCCCAATTAGCTCCTTAGCAACTGTTGTTTATCGCCCTAGCAACCGTTGCTAAGGGGAAAATAATTCATGTAAGTTTCGTTTCCAGTATTTCCAACGTGCTATAGAGAAAATTGGAAGATTTGGTGTCTTTTGCCCTCGAAAATGATCAAAATGAGTCTTCAAGTGTGCTAAATACGAACCGGATCGATTTTGACCACCATTAAACCGTATGACAGTCACAAGATGAATTGATCGAAAAATTATGCAGGTCCAAATATCTCGCATCGTGTAGAACCTCGAACCGTTTGCATTGTTGCATCTGATCAAATAATAAGAGAGCCTGGGCAGACATCAACCCTCGCGACAAAGTTTGGTCAATTGAAAAAGAACGACACTTTACACAGTCACAAAATACGAATTGAACTAATTAAATAATTTTTTTGTAATCTTTGAAAAATGAATGATAGTATCTACGCTAGTGGAATGGTGAAAATACAGGTTTGAGACGCGTTTGTGGGTGATGTTGAAGCCTCTTTGAGAAAGCATACTGCTAAGGCACTTGGCAGCGGTTTTTCTTTTTTCTCTGAGTCTCAAGAGTATACAACCCTTCGATAAATTATTAAGCTACGCGGGCATTATTTCGATCGTAATTTCATTTCAATTCAAAAGCGACGAATTTTGAAAATTGTTGTTCAATGTGCTTTGCTTCTTTATTTTTGCAGGTCTGCAACAAATTCGTGAGCTGAGTTTGCTGCAAATGCACAGAACGGGCCCGCACATAAAGAAGAGGAAGAACAAAAACCCGTTCAATGGGCAGCCGTTCGCGAAAGGTGTGGTTCTCAAGACCCTCATCAAAAAACCGAAAAAGCCAAATTCCGCTAACCGAAAGTGCGTGTTGGTGAGGCTGTCGACAGGCAGGGAAATGATCGCCTTCGTTCCAGGTAACGCGAAATTGATCCATCTTCTCGAGACGAGTTCACGGAACTTTTCTTCATCATTTCTGACGCCTTTTTTCTTTTTTTTCTCATGGCCAACAAACAGGTATCGGGCACAACTTGCAGGAGCACAACATCGTCTTATGCAGGCCTGGCAGGTGTAAGGATGTTCCTGGTGTGAAAATCAGATGCGTTCGCGGCGTGTACGACTTGCCGCACGTCGTCAAGACCGTTAAATAATGTCGCGGGGGCAAACATTTGTACACTGTTATTTTAGTTTTAAATTTTCGTCGGCATGGATAATTCATTGTTTCGATGGCGATTGGAATAATCAGTTATTTATCGGCGTGAAATAAAAATTGTCGAGGGAAGTAACCGAAATCTCTTTATTTTAATACTTGATCATACTTTAGTTAGGTACACTCCATTGAAATATCTACCCTAGTAGAGATCTTATTCAGATGATGGAATACATATGCCATTATTATCACCGGCGTTTGGAACGATATTGTCAGTGTCGTAAGCGATATGCAGTGAATCGAATTTTTCGTGTGGATTGAACATTAAATTAAACTTCAAATTTTCCTATCGGTGGTAGAAAAAAACAAGATTCAAATTATAATTTTCACTTACACCGTTAATTGACTTTGAAAGGTTAAAAGATTAAGTCTATCTTGAATATTTCTTTCTTTGCAAATAATAAATGATATGAAATGAAGTTATTAGGGTTCTTTGGACAAATTTTGCGGCATGGATAAACATTTTTTATTTTGTGTATGTATAATGAATTTAATATACATATGTATGTCTTATTTTGGAAAAAATTTTCAAAGACGAATAACCAACGTCAACGGGAGCGTCACTTGAAAAATCTTGTTCATTCAGTCTGGATCCACCTAGAAGAAAAACTATGCTGTACTATCAAACGGATCTGAAACGTAAAGTTTTTCAATCATTTTTTCGCTACTAATTTTTTATTCAATTATAATATATTCACAGCTTTCTCACCACGCAACATACATACGCATTTTCTCCAGTCAGTCGTACGCTGAAAAAGTAATCATGAAAATCTCGATTACGCCTCGCATGAGTGTGTACCGAGGCACTTGTGCAATACAGCCGACCGATTACGAACCAGGGAAAACACTCTCCGGCCTATACCGACCCAATCGTCACACTCAAATCTCTTTCCCGTTACAATTTTGCCCGGGTTTTCCCGTAGCGGCATCGGACCGCGCGATAACTGTCAAGCGCTCGTACGCATCTCTCAATCATCGGCGCGCGGGGGCCGAATGAAAAATTCATCAGCTGCCCGTTGGCGGGCGGGCGGCGGGCACCCCTGGAAAATTCGATCGCAATTAGGAAGCCGAGCGAATCGGACGTTCAGGGGGACAATCGCAAGGGTTGCGGGCTCTCGCAAACGCACACACACGCGCAGTGGTCCCTTTGACACACATTCGAAGTCGCGCGCACCGTTACGCGCGCGCTGCAGACTCGTGAATATTTTCCAGCGGGGGGAGAAAAGTGCAGCGGCGGGTCACAATGGCCGGGCGCGACGGGCGGGCGAAAACTCTATTACGGAAGGGTTGAGGCTTTTACGCAGATGCGCGAGAGCGAGCGGCAATTTTGGAGAAAGGACGCGCGCTGATCCGCCTCCGTTAGTTTGCGCGCGAGCGGCCGTCGGCTATTGACCATATGACACGCTGACCAACATCCAACCCCCGCACTAACAGCCCCGAGCTTCTCAAACTTCCATGTATACATACACACTGCAGCTGACGATCGGCCGCGGCTTTGCGCGTTCGATCGTTCGCCTGCGATTGTGAGGGCTTATGCAGCCACGGTTGTTTAACCGGGAGAGAACATCCGTTTTATTGCTGGCTGAGATTCGTTTTTGACAGATAAAAAATTTATTAGAAATAATATCTGGTGGAATATGGAGAACGATTTTAGTTTTGCAACGTTTCCCTAGCAGCTTTTACTGGCTGATGTTATTACACAAAAAATCTAATTGAATGATTCGAATGGTCAATAATATTGAAAAAAATTGTTTACATTCGTTTTTATCATAAATGTTCAGTGCATGTGCGATGTTTCTGTTGATAAACCGATTCGCATATTCATTATAGATTTCGTAAAATCAGCGTCTCTTATTCGAGAATTGCATTTATTTTCGACCAAACAGTAAAATTCCATGAACCAGTTCCCGTATGAACCAGTTATTGAATGAATGTTTATTGATTCACCAGTCCATGGAATATATAAGAAAACACACGCGCGTCTCTCTTCTTCAGACCCTCCATTCAATCGCATTCTCGAAAATCGCCTCATCCAAATAGGCACACGCGACATAAATCAATCGCGACACCGACGAATCCAATATAAATATCCTTGGAGGGTATATACTTTGGAGCGTTGAAATGTTGTTCTATATACCGGCGAACAAACGGATTTTCCTCATATATATATATGAACCGAGTGAATTGAAAATGGGCGAGATGAAAATCGTAGCCTCGAGAGTGGCGCGATCGGCATGAGAAGCACAACAAAGCGGGCTTTCGGGGAAAAGGGATGAAGATGAGGCTGCGATATTGGAGGGCGGGATACATACTCGGGCTCGAGCGAGCGAGCGATCGCTAACTGTATACAAGCCGCGCACGTGTCCGAGTTTTCGCGAGGCGCACGCATGCCACGTGGCGCGCGTTCGCTCGATTTTCCCGAAATTCGGTAACACCCCTTTCGTCTGATGCAGACTCGCCGCGCCCATGACTCACCCGCGCTCGCCCCGCTCATTTCTATATGTATTATATGTGTGCCGAGCGCCAGCTTGACCATCGCGCGTCGACAATCCCAAGAACAGATGCACGCCTCGTGGATTCGGATGCTTTCCTCTCTTTTCCAACCTCGGTCTGAAGCGTGATATTTTAGAATCGTATATTTTTCTGTTTCATTTTTTTCATTTTTTTTTTCGAGCGATTTTGGCGAGCACTGAACGTAGCTCCGGTATCCGATTGCAATATTGTATCTATACCCTTTAAATTAGAAACAGTTGAAAATTTACAGTCGTTAGTAAAAATTGCATGAATGATGAACAATGGTGAAAATTCATTAAGAAATCAGTGAAATAATCTTTGGAGCAGGAAACTTTTTTCTTCTTATAATTAGTGAATTTTCACGTATGATCTAATTACACTCGATTTCACCAAAACTACTATTTTCGAATTATTTACTGATGGGATCAAGACAAATGTACCAATGAATCAAGTTCACTATTTATCAGTCACGCAATGTTCATACTAATAAATAGTCAATATTCACTATTAAATAATAATTTTTTACTATTTAAAATTTTGAGAGTAAGATTTTTGTCCAGTTTGATTCTATTGAAACTATCGTTTCTCATAAACAAGGCAATTTCGCTAGATTAGAATACAGAAAAATTAGCTCATCAATAGAGTAAAATGACTTGTCGAGCTCAACAAAACGATTCAAAAACTTATATTTAATAACATTTCTTTAACGATCGGACGAAACATGATCACTAGGAGATAGTTTTCATACCGTTAACCCAGATGGTTGTATATTGTTTACTTGGATGACCAGATACCACCACACATAGTTTTATCGTGATCTTAACTTGAAAAGTGATCGCCTCATTCGTTGACTAGTAGTACTAATCATCGACTTCTTTTTCCCTCACTGTCTCAAAATTTTTTCATTACAGTTTTCGTCTCTATGTCATCTTTTTGCCCTAAAGTCAAAGATACTCGTATTCAGTAATCAATTCATCGTATAAATACGAAATTCCAAATAATTTTTACATGAAATTGCTGCCAATCACTATTTACAATAAACTTGTTCATTCATCTTGCAATTGTCAACGAGAAGCATGAATGATATATATTCAAATTAAAGAAATCGACTTTTGAAATATCGACACTATCGCGGCAAATAAGATGCGCGCAACGATAGCCGGGAAAGCGAAGGAGAGCACGCAGTATATCTGCGGGCCGCGGGGAGCCGAAATAAGAGTATGCAGATACGATTGTTGGGACGGTCAATATGTTTTTCGGGTGGAAAACACTTTGTGGCCGGGTGCGAGTTTGAACGCTTGACGTCAGTTTGGCTGATTGTACTTGTGATGCTGTTGCGTAAAGTTCCATTCGTCATTGGGGTACACGGCCGGAAATTTTCCATGGCACCATTGCCGCTCCATGGAGTTTTGGAATTTTCGCGTTCGGAGCCTCTCAGGAATGTGTCACCGCGGGAGAAGATTAAAACTCGGGCGATTTCATTTCGTGACGCGAGCCGAGACACGCCGTGAAATTATTTCTCTCGATCGATCGTCAACGGGGCTATTACACCCATATAACTTGGAGCAGGGGCTCGCGTGCGTTTTTGAAAAAAGCAAAAAAACACGTTACGCGTGAGTTTTGCGCGTCGTTGGCAAAGCTCTAAAATATTCGTGATTTACGCGTCGACGTTGCACTTTACAAGCTACGGCCAATAAATAAACGCGGAGTGAAAAAGGAAAAAAAAGCAGACGTCGAGTCCGCGTCGAAAAATCGAGTCAATATTGCCCGTCATCGATCCAATTTTTCGCCAACAAAGCGCTCGGGTATACTCCTAAAAAGTCCCCGAAGTGCTGAGCATCGACGAGAATGGCCTTCATTAATTATTTTTATGGATACACGGCAAAAGCAGAAGGAAGCGGCGGCGAGGCGAGAGGGAGAAAAAACACAAACTTTGCGTCCATCTGTCCCATCGTGCAATATTCGAAATTACAGTTTGTGCCTGTCTGCGAGCGCGCGCGGGAGCCTCCCCCATAAATCGACACCCCGTGTACAGTCGGGAGGAGTCCGTGACAAGCGCACAATAAACGGAGCCGTGGAAAAAAAAGTTGCGGGAGGAGGAAGAGAGGAAGAAGGAGAAAAAAAGCGCGCGCGCGTGATTATTTTTGTAATACACGAAGGGAGGAGCGCGCGCGCGGTTTGGCCGGGTAACCTGGCCGTATAATCCACCTCGGAGGAGCTTACTCCGGTGTCTCTCTTGCAGCTAAGGTCGTTAACTCATTTAGCCGGGCCGAGTAGCGGAGAGTCAGCCGGGGCCAAGTTAATCCAACGCCATCATCGAGTCCCGGCTTAATCCTCTCGTAAAAGCTGCGCGCTGCTTTGCAAATCCGAACCAGATGCGGCCGCGCCGAGACACAGGCTACACAGAGACGG
>CM037084.1:64052878-64086386 GCA_020882725.1 Aphelinus certus | reverse complement strand
CAGAGACGGAGGCAGCGCAAAAAAAAAGAGCTTCCGCGGCGCGTTTTATTGGCCAAGCTCGTCGAGCACGACCCGAGCGTGGGTACCTGGCCCCCTCCCGAGCTTTATTATGGTTTTCCGCGATAATCGGCGGGCTTTGTTGGGGGTACGGGCCCGATTTTTAGCCGGCTATATACGCGCGGAGGGACAAGAGGGCCAATAAAGTTGCGCGCCACCGTAGGCCCCGTCGGGCACCCAACCCATAACGTTGCACCTTTTTCCTCTTCTTTACCTCGGCACAGCGCTCTTGTTTGCACTGTTTATGGCGAGCAAACTCGACTGCGGATTTGGGGGGGTCGTTCTCGACGAGTCGAAACATCGACGACGGATCGGCTTCTTAAGCCTTTTAAATCTATCATCCCGCGCCGAGTCGCAAAGTTAACGCGACGAATGTGTTTGTAATGATGCTCTTTTTTTTTCTTGCCCTTCCTAATTGGACCCAGAGCTCGAGACTGCTTGTAATGGGTTGTTTCAATCTATAACGAGGTTATCTTGATGGCGTGTTTATTCTAACTTCGATGCAGAATTATTTAATTTCAAGTATTCCATTCGAAAATTCATCGATCAGATTACAGAGAAATTCTATTATCATACAGTAAATATTTACTGCACTCTGAGAAAAAATCATAGTAAAATCTACAAAGTTTTGACAATAGTGTAAAATTTGGAGATACCGATATGATTTTGGTGAATTTTACTAGACTAGCATAGGATTTATTACAGAATCAGCTTAGTTAATTTTACAAACAGATAGTGGATCAATTTGATAAAAATATCATCGTTACCACCAAGTCGTTTCCTGATAAGTGGTACCATTCCTATCAAGTATTTCATTCCGGATGCCGAAACTTTTATGGTACTGGATATTCGCCGTAAGTTTGCAAAATTAGATCAGTCAAATCTAAAGAATTCAATGTTGTATTCATTATCATACCAATGGAAAATTGTATGAAGATGAGTTACTCGCGTAGCTTCTATAACCAGGGTTACGAACATTATCCAATTTGAGTAATTTCAGTTCTGACGACTTTTTCTTGACTATATAGTTTGTAAACGTAGTGAAATACCCAATCTACATATAGTGATGCATCGCTTGATTTTATTTAAAGAATATAGTCGAGTTGCCAGAAATGAATAGTTTTGAGAATAAAATACAATAGAATAAAATACCGACGTTCATTAGTTCGACCATTAGAATCCAAAGCAAAATGAACGAACCCATGAAAATGAAGTTTGCAAACTGCGTTGAATATGTACAAAAGGGTAAGCAGTAGCAGCAGCCGCTGCAGCCGGCGCAAGCCGACCTTGAAAAGTATACTCAGCCAAGCCGAAGCGAGCGGGAAGATAAGGGCGGGACAGTGCAGATTTGGCACACCGCTTGTACACACGAGAAAAGCTCCCTCGAGTTGTGCTTATGCGTTTCACGCGTGTACACACTCGCATAATCATACCTGCGCGCGGCTTTCTTCAAAAGGATCGTTTGTACATGCAAAAAGCGCAGTCGAGTAAACAAAGAGTTGGCGCATATATTCAAGGCCACTCGAGAATGTCGTTGCGGTCGTCGGAGCAGCAGCAGCAGCAGCAGCAGCAGCAGCGGGAGCAAAACAGCAGAGGACCACAACTCTTTGCCGAGCGGCTTAGTAAGCGGACACTGTTGCGCCTGCCCAAACTCTCCTTTCTTCCCTTTCTTCCGGAGGCGCGCACGCTCGATTTGACGATCGCGCGCTCGACTACTTCTTTACTCGCGTGTACGTATCCGCAGAGCCGCGGAGCTACCGGATTTACCGTTTGCCGCCCCGCCGCGAGCCCGCATTTACAACCCGTTCCCGCGATTTTGTTGTCCCTCGATTGTAAACCCCTCGACGCTCAATTCCCGCGGCCGAAAATCGCGGGAGGGGGCAAAAAAAAGGTATACGTATATATACAACCGGGCGCTCTACCTTCGACCGGGGCTCTCGGTATATTTATGGATATGACGCTTTTAGTGGTTTATACGGCAAAAAATCAGAGTTAAGCGTTCGTCTCTCGACTCTCGATGGACGTCTCGGATTATCCCCTCGCGGCCTGTGTGTATACTTATACACGGATGACCTGTACGCTCAGTTTTTTTTCCAAAGCTACCTGCGCGAGCCGCGCGAGCCGAGAGAGCCGTATAGCCACGGGAGCAAATTGAGTTATGACGGACGTGGGCTCGAGCTCGCTCGCCAGCTTATCGTTATATGCGGCTGATGATGCTCTGTTAACGAGTTAATTTCCCAGTTGACAGAGGATTAACTCTCGGCTCGGTGTTCCTGTGCTTTCGTAAGACGCGCGCGCCGTGTATACCGAACGATTTTTAATTATGCTGAGAAACGAACTGGGGCTGTTGCAGTTCTTATTCATTGATTGATGAGTTTTTATTTTTCAGACTTAATTTTCGATGATGCAAATCATTTCTTATCGTCGTATTTTCCTGGATTTTGGATTCGACGAACATCGCAAAGGATGGAGAACTCTTTCGTATTATGTCTTGTGAGCATAGATAATGTCAGTCCATTCTATTTTACTTGGTTATATGTTCAAAAAATTTTATATCGAATATTCGATCTGATTTAGAGGACAATGATTTTGATTTTTTATCTATAAATATGAAATCTCGTGAAAGTCTTCTATGACATCTTCAAACTCGATATATGTACTTTTTTATCGGAACTCTGTTCCATCATATTAAGTATATTGAAACGAAATTTTTAATGGAAACTTGTTTTTAGCATAAAATATAAGCGATATTTTTACGAAAATTTACTTTTAATTCTAAAATATTTATAAAATTTCCTCATCACACTTCGAGAATCAAATAGGCATAAGTATCCGAACTCGCATAACATATATGTTCATATTCATCATTAACAATAATCAATTTAAACTTTTACACATTCATGAAAACACGCAAACTACGCGACAGTAGTCTAAATCGAAAAATAAATCAGTATAGTTACAATAGTAAAACTTAGCCGTCACACGCTTTAGAGCGAAAGCCTATTAATTAGTTAAAGTTCGATTGTAGCCGCACCAACGACATGAGTAACGATCGTTCGTGCAATACATGTCTCGGCTCTTCCAGTACGTCCATCCCAAAGCGCCAGCATCCAAGTACACTACAGCTCTCGCGATCGTGAGACGAAATTGAAATCCCATAATATCTCCTTGGGGAACGCGGGCATACGCGGGCGGGCGACGTCTAAATCGAGTGACCACCTCCGATTTTCCTCGCCCCTCGGCCATTTGATGCTTTTTACCCCGCGCGCGCGCTTCACAAAGCCGCATTGAGACGAATTTGAAATCGTCAAAAAAGAAGAAGAAGAAGAAGGAATCGGGAGACCCAACTCCCCGGAGGCAGATTCGCGGCCATTAGTCATATACGCGCAGTCGGTCAACCGATCGGTTCTGCCGCGCGGGCCACAATGGATCGATCCCGTGCTCTACGGGTATACACGTGTGTGGGTGTGTGCGAGCCAAACGGCCAAATGGAGGATCACACGCAGCGAGGGCGTGTGCGAGCCGGAAGCACGCGAATCTCTAAACGAGCTCGCGTGTATGTATATGTGTATATGCTCGGGTGTTGGCAAAACGCGGCTCCGGTGGTCGGCGCATGATTAATCGACAACTAATTGCTCCTTTTGCGCGAGCCTCCTCGTGAGATTCGACACTTTCTTATACGGCCGATGGCTTCCCCCCGGAGATCCTGCACAGTTTGCCATTGTAATGTCCAGCCGCATTTGTCAATATCCATTTATGGATATACGTGAAGACTATATTCGCTTGGTGATTATTTTTCTTTACTCCTCGCGTGACGTTTTGCCGGTAATCGAATACACCAAGAGGCTATCCAATTCGGAATCACACTAAAAAAATTACGAAAAAATGGAAACAATAACAAAAGGAATCGCTAAATAGTTAAAGATGAAACTTTCCATGTATACAAATCGAGTGAATATCAAACAAACATCCTAGATTAAAACATCTTTGATATTATCGAAACAAAATATGCAATATCCATTCGATAATGTCGGCCAAATCAAACATGAATAGAAATTAGATCGTAAAGTTTAATAAGATATTTTCAATTTCGAAAATGTCGAAATAAAGTTGGTACTATAATTCTATTCTAGTCTTTTAGTGATAATGCAATTGAACGAGAATCAACTAAAAAGGTAACAGCCACGTGATTCCATACTTTTCACTTTATTATTTCACGGTTTGATTCGAATCAACCCGAGATCGGGCTATGAAACGATGAGAATATCGAGTGATGCCAGTAGCGTTTTAGTTTGGACAAGTTGAGAATGCACATTTACGGATAGTGAATAGCCGGTCGGAGAAGAGCGGACACACATCGTTAACGCAATTGTATAGCAACGCTCCAGAAATCATTATGTCGCGACTCTCACTCGGGTTTCACTCTCCGCTGCAGTATTTCTCATTCTTCGACGACGAAATGCTCGGGCTACCGGAGACCGGCTAATGGTTGTTTGACACACGAAAGCGGACCTCCCGTGAACTCCTCGCCCATCAATACGTATGTGACTTCCGTTTGTCTGTCGCCCGCGATATGCTCCTTTTTCTCCTCCCTCCCTCTAGTGCGGCGAGACCGCATCATCATCGTCTCCTTCTCTCTCTCGAAATTTGATTGTCACAGGAAATATCTTTTTCCAATGGCTATTTGCTCCGTCGGGCCCTCCCGATTCATCAATTTTACGCGCAGTTTCGACGCGGAAAATCTGTTTCCACAACATATATAAGTATTAAAAAAAGAAAATACACTTCTCGGCATATCCGTTCGCACGGGAAAAGCACATCATCATCGGCTGTAGGCCGTCGGCCGTGTGGTTGTGCGTGCGCGTCGAATATCACGGCTGCAGCGTGCAGGGCGAAATCGCTGGCTGAAAGAGACTCGCACACAAATGCCACTTCACAATGCGACGCACTTGCATAACGTTATATACCTGCAACACGGCACCGGGCCGCGGCATGTTGGATCATTGTTGGGTAAACTCTGGCTCAGAGAGACGGGCCGGTTGCACCTTTTGACGGAATGAACTATTTTGAGCCGTGTGCAGGTATAGGGGACGTGAGCTACCTAATTGTACCTGCATTGCGAGGATTAGAGGACGCTTATTACCGTGTCGCAAAAGTAGCTCGCAAAACGAGACGGCCATTCGAGCTCGGTTGCCCGGAGATTTTTATCATTCTTCACGTTTTCGCCCGTGTGTCTATATAACGGTACTCCAATAAATCCCGCCCGACTTTATTGCACGCACCTTTTTTCCCCCCGTCGTTATTAACTACAACGATGAGCGATTATTATTGTAGTCTTTTGCTAATGGTCCCAAATCTCTGGGCATTGTCCCGTTCGTTTACTTTCTTTCGAACGCTTATACTTGCTCGCGTCTCTCCCTCCGCGATTTGACCACGGCAACTCGCGCCGCTCTCGAGCGACATTACTATATGGAAGCAATCGGCATGTGGCCGTCTGAAATTTTTGTCGAGTTTTGTCTTTGATTTTCGGCGGGTTTTGTCCTCGGTTTAATGACGTAACATCGCGAGTAGATTCGGTCAGATTATGATAATCTATCGTTAAATTTGAAATGGTTAAAAACTACTATTTATTAGTGGACATTTATACAATGAAGAGAATTTTCATTTGGAAGTAAGTTCACTATTATTTGCTTATTTTGGACAAGGCATTTTTTTCTACCAATATAATTACACTGAAATGATAAATTGACCCAAGCAATTCTCACGGACGCCCAGTAGTATTTTTTAATTATATACAGAGTAAAAAAGTTATACATGTAAATTATACATTATCTATGAGCAGTAAAGGTTCGGACATTTTTACAGATCATGCATCAAAAATGTATTAATCAATAATTAAATGTTTCTTAACAACTATTGGAGAACAAGAGTTAACTGTTGATAATAAAAATCAACCCTGCTCGATATTCATTTTTACTGTAATTATAAATTCAACAAACTTTATGAAGTGTCAAGGCACGAGCTGTGCCTCAATATTATGCCTAGATAATCAGTTTGTCAATTTCTAGCCGATATTTTCCTAGGCATAATTTACGTATTATTTTTTAACTCGGCTACATTTATAATTGCGAGCGCAAATCAAGAATGCACTCGAGCTCGTTTGCATTTTTTCCTACCGTACTTCTAAAATCCCCGAAACCCAGGGAACATTGGTTATAAGTGTGTGTATATTATAGCAATACAAGGCGAACGGCAAAATCGAGGAACGAAGCTGCCGGAGCGACGCAAGACGCGTAGAGTGTGCCGTTATATTGGTGGGTGGCAATGAATCGATCATGCGTCCCTCAGTGCGAAATTGTCAGGTAATATCGGTAGAGGAGGGAGGGGGGGGGGCGCAATAAAACACAGCACAATCCCCGAGCTTGTGACTACGTCCTTGCCGAGTAGCGCGTGTATACCAGGTCGCGTTGACTATACACCCCCCCGTTATAAAATCGGCTTGGGCCCGGTAAAAACCGTCTGTTCGCCGCGTTTGTCCGCACCGGGTCCCGAAAATCGTTTACTACGGCTGCAATGAATCGCCATTGTTTACCCTCCTCGAGTTGTATACACACTCAACCGAGCCGATACACGCCGGGCTCGATTTTTTCCTGTCGCGAGCTGCTGCAGCACAACTGCGTCGTCGGCCAAGCCCCGCGAAGATGTAGCTCTCGCCGCCGCCGCAACGTTGCGTCACGATCTCTTTTGAAAGGCCCCGAGCCCCGGGGCGAAATTCTCTCTCGGGGGCTACATTATACGGCCGATAAGCGCGGCTGTGTGTTATGATGTTCTGGCACGCGCAACTTACGACGGAAGCCGTAACTTGTGCAACACCGGTCGCGTATCGTTTTCAAATATTGGTGCTGGCGCGCTATTTCTATATACTCGGGTATCTGTACCGATATGACTCGCGGTTGCGATCTTCAATTGTGACTCCGAATGTTTATCATACGAATAACAGTTCGTAACGATTATTTCTTTTATTATGGTTTTCGATGCGGACGATGGAAAGTTCCCACGAATGAAACCTGGGTATAGATTTGATCTTTGGATAGTTTTGTCTCGTTTTGATACAACATTCTTTAATTTCTTGAAAATCCGATATAACTTGGTGATGACCGAGTTCGTGACTGGATGTAAATGACCTTTTTTTAAAGCGCCCGATAGTCACCTCAGCTTGAAAGAAACTACGATTCATTCCTTGTCGATTGTCCCTGAAGAAACGTGAATAGTTGCTATTTAGTTTGTATAGTAAAGGGAAGTTAGTATTTTGATGAATCACGGTTGGATTCATACTGTAAAATCACAATAAACACGTAGAACATCCGAAGACGTAAGCTAGTGCAACGGAGTCATTTTCAGGTGATTTAACTTGCTCAATCATCTAACAACACTTGAAATTAAGAAAAAGTCAAGATCTTAAAATAAAAATAGTTTTGTTGACGAGAAACAACGAAAATTAGAGCTACTTTTTTTCTATTGCTTTCTATATATATGACTAGAATCACATTATCTAAAGATTACAATTCATACGAACTAACGATCTTTAAAATATGAATTATGATATTCATCAGACACTCGCATATATATATATATATACAACTAACAAATATTGCTGCCGATCGATCAAGTCGTCGGTGTGGTTTTTTTCGTGCGTTGAAAAGGGTTGAGGCGAGGACGCGTCGTACAGTTATACATAGGTTTTGTTGCTCGACAACGGCTCCGCGTGCACATGTATAAGCGCGCGTATACATCACAGACAGCTCAGTCGGATTTCCCACAAATGAAAATCGTATGGGGACTAATTGACACGTCGTCGTGGTCGCGAAAACGTCTATATACACGCGTGCTATACGAGGCCGGTTTTCACGGTCGCAACAAAGCGCGCGCTTGCACCGTTAGATCGGCACAGTTTCGCTCGAGCGGCGCGGCAGATGCGGCGACGGCCCTTGTGCACACCGGGACGGGCGGCTGGCGAATATAACGGGTTGCATTCAAATGTGGGTTATGTGGCCAGGCAGCACGAGGGTCGAATTTGTATGCGCGCATGGGAAAAAAAAGGAGCCGGTGCGCTTATAGCTTTTCACGGCCGCAAACATGCGGGAAACCGAGCGGCCTAGAGAGAGAGAGACAGGCCCTGGAGACGCGCATATACCACTCAATTTACCGTCATCCGACAGAGGCGCGCTCGACATAATAAGACGAGCGCACCGCCATTTGACGGCCCCGCGGCCGGCCTTTGTCGGGGCTGCGCTGCCCTGCAGTATACGTATTCCCTCTCTCCGACGGCCAAATCTACAAAGTGATTGGGCGCGCGACGGCTTCGCGTTACACGCCCGTCCATCCCCCGATCAAAGTGTCTGGATACACGTGCGCGGATTCGCGCGTGGAATTCCGTGTGTATACATGTATATGGGAAAGGAGCGGCGGATTCTGCACGGGGCTGGTTACCGAATTGGAATTCGCCGTACTTGAGTCTTTTGTTTTCATCTTCCTATGGCTCTGAACAAGCTTTTGGGGACCACTAGATGTAGGAGAGTTGCAACTTGGAGTGACACTGGGCTCGCGCGGTGAAACTTCACTAGATGATTTTTGGCTACTCGACATTTTTCGGTCCAATGTTTCATTTCTCTCGGATGTTCGCAAATATATATATATACTTATCTTGCGAAAATTTACTGCAAATACACTTGAAATCCAAAATATCTCCGTGAAGTCGAAGCGTTTGACTTGAATAAGTCGTACTCTGCGTACGGCTTATTCAAGTAACCGGAATGCATTTCTCAATGTTTCGACATAATTGGTCACCAAAGTTCACAATACCTTCTCCAGTGAGTATCCAATGCATTGTAATGCTTTCCCATAGAAACTTCAATTTGTTAAACTGTTACTACTGTCAGGGTGGAATTTCACGAAGAGCGCAATCCCGGGAAGGTGCAATAGCGCAAATGGCAGTTACACAAGTTCGACTTTATCATGCGTCTACATGAAGCCGAAAATACTTTCTGATGATTATTTTAATTTTGATGAAAATTACATGAATGGTCTGAATCGCATCCTTGATTCATAACACAATTATATGAACTCATCGGACATATTTCATTAGCGAATAAATCTAATTGAATCTAATAAATGTAATTGGATAATCTATTCAAACTATCCAAATAATTTTTTTCGAAATTACAATTAAGTAATTTAGTGAGTCAGTTCTTCGGATGGTGCAACACCTGCAAATGCAATTTGGAGCTGGAAAAGCCAAAAACATGTGGACAATCATCCACTCGCGTCTTACAGCTACATGTACGGCCAGTGCAAACGCTCGAAGCTGACCAGTTGTCATTTTCGCGATCGAGTTCTCAGTGTGATATTTTTTGTACAAAGCGACATATCAAAGGAATAGTGCGATATCGGAGTTTAGTCGAACAGCGTCTACCTCCTCATTCAGGCACCGCGAGAGACGGTATTTCTACATTCTCCATCATTCCATGAGAATCCAAAGAAAAGGTAATTGTACGCGGCAGTATATGTGGAGAGAGCACTCTGCACGGATCACAGAAGAAATTAATTTTTTTTTCTCTCCGGATTTCGGCCACTGCGAACCGCATCGTTCGCCGTGATTTACGGTGTGATAATGCGTGATTTGTGAGCAAATCATCGAGGCGCAATAATTTAATCAGATTATAACGGGCCGTGTCTCGAGTGTTGTGGGCCAACGTACGGGGTGTGCGTAATATATAACATGTATAATACGGTTGCGCGGGGGCGCAGTGTAGGCGCGTTAATCTGCCCTAAGTAGGGGTTAACAATGCAATAAAAGTTGAATAAAATTCGGGCGCAAACGAAGCCGGCGATAAATTAGAGAATATAATGACGGAGCATCAGCTGCTTGGGCGCGAGGTTACGCCTCTCTCCATATCGGCGTGCCGGACCGGACCGGACCGGACGAGCAAGCGCATAAGAAGAAGGGCAAGGGCTCGCGCGGGGGCAAGAGATTCAGGGAACGCGTGACCCGCAGCCGAGTTTGCGCGCGGCAAATTACGACTTTGAAAGGACAATGAACAAGTGGGAGGAGAGGATGAGCCGAAAGGCGAAAGGGTTGCGATCGTGAGGCAAGATCGAGGAGCTGCCGCACCGGTGGCTCTCTCTCTCTCTCTCTCTCCCGTGCCCCCGGTAATTTATGGTCGTTTTACTTACGTAAATACAGAAGCCGAGCGACTGTGCGCGCAGTGCCGCAGTGGCTTAACTCGTAAATCACAGTCTCACGGATCGCCGGCGTGCAGCGTATATAAGCGACTTGCGCTGCGGAAAAGCTGCGGCCCCGGGGCCCAAAGGGTTGCTGGACGCGCGCCAGCGAGCAACAGGATTTAGTGGGCCAACCGGGGGCGACGAGTGCGCGCGAGGCTCCTGGACGCGAGGCTCGCGCGCACAACTCCGCGCCGGGGGTCGCACCGGGGGCAACTCGCGCGCACCTTGTGTATGTATTGGACACTCGGATTAATTCGCGCCCGGCTATATACCTGTGCGCTGCACGTGCACCGAGTAAAGGGATCAGCCCCGCTTAGCCGACGACTTCCGCACTCTGATCGTCGCAGTCGTTGCAGCGGCTAGCCTTCCTCTCGGCTTTCGCGCGCTTCTGGACGCGCGAGGCCTCGCGAACACTTGATACGGACACCCGCTGAAGCACCGACTCGGCCGAACCGAACCGGGACACGGCAACAATAATTCCGTTTCGTCTTGTGGAACGTGATAACTCGGTTTGATATGACTTACGAGACGATCGACTCTTTCTTCGCAGCTGATGAATGTGCAAGAAGAAAATTGAGAACCAAACCCATTATGTCCAGTGGGAAATGAGAAAATTTTCAAATTTTGAGTCCTTCACTTCTGGCCGAGTTATCGTGTTCTACATATAGCGCGAGACCGAGTTGTTTCGTTGTTGCTCCCACCCGAAGTATTATACAAATTTCCGGGGTTTATCACTCGGTGGGAACTTTTTCAGTTTGACTCTTGACTGACCCGCAATAAGCCAAACTTACGAGCTGTTCAGTCTATGATGTCTCGACTTCCCAGAGACATTCGTTGAATAACACAGTACATATACACTTATGGGTGTCGCTAATAGTAAATCACTCTGTACAGATACACCGTGGATGTATGAAATCGAAATTCATCCACAGAAAGGTTCGCTAAGTTCGCTTATCGATTTTCAGATAGCGATACTCGTTTTCACGGTGAAAATTATTCCGAGCTCGAGGGGCAGAGATAAATTTTGATCTTTAGAAGCGTTTCATAGTCGATAATCATGCAGCGAAAACTTGAGCGACTATGTGAGAAAGTCATTCCGATTATATTGTAAAATTCACGGCGGAAATAGCGAAAATCGGTAGCGCGCGTAGCAGCGCGAGACTACGACCGCGGCGTGCCAGGCTGCTGTTCAACTTGAATTAATCTTCTACGATTTTACAAAAAGAAATCATTGAATGCGCAGGATGAGTCGAGCAAGAATTTTGTTTTTTCTGTGTATTTTTCCATAAATTATCACCCGTAAATCATTGTCGACTACGACGCGGTACACATAGCGGATTCACTGAAGCCAGTAGTACTGGAGGAAAAAAATGAAGACTGCAATAAGCTTGTGGGGACCAAAGTAGTCTTCGATGGGTGAAAAAATTAATGATATCACGACAATTTTCGCGAGATAAAAATCGATGAAAAGTATTTTCACTCGGGACTCACGCGTGACGATGGACTGCCGCGATCGTCATCCACCACTTCTCGATCGCGTTGCAGCGCCTTCACTCAGAATTTCGACTGAGACATAGTTGTGATGAAAAATCTCTTATGTTTTCCAGAATTTTCAGGTATGCAGAGGAAACATTGATTTCGTATTAAGGCAGGGTGAATCTACCCTTATAATCCATTTGATCTGGGAACATTCAATTTCTTTGTTTCATTTTATTCATCTACAAGAGATACTCTGCCAAGTTCCAAGTAATGTAATATTGTGAATCGACACTCCGCACGACGCATACATTAAGATGAATATAGAATTACGCAGCTAAGCGCTGTTGTATTAATCCCGAACATTTGAAAAACTCAAGATATGTCAGGTATGTAATGCATTGTAATGTGTTTGCATTATCGTGTTGTATGTACGTGAGATATGTCGGACACACGTAGAATGAAAACCTGTATTTTTATTCTGCTTTTGCAAAATGATGGTCGGCTCAAGATTCGGATCCAACAATAGATATCACATCAACAACGAAAGAAAACTGAATGGCTGTCTATACGATTTGACATACTTTTGTAAACCGATATGGTTCTTGTACACGTGAGCAGTAAATACCTATAACTATGGGCTTCTATACATAGAGATTACCGATATATTGCTCATAAGTGAGATCAATGGTTCTTGATGAACGTCACTGGGAAATACTCCCTGTATGAAGTACCTGGGCAACTTTAATGACAAGTGCTATTAGGTAGATTGAGTTCGGAAGTTTATATCAAAATAAGCTTCTGACGATAGTAAGAACTGGTACCAATACGTTCTTGTATTGAAGCTCCCAATATATGGAAATGAGTTCTGCGATTGCCGCCACTGAAAACTGTATCAAATTGTTGCGACGGAAAATTGTCTTCAAATATGAATATGTTTTTTGCAATAACGTTGTCATATAATAGGCCCTTACACGTTTGACACAGTTTGATACCACATTGTGCCTGCGTCATTCTTCACACTTCGTGTCGGTCTTTCTGTATCGTCATACAATGCAATAGATCTTTTCGAAAAGAATTATGAAACGAAAACAATCGAGCGATTTGTAATCGGCAGTCCGTGTCTCCCGTTACTAGTTGCACGGGGTTACTCTGGAAAATCTTGGGCAGGTTCTGAGCCTATAATCCACAGAGCGTCTCGAGTGACGAGTGAGCCAGGTAACGTCGTAAAATTATTATAAGGGCTGTTCTTCATAATGATTCCCGGATAAAGCGTTAATACCATTTATCTGATTCGATATGAAACGATAATGTTATTATTTGCTTCTTTAACTTTTTTCCAATCAAAACTTTCTCCCACCTTCTTACAATTTTATTTTTATTTTTTTTCAGTGTTTCGTTGATTTTGAATTGAAATCAATGTAAACTGCAGACTTCACTTTTAGTGAAGATGTGATTTTTTTTCTAAAACAAATTAATTCGTGTCCCAGCCTCATTTCCACCACCAGATTTTACACACTACTGCGGATATATTTCCAAATTCATATTCTGCCCATGCAGTGTATACAGGTAAGAAAAATTGCAACTACACTTGCTGTTGTTCTTGTACATAAGAAATCCCAGGCTTCCAAAGTTTCAACCTTATGAAAGATTAGGCGGAAATCAATTTCGGAATTTGCACACTGCGATTGAAAAGAAAGCAAGTCGATTAAAAGCATATCAGAGTCGATCTAATTTTTTTAAAGTTGCGATTCTTATGATTCATTCGTTGATGCTTTGCGAAAAGTCTCTTTTGATCCCCCGTTCCTTTGAGAACCCTGAATACAATGGTCTCCCCGATGTCAGGCGTCCGTGAAAATTTTTGGGAGGGGTTTCCGTCCCCACCACGCTGCCAAAATTTCCCGGAGTAGGGAGAAAGCCCGACGGTCAGCTACAAATTCTCAAACCGAGGAAAGCTCATGGTTAGTTCACTACTGGAGGTTGATCAGACCACTTGGATGCCTCAGTGTAAACTATTGCTACCAGTTCAATAGTATCCTCGATTCTTCTGGGGAATAATCGGTGTGTTGTGATTCAGTGTATTCCTGTCAAGTTAGCTGTTTCTCTGGTGGTGAGTTGTTTCTTTATACATTTATTAATTTGTTTTTATCGTTTGCTAGACCAAATTACATTTTATACGCTTTTATGATTTTTTAATTTCCGAGTTATTCAATGTTCAATGTTCAAACATTAATGTATTTCAATTCTAATCAAAATCAGCAATTTTCTGAATGGAATAATCATTTTTTTTCCAAATATTTAGCTTTGACTTTTTGTTAGAAAAAAAAATTTTGAGAAACTTTATGACACAAATTTGTGGTTAATTAAGAAAGTTTATCAACTCGTCTGAACGAGTTTGTTATCGAGAACAATATTCATTTTTATGCGATTAATTTTTTACAATACACTTCCAAATCTTCTAACATATTAACAAATAAAGAAAACTAAGTAAAAAGAATAGTTTTTTTATTTCTTATTCAAGATTTGTCAACTGTGAAAAAAGTCTTAACTTTTCAAATAAATATTCACCATGCTATTGTCCTATCTATAAAATGTAAAAACAGTGATTACATGTTATAACTCACATTTGCTTAACATTGACGACTATCAACATTTTGAAAAAACGCATTAGCTTTTGTTATTAGCATACAGAGCTACATTTGATTTCGACAATAAAAATTTAAACAAAGTACTCAAATTTAAAAAATAAATCTTGTAAGTTTTATAATGTGAGTAACGAACATTCTCACGTGCAAATATCTCAAGTGTTGAAAGAGCACAAGTGTAAAATCTACGATAGTACGTGAAATTAAATATTTTTGTTGTATTTCCAGCTGGTCATCGAGAACACGGCAATATGACGGAGTTGATGTTGAACGTTCAGATGGAGTCTCTCAACGGGTTGGACTTTTCCGCGCACAAGAAGGGAGTCATCAACGAGTCTAGCGAGCCTGCGTTGGATTTGTCCACAAAGAAGTCGCCACCGGCTAGTCCTGCATCAGACAGGAGAAGCCCCTTGGTGTCACCTCAACGAACCTCACCATCGCTACCGGAGAGCTTAGAAAAAAATAACAATAACGAAAGTAAATACATGAACAGTTATGCATGTATTCCTCATCATTCGACACCATCGATTCACTTGAGCCAGAATCATACTCACCAGTATCAACTCGATGATTCATCAAGATTTTCATCATCCAGCCACGAGAGGAAAAGTCCTTCTTTCGAGAGCCGACCCTGCATGATGACACCACCATCCGAGACTGATCTTCCGGCCTCGCCAAAGAAAGATAGTATTCTGCCCATGTACGAGCCCATGGCGACAGAAAGCAGATCGCTCAATTCAAATCTCAACGGTTACCCCATGTTTAATCCACTTCTACCCATGCCAATTAATCAAACTGGATCTCAGTATTCTGCGCCACCACAGTCCGCTCCGCATATGCCCGAAGTGAATGTACACGAGACACTGCAGATTTCTACGGACGAGACGAAAAAAGCTCCAAGGCCATTCAAGGCGTATCCAAAGGATCCACTTTCCCTCTCCTTGGGCCCGAACATCATCTTTGACCAGGAGATCAAGAAGTCCTACTCAGAGTTCAGGAACAAGATGCTTGATTCTGTAAAAAAGACAAATGAAGGCACTAACATCAAGATGAGAAGAACAAACAAGAGTCCGATCATGCCTACCAGTAGTATTGATGAGAAAGACTCTGCGTATTGGGAGAGAAGAAGGAAAAATAACGAAGCTGCCAAGAGATCCAGGGATGCTAGAAGAGCAAAAGAGGACGAAATAGCGATCAGAGCAGCGTTCCTGGAACGAGAATACATGAGGTTGATGTACGAGAACAAACTTTTGAAAGATGAGAATCATCAGTTCAGATGCTTGTTATACGGGCGATGAAGAGTTTAATGGTTAAAGTTTTTGGTTTCTATAAAATATTAATTTGTATATATAAAGTCAGTATTGATTTAATTTTCTTACTTTTATCAAATAGAAAGTGAGAAATCTCAAATCCTTGTTTGGTCTTAATTGATTTTTGAAAAAGTGTGATAACTTTGAAGAGTTATTTTCAATGCAGTCTATTATTTTTTTTTTGATAAGAATTGATCATTTTTTTCTGCAAGTACAGGATGATTCTGGAGTTGTAACCTAAAGTTTGTAAGTGTATTTCAATTTAGAGTTAAAAACTTTTTTGATCAGGTTTATGAAGATATACCTTTTACAGAATTTATACTCAACAGAAATACTTTGAGAAAAACAGATATTCAGGGAATGTATATTACTTTTGAATAACATAATAAATTAACATATATTTAAACTGTGCCATATGACTGATAGATTTAAGTTATATCTAAGGACTATTAAGTTTGTAAATATAATTTTGTGATATCTCAAAATGCTCGGTAGAATATATTTATTAGAAATATATTTTTGTACAAATAAATTTACCTTTATTATAATATCTAAACAGATTCACACTCGATTTCTTTCTCTACCGTAAATCCTTGCCTCTTATGTACTTGGTAATGTGTCGCTTAATTCCATCATACATCCGATGTCAAGAGTATTTCTCTTTGCTTGTTGGTTCTTTTGCAATACCTGTCTTGGGATGAATCTAGTTACTGAAGACACGTTAGTTTCAGTACTAGGATTATCAAATTTCACTGGTTCTTTCAATTTAAAATCACTACTAGTAAAAACTTTCTGTTTCTGGTTTTTGCTGAAATCAAATGTCGGAACTGCATTTCTCTTAGATGAAGCATAGAATTTCTTTTCTCTCAGACTTTCATCGACATCCATTGAATTGGATGATTTATCTTTTGATTTATTTTTAGGTTTGTCTTGTACTACTTTGTCATATCGATACTTCTTAGGAAATGCGTGATCTTGGATACAATGCTCTCTTCTTTCGATCGGATCTTTGAATTTGGCTTCGCACTCTTCAAGGAAACATTGATACTGTAAAGGGATTAAATTATTTCAAGAGAAATCAAACAATTGAATTTTTTATGAATATTCCAAAGATGCTCTGTTTACCATTGGTTTTTTCTCAGCGAGAACGCTGAAAAAGCTATCATGCTCTTCCTGAACATGGATCTCTAAATGTCTAGCTGTCGGTTGCCATTTTTTGCATTGAGCACAAACAAAATGATGAGAATTGTGATAATGTAATTCATAGTCAAGTAGATTCTGGAACTTGGCTCGGCATGCATTGCATTGAAACTCTTTCATTCTGAAAAATTCAAATTGGACAATTATAACAGGGATGTAACTATTACGGATCAATTGATTCTTGCTTTTTTCATCAGTTCAAGACAAACGTACATTTGATGGCAGAGTTCTTCTTCATCCTCTACAGTAATACCGTATCTTCCAAAAACCTTGCAACATTCGTGCGAGTTTTGGAGAAATGGATCGTCACACGGCCGTGGGCCAACTCCTAGTTTCTTAAGGATAGTTTCCAAGTTCTCCATAATATTTAATATCGCTAAAATTCGTAAATAAACAAAGATTAATTGTTGTAGAACCTCACTTGTTAGTGAACAAATCACTCATGCATTACACCGAAAATGTATAACTCACAACTCACCGACAACAACGCAGCCGCAAGACTTGCCATATGATTTGCTGAAAACTCGCGCATGCGCGCAATGCGATTAAACCGATTAAACGTGACCGCGCGCTTTTCAAATAATTTAAAAAAGATGCTCGGAGATTTGTATCTCAACTTTTAAACTATATCTTTCAGAATTGTGGACAGGACAATAACTAATCTAATTAAAATAATGAATAAAATAATTGTTTCTTTGGTTATAATAAGTTTATCGCAATGTGGACTAGACTTTTGATACTTTCAACGAATTCAGGGCAGGCATATACTTCCTTAGCAAAATCTATAAGCATTGACTTCTAGAGTAATTCTATACTCAAAACGTATTCCTCGCAGCATACACAGTTGCATGGTCTGCTATTTCGCTTGATTCATTCTTCCCCCACTGTTAAAAACTGAGAACTTGATCCTCTAATGAATTATAATCTATCACAATGGCAAATTTTTTGTAAAGTCTTGTAAGCTGGGTTCGATTGAAAAATCGGTATCTGTATTTTGACGCATTTCTCGTTGGAAGCCTTTCAGTGTGGAAACACTGGGTAATTTTATTGATCCTCCTTTTAAAAATGACCGCTGCATATGATATGCGCAATGATTTTTTTTGTAGATGTTCAATGCAAGAAGTTTCTCTTCAAAAGTATACATCCTTCTATTGCCATTTCCACAATCATCATTCAACATTTCAGACTTCTTGGATCGATTTAGTTTTTTCAGCTGCTCCCTTTGCGCCTTGCGTGTAGCAATTGATCTGTGCAAAAAGTATAGTATTATTAATGATTATATTATTTTTAAGTACTTTCAAATCATACGTTCTAAGGTAGTTGTACACACATAAATTACAGTACATGAACAAAAAGTATTCTGGCATTTGAATACTCTTAATTTTTCATTTGTTTTTATTGTATATTGTCTCATTTTTTTCCTTACACATTTACTCAAACTTTCACCATAGAAACTCGAAAAGTGTTCATTGGCTGCGAGGCAAGAGGTGACTTAATAAAATAAGTAATTCACTCTTTCTCTGCAACTAATGCATATTTTTGAAATCCCGTAGTGAATCTTTGGTTAAATATATAAGAAAAAAAAATAGAGACGAGCAAACAGCTTGAAATATCAACAAATTTTTTATGGCAAGAAAAAAAATAAGTTCTAGAGTATAACTACCTAGAGTGTATATTAATAAGGTTTAGCTGAGAATTGTTTGATGTAATTCAAATATTGGATAATCCCTGTTAACTATGAAATAAATCAACTTTGATTTACCTTCTCAGTTTTCTATTTACATTATTCAGTCGTTTTTTCAAACTGGCATTTTCTTTCTTTTGTAACATATTTAATGTTTTCAGTCTAACAATTTCTTCCTTCAATAACACAGTTTCTGACACCATTTTTGATTTATTATATGCTTTTTTCTTTTTCGTTTTTGTTTTCATAGTGACTAAGGTGTCAAACTGTTTTGGCTCATCTATGTGTTCCCCTAAAATTACAATAAAAATTGATATTAATATTGCCTTAATCTCAACTGCACGAATTTTTGCTATGAACTGTGAGGATAAAATTGAAAACCAAAAAAATATATATCTGATGCCGCAACAGCTGCATTTCAAAGTACAAATTATAATTAACATGACAAATATTCAATGCCACAGTTTTGAGTATTATATTATTAGGAAAAATTTGACTAACCTCCTTCCAAATTATCAATTGGAATGTTAACATTTATTCCATTAAAGTTTCCAGTATCTCCATTACTCTGAGTAGCTTCTGAGTTTGAAATACCTAAGAAAAAACAATTGAAAAAATATATATATACATACATATGTACTCATCTCAATAAATACCATGGTAGAATTAACAAATCATTCAAATTTAGATATTTTACCTAGTTTCTGATTTGACGGAAATATTTCTCCATTTTCTCTATCATAAGAAGAGCTGAGCCTTGGAGATTCTAAGCTGTCATATGAGACTGAACAAGGCAAGAGTGGAGTTATTGGCCGCTGTGAACCACTATACGTTAATATATCAATATTGCATGAATTTATTTCTTCTAACAGTGTATTGTAAGTACAAGAGCTACTGTCATTTTCTGACAAATCAATGTCTAGGACAGTGTCTGATGTAGCTGCTCCTGGCAACTGTTCAGTACAAGTATTAGACAAACTGTACAGGTGATCAGTTTTGAATGAATAAATGTCTTGGACCTTTTCTACAGTTGTTTCTGTTGGTAATTCTATAGTTTCTGTTGCCTGTGGAATAGGTAAATTAAGCGTAGGTATATAATGCTTGAGTAATCTTCTAGTTCCATTGCCTGTTATATAGATAGCTTCTGGAGGGAAGTGGCGATAGCATACACAATTGTAGGCTTTGTATAGATCCAGATATGGAAATTTCTTTAATTCTTCGTTCTGTATAGCATTTAACCACCGTACTCCCACTTCTATATTCCTTGGAAAAATGAAACTAAGGGAGTCGCGATTTGAGGAACAACCAGGCACGGCACACCGCCTTTTCCATTTCATAGCGCTCGCCTTTTCTTTCCTGGGAAGAAAAAAATTTGGCTCACTATCGGTGAGGTGAATCGCAAAAATTTGTAATGAAAAACTAAGTTGAATTGGATATATTAATTCATTTACAAAGTGTTTCTAACCTTCTCATTGCTGTAGTGGTAGACATTAATTTGTTCCTTTACACTACTGTTTCGTTTGTGAAGTATAAGCATATGAAACTAACTTTTACTTTCCCTTCCAGGGGTTATTCTCTCGAATTAACTTCAACTGCTTGTCTTTTTGTAAAGAATTCTTCTAGAAATTGACCGCAAATCCGACAATCGAATTTCTGCTACCTGATATACTTGTGTAGTCGTGGTATGTGTAGCCGCACTGCACAAGCTGCGAGTAGAAAACTAAAATAAGCACGTATTATACGCGAGTCATCGCGAAAATAAAAACGCGCGAAGAATTGTAATATCGTTTGGAATTCAAGTCAATGCAAAAACAGTAAGTCGCAGGAAGTAATACCGAATAACGCATCTGTGTAGTTCTTTTCTGAATTTTCATCATGAGAATGAGTGTCTACCGAAACAATCAAGTGTAAATTCATTGTGTGTTCCATTTCTTTCAAAAGGCCCGTCCCGTAACATAACATTCGGGATATTAAGGATGTTCTGGCTACACAGTCATTCCCAAAAGTTAGGTAAATCAGTAAAACGTATTTGAAGAGCTGAGCTGCAACAGATGTTTCCGTATGTGATATGAATAACCGTATCCATAGTTGTATGGAGAATTTTAAGCAGCGTAACATCACATTTGAGCTCGTTTTTATAAGCACGTCTTAAACTTTTGAATCTGATTATCCTTCAAGTTATGACTTATCCCTCACTGGGAGGATGAAAAACTATTGATAACTTGTTCCACAACCAACCCAGGCATATGATCTTTGCATATATCCAATTATTGGATATTATTCTCTCGTTTTTAAAAATTTCTTCAGATTCTCACTATTCTTTCCATACTTTTCACATAGATTAGAACATGAAAATACTCGAATTTCACGAAACTCCATAAGAGTGCATGTAAATCGAAGTGCTCATATCTTTTTAACCAGCCAACCAGGCTTTCTCAAATTTTGGGTACAACAAAATATATATCACAAATATATATATATATATCACAACATATAGGGTATATCACAAAATTTGCTAATGTACGAAGTTTCAAGTATTCTTCACTATTTTCATTTGTAGCCAGAACATCCTTAAGTTACTTGTCCCCCAGATTTGTACTTATCCCTCGTGTTTGTTTTGAAGTTTTCATCTTGTCGAATGAGGTGAATTGAAATTT
Organism: Aphelinus certus; assembly: GCA_020882725.1. Lineage (NCBI taxonomy): Eukaryota > Metazoa > Arthropoda > Insecta > Hymenoptera > Aphelinidae > Aphelinus > Aphelinus certus. The sequence continues at coordinate 64,065,073 of CM037084.1, read as the reverse complement.
CAACCGATAAGTATCTTCTTTTCGTTTTGCATTGACGTAAAAATAGATTCCATCGAGTCTTATTGTTTTTTATGTCATTTTCATACTTCTGAACGTTTATCCGAAGATTCAAAATATGGAAAATATACATTTGTTGAGGGGTAAGATCCAATTATTCATCGATATATATTTATTTCGTTTGTAAACAATATAATTGTCCGGAATCAATACATTTTCTTTTCAGGTGGATCTTTGAATAAATATATACGTAAAACAGAAAATGTGATCAGAAACATTTATTGGAGAGTGAAAATGCAATTGTAGGTATGGGATATCTCGAATCAACAAATTTATACATTAAAAATATAATAGAAAATAGGAGATTCCTATTTTACCAAAACAGCTGACCCGTCAACCCTTTTCAGTTGCCTCGTGCAGATAACGTAGTAATTCTTCCCATTTCAGAGAGATCACATTTTTGATTCAATCTATTTACATAACTAAACTCAAAATGTATGACGGAATCGAAAACTATTAAAAAAAGAAATTTCTCTAATTTTATTGAATTTAAACCAAATATTATACAAATATAGAAATTCCGAGAGAAAATCAATATGCAAACCATCAACTTATCTACTTTAGATAGAAGTCTTTGTGTGATGCTTCAAAGAAACAACAACTATTTGATTTAATAGTACGAGATATAGGATTCCCAGAGATATGGGGAGACCCTTATCACTCTTATACGTAATCATGCCTAGAGAAATAAAAATAGGTGTATAGGAGTTGTTACTCCCAGTCTCCCAATCAATTTTATTACAACTATTATTCTTGATTTATTAGAAGTCATTTTCCATAGTACCTACTTTATTTGAATTTTTATCAATATAGTGAATAACCGTCTCGACTGACGATAATTAGATAATAAACAATCACTGTTTTTGTAAGAAATAAAGGACAAATCTAAAATCATTGCAGTAGAGCTGCAATATTTTGAAAGGATTCGATGAACCAACACTCGAATTACTTGACACATGATGTGTGAATACATAACCATTCAAGTGATTTATATAATTTTTTATTGAGCTGTTACTAGTTAGGACCGTTCATACACATATCAGTTCGATTCAATCATATTACACATATTACAGGTGGAGAATTCATTCGTGCTCTTATCATGGAGTCAGTCAAATAGTTATTGCAGTGAGTATTCCATGTCCAATCACATCATAGCTGTTGTGCATTATTATGCCATTTTCCTGAAAAAAAAAAGAAAAAGTTACTTTTTCAAATCGGACAATTGAAGTCGACGTTGAAACACATTTCTCTATGCATACACGTATTAACTGAGACGGAGTTCAATTGTATAATTTTGAAAGATATATTTCAAAAATATTTAAAATATATACAATAAATACTTTTTGAGTGTACACGGAGATAAAAAACAGGATATTTACACCAATGATATTACGAAGAGGTAGCGTATTTTCTTAAATGATTCTGTGATGATATTTTGTCATTTGCGTCAGTTGTTCCGGACGTAGCTGCTTCATCTCAGAATCTTTCACTGGCACGATTTTATTTTTAAACTTTTCACTCTGAACTCTGTCAATGCCACTTGAAGGTTCATTTGAATCTTCATGATATCTTGTATTCCTGTACTGTGGCGATGGTTCTGGTATTATTACAATATTGTTTTTTTCAAAGTAGCTCGACGATTTTTCCGACGTATTTTGGCTCATTGGAGCTAGATAATCATCATATTTTTCACTCGCAGTGGATTTGATTCTTGGTATTCTTTTATTTTTCTCTCGTTTCTCAACAAATCGGCTTATAAAAATTGGATTTCTGATAGGCGCCTTTGTATTACGCGTCATTCCAAAAGACTGGAGTTTGGAAAGTCCTGGATGGATTGGCGTATTTGTAGATGCTTGATTTACATCTCTTTGATTATTAATACTCTCAAATTTTTCATCGGTTGATACTAGCCTCTTTCGTTGACCGAGAAGAGACGATTGGGTTGTGAGTTGAGTTGGCAAATATCTGGAGAATTGGTAAATAAATAGATAGGTTGATACATACGTACATACATACATATTCTTACTACAGTGAAACTGGTTTGTCATTTACATGAAACTAGTTTTGTTCCAATAGAAACAATGCCAACATAGATAATATTTCCATTGAATGAATTTTGATTCTCTCTAATCAACCAATACCTATGATTGAATATATATATAAGAGAAGGAATGGTCTATGGGAACAACTATAAGTACAACCAAGTTAATTTGAATCAAAAATCCCCTCCGCTCCATAACCGACCCTACAATTATCCTTATACAACTATGAACTATTGAGAATCGATGTTATTCGAAATATTCAATGTATATAAGTATATAATTCCATAAAAATTTCTGGGAAATTATTGCAACTGAAATATTGTGCGAAATAGAATTTGAAAAGCATTTCTCCAGTTGAAATCGACCTGCGAATTGATTTTCACGATTTACTCACTCAGTTTTAGTCACTCGTTGTTTGTTCAGTACAGTCCTCCCATTTAGCCGAGGAACATTGGAACGCTGCCGATGACTAATTCTATTCTCTCCAATATTCAAATTATTTCTTTCGTGTTCTTTCAACAATATTTCAATCCTGTCGGCGTCATCGCCGGGAGGCAAGGAATGGGCTTGCTCGTAACAATTAGATCCCGTCTGTCCCAAAGCAGCTAAACGGCTTGTCGAACTTTCCAAATTTCTCCCCAATGATTTGTCGAAGATGATGTCCTTGTGTTCGGAATTATCGAAGACGTAGTCGAAAGGTGCCGGCCAGGCACTGATCTCCTTAGTCTCAGCTTCATGTGACAAACTCATGGTGGTCAGTCTCTGCGGAAGTGCTACTCCTGTCAGCTGCGTACTTGTCGGTTCTTCTACTGTTCTCTGAGGTTTCACAGTCGTGGGTGCATCGTGAGACGTGAGTCTGGAAATGACCCTCTGATTGTAATCTCGAGGATCATACAAACGCTTGAACGAGGAGTGATATGGTCCGTAGTCTGGAGAAATCTTCTTTGTATTTTTTCTCGACTCGTTTTCGCCAATTTCTTCTTCGTGATTTTCCAAAGCGGGGTTGGTTGGACCCGGTCCTTCTCTATGTTCCATAATTTCATCCTCATAGTCGTCGAGTTCATATTCTTCATATTTATTCTCGGGAAATTCGTATTTTTCTCTAACTGTTCCACGGACGCTTACAAGCTCTGGATTACCATGGAGTTTCCGTGAATTCTCGTACTCTTGAATTCTTTCAGGATCGTAAACCCCGGTGTTTGGATTTTTAAATATAGTGAAGTAACCGGCGAGGCGGTCGTCAACTTTTTCACCTGGTTTTTCCAAGCTCTTGCCGTAGCTGTCGCGAATCGGTTGTCCTTCACGTGACTTCTCGCGATCGTAGCTAATGGGCAATCTTACGCGAGGCTTGCCACCTTCTTCTTCTCTCAATTCTTTTCTTTCGACATCGTACCTCCTGGACTCTACACTTTCTTCACTTGATGTTTGTTCATACCTGCGGTTTCCGGATTTTACCGCATTTACTTCATTGTACTTGAATCTTTCGGCTGCTACGACGTTAGGTCGAGACTCTCTGGATCTTTCTGAAATTTTACTTTCTTCTTCATCATCGTCTTCACCACCGAGACCTTCGCCCTCATCTTCATATCGTTGTTTCTCATTCGATTCTTCCTCCTCCTCCTCCTCGTCGTTGTAGTTAGGCCTTCTTCTCGAGCCAGCCACGAACCTAGATACTTGCTCTTCGTCATGATCGCGAATTTCCTGTTCCCCGCTGCGCTGGAACTCTTCGTCAGGCTCGTTGTACTCGTGTCGGTGGCTTTTGTTTTTCTCCCTTGCGGCGTTCTCCTCCGCTAGGGCTTCAGCCTTGGCCTCCTGCTCTGTGGCGATCCTATACACATGATCTTCGTGCGCTTGCTTCCAATTCGGTTCATCCGCGTAGACGGCGTGGTTGTAGTTACTGCCGACGATTGGTCTCTCTTCCGACACATGTTTGGGGTCATGTATCTCCTTTTTCTCTACGCTGTAGTTCACCACGTTTTCGTTTTTCGTATAGTGCTTTTCAAAGCTCTTTGGTTTTGGCGTCATTTTTCTATTCTCTGGCTGGTCGAACTGCTCTTGCTTGTTCTCATATTCCTCCCTGTAATGTGAGTTTTCGTTCTCCTGTTTAGATTCCCCTCGGTGACTCAGATCCTCGTTGCTTCCGCGATACTCTTCCGAATGGCCTGAGCTATACTCCTCGTCATGGAAGCTAATGTGTTCGGGATTGGGCGAAGGAGGCATTGGCGGTGTGAGATTCGGGGCCATGGGTAGTGGAATTTTAACGAAGAAAGGTTCGAGTAGGGGTTCTTGGGCCCGTGGACCGATGCTCGAAGTAGGTACCGGTGGTGGAGCGGTGCTAGTCATGTTCCTCGGGTGAAACAGTTGCTCGTACTGAGCAAGATGGTTCACCAAATTTGACGTGTTGAGATTGTTACCGAAACTCAGGACACCAGTGATTCTTACAGTTTCCCTTTGCCTGGGTGACGCTGATTTGTTCGCAGGTGGCATCATGGAAGGCATCGGCGATGCACCCATCATACGAGGCATCATCGTCGTTGGACCCATAGGCGAAGGTGCTGGAGCTGATGCACTGCCAGGCATCTGAACGACTGGAGTTGGATTCGCAATTGACGCTATTTGGATGGGAGAAACTGTGTAACCTAGAGCCTCCATGAAGCCTTGGAGAAGGATGCCTAAAGCACGTTTGTCCCGGATTTGCATGTTGCCCGAATTATTCAGCGCGAGCATCTCTTCTTCAATACGACGAATCATATTGTCATCGGCTTCGTTAAGGTTGTGCTTGTTAACGATGTCATGACTTTCAAATGCTTCGTTTGGAAGCCTAATCCCCAAACAGATGCTCATTAGATGTACCAACCACAAAATACGAGTCAAATCCATAGCTGCGTGATGTGCACATTCACCAACTGATCATTACGCCTTAACCGTGATTCATTTTATTTCATTGAGCCGTGATTTAATTCGTTACCCTCGTACCATCTTTACATTTCCCACGAGTTTCATGCTTCAAACTCATAAAAATTCGTTGTCTTGCTCGAATAAGTTCATTTCTATGAATTTTGATTTGAAATTTTTGAAAATATGATTGTTTGCATGCAGTATCTATTGTTAATTGAAGAGTTGTGGCTTATCAATTGGTAGAGTCTGACTATTATATATAACTTGAGTACGAAAGCAATTTTTGGCGATGTTTAGTGTTGGAATCACTGTACTGCTTCTAGAGAGTCCATTGTCACGTTCACAAATTAACAACATGCCAAAACTCTGCAAATGAAGAAGCTTTACAAACTGATAGTTATCTATTAGCACAAAAACTTCCACTAATCAGGAACGATTTCATCTTTACAATTATAATCGAACGTTGGATCCGAACTAAACGCGCGGACTGACCACCGCCGCTATCTGGCATTGGCTCGTTGGACGCTAAAAACAATGGGCGGGCAAACCGAGCGGATTTTGCATAATATCAGAAAAGACTGTCGTCGAGTTTCTCTCGAGTTGCATGGGTCCACCTGTTGATTAGTGCCAAGTGAAGCGGCACAGCTCGACAGTGCAAAACGTCGAGACTCCCACCACATTTCCGACTGTCGCCGAAGCGAATTTCCCCCGCCGATCGCCGAATAGATCGTATATCACAATTACAAATCATGTATTGAGTGGCAGGGCTGTTTGGAGGTACGATTTTTAAAAATTAATATAAGAGAGTCGATTGTGTGAAATACCAAATTATTCTAGGATCTATTTTAGAAGCCTTTTAGAATAGAAATAATTGTGTAGCAAAACTATTTTTGTTTTTTAATTCATTATTTTGATCGATGAAAAAATTTTGCACATTATGATTAATATTTTGTACGCGTTGAGTAAGTTTTTAATTCTTCAACATTCAGCTGTACTTCCACCTTTGAACAATTGAACGTGACGAGTTTATTTTAACACAAAAAAAAGTATGGTAAATCATAGAAAATGTCAAATTAAACATTTGAGAATGGTTGAGAGTCGATGATTATTTTCGATTAGAATCTTCACCTTCAATGTACTTCTCTTTGATATTTGATCATTATATGAAAAATTCTGAATAATCTCATGAAATTTCGAATTAATTCATTTAATACACTTGTTTCAGAATTTCTAATTCTGTCAAGCAAGCGTGTAAAACTCTCAAAGATATTTGTTTTAAATGGGCCAAATGGGTACACCTGCAAAAGTTTGCCGAATATTTGATGCCTAACAGAGTTTTTTTCCATTCGACATAATTTTATTACGATGAAAAAGAATGTATAATTCTACTATTTCGTAACGCGGAATAAAAGTTGAATTATTTTTTCCCCATCAATATCAATTTCATGAGTTCCTAACCGACAAAATCTTTACAAAATCTTGATACCAAGTTGCATTAGTCTCTTATACAAGCTAGATTGATTAAAATATCAACTAGAAAAATATCTCTGTATTGCTGATAGAATCAGTTAACAAGTTAAATTAGTTAATCAGTTGAAAAGTTGAATTAGTTTTAACATCAAGTCATTGAACCCATAGAATGTTGGTGATTTGCAAAATAGAGGAAAGAACATTAAGAAATGCTTGTAAGACAACGGAATACTTATAAGTGATGGCGTATAGAAGTAATCGTAATTTAGCCTCTTCATTTTCTCATAATTAATATCGGTTATAAAATAGCTGCGACAATACGAAAGCCTAATAGAGAAGTCCGACAAGCGGTGAGGGCAATGAGTCATGAAGCGTGACTTCGCGCGTATATTCGCGGTTGTCGCAAACGAAGCGATTACTTTCGTCGTTCAATTTTCTTCATTGGCCCATCTTACATCCGACCGGTGTTGTTCTGCATCAACTCGCAAATATTTGGAAGCCACTGACAATTTATTATCAAAACGTTCACCTGATTTGTTTTCTATTTTTTTCCTCAAAATAAACGAATTATAAAAAATATAGTGTAAATTAGTATAATCGACCTAAATAAAACACTCGATGATTACTCAATCAATTACTGATTTCTGACTTCGTATAATCCCAGGCGTGGCTCGGATTTACTGGCGATTGTAATGAATCAAACAGGGTTCGATGGAGAAAGCAGCAATTCGTTTTCCTGCCCGCGTGCGGTCTGAGAAAATCGAGCGAGCCGCAGGCGATCGGGTGAGGCAAAAACGTGTCCGCGGAGAGAGCACGACTCACATATATCTATAATACTGATACTCAACGAGTGGGAGACGCAAGATGGATGATGTAAAATGGAATAATTACTAACAATGCCTGAAATACGCGTCAAAGAATTAGTCACAGAATATCCTCAAATTTTTTCAGATTTTCCAACCTAGTCTTCGAAAATATTGTAGTGAACACCCTCCATAATTCAAATATTGTATAAATGGTCGATCTTTAAGGGCCAATCCAATGTGAAGTGGATAAGGAAAATCACAAAATTCACCACATAATTAGTCGTTGCGACGGTTCGCAGCCGCTTCCACTGCCGAATTTTATATTATGACTTTATTCAAAACTGCCTGATGAGGCCAGTGAAGCTTACTGGCGAAGTGTTGCAACAACTAATTATGTGGTGGATTTTGTGATTTTCCTTTTCCACTTCACACTCGATTGACCCTCAAAGGTCGACCATTTATACAAGATTCTTTGAAAATTTCAATTTTTCCATCTTCTGAGTAATCTAAAATTTTCTTCTATGATCCTGAGAAAATTTGAGGGGATTTTTTTAACTGTTATTGAGACTATTATTTCTAAAAAGTTTCCGTAAGTCCATAGTTATCGAGATAAAAATTGATAAATAATTTATTATTTCGGATGCGATTTTGTTCTGATGAAAAGATTTTTTCAATTATATATAGCCAAATAATTCATAGTTCTTAACTCTCAGTTTTGTCAAGTTGTATCAACAATTTACCATAGCAGCCTTTGTTTCGTGGGAGGGAAATCAATTTAAATTCCATAAATAGAAGTGTCAATATCGAATTTTCATAATTTCTCATTGCAAGTTGGAAAACGTCCTCTTGCTTCATAGCTTGCATTCTCCACTTCACTTTGCACTACTCCGAGATAAATCTTTATCAATCTGCCGCTCGAGATTAGAGACTCCGCAAGATAGTTATGAATAGGGATTATCAATGTGATAATTGGCTGATCATCAAGTTTGCAAATAAAGATGAATCAGAGAAAATGTATCATTCCAATTTTTTTTATTAAAATTTCTTTTCAACAATCCTCTTTTTTGACACAGTTTGATCCTTTCAAATAATGACCTGATAAACACCAACAGCGTGGTATGCTCAGGCAAATCTGAGAATATAAAGTATAGAAAAAATTCTGTTATAAAATACATAAAAAATGAGTTTTGATTTGTTTTGATGCTTACTGTAAGTCGACACGCAGATGCTGTAATGAGTATAGAATCGCATTTGAGCGGGCATGCCGAGCCACAAAGTTCAAGGGTTTGATTTGGCCCACATTGCACTGGAATATATGATCCTTAAAAAATTAATAAGAGTTAATGCTCGGAACCAGATCGAAAAGAGTTGTAACATATTGTTTCATTCCAAATGAAAATGACAAAAACTAATGCAAATGTACTAATTGATAGGATTTACCGTACGTAAGTCTAAGTTTGTTATGATACATCATACTAAATTTTGGTTATTCCCTGAAAATATTAACAATATCATAGAAATGTGATATATTACTCACCCATTGTAACGGAAGCAACAGTGCTCAGAAACAGAAAGCTTAATATCAATAATTTTGCCATCTTCTTTTCGAGGGGTTGCAAATAACACCTTCAGACAATCACCAGAAACATGGTTTTATATCAAACTTTATCAAATTTATGTCAAACAAATATTGTAACAGTTATATTCTGTATTACTCTATCCTAAAGATAAAGTTGAAATTAGTTTTATGAAATAGTAAGCGCAAAATGGCTTTTTACGTAATAAAAACGATGTGCAAAACGTGATTTCACGCAATTTGTGCGTAATAGTATATTATGCAACAAGTGCATGAAATTTTGAAGACGAGTGCGGACGTGTTCACGAGTGTTACACGTTCACACGAGTGATTCGAATGAACACACCAGTTAGATAGTATATTTTATGTTACGAGTGTTCGTTGAAAGAGCATTTGGAAAAAGCACTAGTGCGTGAAATGCGATTTCACACACTAGTAACATAATAGTATATTATGCAACTAGTGCGTGAAATGCGATTTCACGCACCAGTGTGACAAGCCTGCACGAGTCGCCGGCGAAGCCGGCGAACGAGTGTTCGGCGGTCACACGAGTGCGTGGAATCGCATTACACGAGTTGCATACGATATTTTATGTTATAAGTGATCCAAACGCGAATTTCACTCATCGAGATTTGAGTGCGTGAAATATTTTACGCATCGGTTTCCGTGTGTGAAATATTTCACGCATAGATTTCCGTGCGTGAAATGCGATTTCACGCACTAGTGTGTGAAATATTTCACGCACGGAAACCGATGCGATTTCACGCACTAGTGTGTGAAATCGCATTTCACGCACGGAATTCGATGCGTGAAATGAGCGTTTATGATCACGTATAACATAAAATATTTTTATGCGCACTGTGAATTAATTTGCGCATAGTAACAAATTAAAATTTGTGAACGCGTCATCGCAGACAAATTCATACAAATTGATAGCAAGATGTATTAAAATACCAATCTTTGTTTGATTAGAGAGATACTGAAGCATTCGAAAGGTGTAAGACATTAAATATATATTTTATGTTACTAGTACGTGAAATGCGATTTTTTCAAATGCTCTTTCAACGAGTATTTGTAACATAAAACATCGTATCCAACTTGTGCGTTCATTTTCAATCACTCGTGTGAAAGTGTAACACACTCGTTGTTGGCTTCGCCGGCCACTCGTGGATCCGTCCACACACGTCTTCAAAATTTCACGCACTAGTTGCATAATATACTATTATTGCATAAGGAATACGATGGAAGATACAGAGTAACTTAACTATAAAACTCACCTTTTGCTCGTAGCTCGTACTATGTGGTTTTCGTCAACGACTTGATTCGATTCTTTATATATACTCAACGTGATTTTATGAAGTCAATCTGAAATATGAATATTAATGAGTCAATCTGTGTCCCATTCTTCAGTCACTTACGCTAGTCCAAAAGTACTTATTACTAGTCAAGGTCTACTGTTTTTGTGGAAAAATTTTTAATTTGTATTTTACAAAATTCATCTTACTTGAAATTTTCTTTATACTCGAACTTATACATGAGTAATAACGTGAGCTATTTTTCTGAAGAAAATTTCCTACATCATCGGTTTCAACGAAGTATCATCCCTGTTGCCATAAGCATGTCAGACAAGTGAAATTTTATTATTACCGGGGCTGCACCACTGGACCCGCTCCCTACCCGACCGGCAGCAAAAAAATTTCAAAAATTTCTTCAGCTTTCAAAAATTTTTAACCTTTTGAAACCTTTCAAAACACGTCACGTGACACTGTGACGTGAGTAAAACATGTCCATAAACATTTGTCGTTTATATTTTAAATATTGATCCAGTATCTACTCAGTCTTTCGGTTCATAATCACATTGGCTTTAGTTTTATTTCATGCGAAAGAGATCATTTTAAATTAAAATAGTTTGTGAGCTATATTACCAATCAAAACATGAGAGAGAGAGAGAGAGAGAGAGAGAGAGAGAGAGAGAGAGAGAGAGAGAGAGAGAGAGAGAGAGAGAGAGAGAGAGAGAGAGAGAGAGAGAGAGAGAGAATCTGAGAAATGTGCCGGTGGCGAGGGATAATAGTACAATCCGAGGTAAGCATAGCTATTAGAACATAATATGAGAAATTGATTTGTCCGAGATGAAGGTTGATATTGTAACAGAATGAGTAAAATAGATCAATTTTCGGATTTATACTCCTATCGCCGATCTCGCATTCGGAATAACAATTAGCAGCATAATCGTGTGAAGTCATACATGTCCACGTTAATGCAGAGCCGGTTACCCAGTAGCCGATCTATTCCGCGATCCACCTGTTACCGCATAGCTCGATACGTATTTTGATCTCCTAGACGCACACTCTTCCTGGTTTCTCTCTCGTTCTCCCCCATAGGTATCCGGAACATTTGAGACGCGGTAACTTCGTGCCAACGTAATTTTTGCACGCAATTGCTGAGCTCCCATGGGTGGCTGATGGCACTTTTTGCCACATTCTATAATGGTCGAACGATCAACATCTTTCATAGCCAGTGTGCCTGGGTAAAATCAGCGACAACACGTCGGATGCGTAAGAGGTCGGATTTTGCAATTGAGTATTATATGGGAGTGGTCGGCAGGCAAACTTGCTTCTCACAGGGCACGAGTGCGTCGATACCGGTGCTTCGAGAATTCGCCATAATTACACAAACAAGTTGCACGAAGAACTGGTGGTACCTATAAAAGTGTCGTTGATCACTCAAACTGTACCAGTCGTACAAATCGTGTCGCACACTCCCTAGCTAAAATGAGACTACTGGTGAGTTGCCAAGCTTTTGAGAAAAGACCCCGTTTTCTTAACAAAAAAATCAAACGTTTTTAATGTTGAGTTTGATAAATCAGTGTTACTTTTTTTTAACGTGCGATCCCCCTAACGAGCTTACATATGGAGGGCATTCTTATACATTAGTTGTGGGAAATATTGATCCTTCCAGACGAATATATTATAATGTCAAATAATGATAGGAAGAAAGAACTGACAGAATTGATTGCACAGCCTTCAGACGTAGAGCTAATATTTGTATACAATGCTAACGATAGAAAGTAAAAGGTGTATTGAGATAAAAAATTGTATGCGACAGTAGCGATGCCATATTTAAGGACACAATCTTTGAAAGCTACATACCCATTTTATTAACATATATGATTTCATAAAATCCTTGTAGATTTTCTGTTATTTTTAATTAAAGCATGTCTATATTGTAATAACATTTTCGAAAAGGGTATCTTGAGATATAGTTCAAAGAAAACTCATTGAGAAAATTTGAATTGATTCAAATATGAATTATTTTCTAGCTGCTACTCTCTTTGATTGGGCTGACC
>CM037084.1:63925654-64035484 GCA_020882725.1 Aphelinus certus | reverse complement strand
TTGAATAAGAGTAGGCTATCACAAAAGCCTTTAACAAACAACCTTAGCTCTCTCAAAAGTCCCAATGTCGTCGCTAAATTGCTATAATACCGTCGCTATAATACCGATTACCGACCGGAGCACTGTATATAGCTTACAGTGTTGCCAGTTTCATCAGATCAGGGCCGTCTCAATGTGTATAGTTTCAAGGGTAGAGTTCCAAGTTTCATGAATAATAATTATTATTCTATAGTTTTTTAGTTTAATTGCTCTTCAATGCGATGGAAATTAATAAAGATAAAATTCATGCTCAATATATATCAATATACCATGGTGTTATCTGGGGCCCACTCGGAACCAAGCATATGATTCGGCACTGAGCGCCGAAGCCACCTTAAAGTATACGTGTATACCTTCGTTGAGTTGAGTCCGTGGGACGATCGAGAGTGAATTTTGCACTAATGCCGCGGCGGAAATTTTTCGGTGTGTACACATTTATTGTGCATATGAAAATTCCGTTTTGTGCAACAATATCCCATAGATATAAGTTCGATAAAAAGTCGTTCGCAATGGGTTTTTACTCGTAGACACGTGTGCAGTTTTTTCGCGACGACGGACACGTTTTACATGACACGAATGTGTGTTTCGGACGTTCGTTACTAAATACACGAGTCTTTGACCCATCATTTTAAAACTCGGTTAGCCTCATTTGACGCATTTACAGCGAAACCTTGAATTATTCATCTCTTTTCCAACTTTGCAAGGGCTGACGATTTTTCTATTAATATTATACTCACAGATGCTAAATTCAAATCTTGTTTCGACTTTCTCGAGTTTGTCAAGTCAAAGTTTTTGCTGCGATAATCGTGAAAACAGATTCGCATTTACGCGGAGAAAAAGTGGGATAAAAAGCTAGTCTTTGTGCAAAGCGTCGAATCATAAACGCAACTGACTCGTGTTTCCATAATGAAACGTCCAGGATGCGTCCTGTAAGTCTTTATTCATAAACGATACAGAATGCTTTTTGCAGACATTGATCGATCGATTGAATAAAATTATTTTACACATATTGTCATCATTGACTTGTTTAAACACATATGATTCGCACTCCTCATTTTTCGACATTCGAAAGTTGGATTTCCTAGGCGCACATAACAAAGCCTTCGGCAATATAAAAATACGCTATTATACAACTCCTCTATAATAGTACGTGATACGGTATACAACTCGAAGCAACGACAGTATTTATAATTCGCAAGACCAATGACGCTGAGCAAAGTTAAATGGAGCGACAATTTGCAAGTAACGTTTCGGCACGAAACTGCGACGTCGGAGACATAGCCGTGAGGCTATACAAGACCGTCGGTCATCGACTCGGTCGTCGAATACCTCTCCGGAAACTCGGGGGGTAAAAAACAAAAATGTCGGCCAGCCCAATCGGGCAATCGCGGAAGAAACTGCAGCGAAGCTCGACGAGCTCTCTATATATAATACCGCTTCGACTCCACAAGTGTCCCAGACATTGATATTTCCCCGGCTGGAAATAAACAGGCGATTAACGTTTCGCGACTACTTTCTCGCTCGTGCAAATGTATATGTATTCGGGGGAGTCGAGTTTTGGCGCTGCGGGGCATATAATCGCGCGCGGCGCATCTCTCGAGACGGGTAAAATGGATCGCGTCTGCAGCTCTTTGTTTTCCGCGTCTCGATGACTTTGTCGCCGCCGTCGTCGCTCGGATTGAAACGTACACGTATATATACACAGCCAAGGGCCGCTCGATGAAATTCCCACACACCGGAAGAGACACAAGTGGGAAGCGAGAAGTCGGAAGAAAAGAGCGCTTCTTTCTCTGTGTGCAGACGCGCGGGACGACGGATTTTATTGGCGCGCGATTCGCAGCTCCTTTGCCCGATCCCGCGCGTTTTCATATATACGTCTCGCAGCCATACGGAAAATTAGGGCTTTATGCCGGCGCGAGCCTCCCTCTTGTCTGCTCCGAGTCGACTTGATCCTTACGGCGCAGCTCGAAATTGACATTACGTGCCCCACGTATACGCATACTTGTCCGGGCTCGCGCGAGCACCAATACTCGTGAACGATATCCAAGATTCGCGGGAAAAATAACAGCTACTTCCAGCGCGGTGCCTTGTGTCTCGAGTTTTATTCGCTTTCGCGATGAATATATATACACATATACACTTGTATCGCGACTTTCATTTCATTTGACTCGGGGAAAGGGGGGGGGGAGGGGGCGAAAAACGCGTGTGTGGGTTTCAGGCGAAATTTCGAGAGAGTTTTTCCCCGCGTGGAAAACCAACGGGTCGTTCTAACGAGTGCGTGAAGCATCCTCAGATCAAGAGAGTGCAACGACCAAAATGTATATAGCTATTCCGACTACGAAAGAACTATAAATATAGTAAAATAGCTCAACTATACGCTTATAGTCAGTCAAAAGGTAATTTTTTTTCTCGTTTCGACCATTTTTATTCAATCTTATAATACATTTTTCATGTAGAATTCAAGGGAATGATTATTTCCTAAAAAAGTTTACTCGATTTTTTTTTGGTGTGATAGCGTGTAAAGTGGATTTCTAGTTGACGATCATATTTCGATTGGTTTACATCTACATAATCACGTGATACAATAAGATGGATTTTCTTTAGTAACCGTCTTCGTCAACAATGAGGGAAGCTGAGAATTTCGATGTTCCAATGAACAACATTTTCCTCAGAAGCTGAATATAAAATAGGAGAAAGACAATCGCGTCGATGAAACTCGAGAATGATAATTGAAATATTATTTTCTAACTCGCGTCCGAACGTGTAGCTAGTCCAGAGAAAAAAAAACGAAAAGAAAAGCCTCGCCGGAGATGACACGGCTGCAGCACGAAATCCAAGGACGCCAGCTCGGGTCCGGGGTAATAAAGCGCGTCTGCTAAAGCGTATAAAATGACGGCGGCCCGTCGTTTACGGTCGTACGGGGGGGGGGGATCGGGGGGTGGCTAGAGCGCGGCGCGAGTCTCGGGATAAAAACTCCGGGCTTATATACATTTATTCTGGCGCGCGGGGCGGCCCGGAGGAGTAGCTTGCGGTGCCGGACACCTTCGGCTGACGCGCGATATACATCAATCCCCGGCCCTGTGCTCTCCCTCTCTCTCTTTCTCTCCAAATCGATACGATCCCGGCTCGGCTTATTCCAATATATACAGTGTGCGCGCCCGTGTGTATGTATATATATATTGATGCGGGGGCTAGCGACGAGCGACGACGACTGGCAGAGAGCCGTCCGCTCGCCCGACCCCCGTCCGGCCCTCACTCCACCCCCGGATAGCTACTTTCGGCTACCCAGCAGCCCCCACCCCACCCCACCCCCCCAGGACCCCCGGACCAACAGCCCACTCCGATGTATAGACGCAATTCGGCGCAAATGGCGGACCGCGATCGACGTGCCATAAACCCATTCTTCCATATATCTGCCGGCCTCTCTCTCTCTCCTAAATGCGTGTGCGCGTCTTGCCTTTCGACTCCCGACACGCGTGTATATGTACGCGTATGAGGATTTTTGTTCGTGTCGTTCCGAGACGGTAATGACGACACGCGGCTACGAACATAACACGAAGGGCCGGTTTCGGTACGACGCGGACGTGAGCTGGGAGGATTTTTCATTTGCTCGTTCGTGAGGTGCCCGCGGGTGGTACCTCATATCGTTTTTGACATTTTTTTCCGCGAGCGAACGATTTTTTCCATCCGACAAATTCCAGTTTTCATCTTTTTTTTTCTTTAAAGTACAAAGTGAAAAATGTCCGTTTTACCCGTACAACCCCGCAGGAATATGCCAACGACTAGTTTTAACGTATAGGCGTATAGTCTAAATTCAACTAGTTGCTAAATTTCGTTATGAGGATAGGATAAAGTGTAGAGAGGATAAATAAATAAACACGATGTTGAGGTCGTAATATAAAATTAAATATTAAACTTGGAGAGAAAAAACCTTTCGAAAATGAAGCATGATTTACAGATTGAAGGTGTGAGTCAATGAGCGTGTGTGGCACACATCGAGTACTTCAAATTCATGTCCCGACACATTTTTTTCTATTCAGACTTTTAAGATTTCACTAAAAAAAAATAACTCTCGCTGAAAAAAAAGTTTCCCGTTACCCTTTTGAATCGAGAATACAATTGGAATGACTTTCCGCCCTGTATCGCGTGTCAATGGATACTACAAAAATCACGGATCGCGTATCCATCCTAAAGCGTTTCAATATATAGAAAAAACGGTAGGTCATATTACCTGTAACCACCTTATGTGGTTATAGCTCTCGGAGCTTCGGGCAAATTTAACAAGTGCACGTCTAGTCGATGAGATAAATGCCAATTCAAGAGGCATAAAAATTATGCGATCAAAATAGATTCTTCGCGAAACACAAACATACATTCAGAAACAAGAACAAATCAATCACTGAATCATACGGAAGTTTGAAACGGCTCAAAATTTACGATCGTAAAATTAAAAAAAAACACATAATAATTGATATAATATTATTCCACCTTTATAAGTCGTCGAAAAATTATCAATGCGTGTAGGACGGTATAGCCGACTCGATACGAACTTTACACAAACTTTTCCCTCCAAATATTCACCGATTCAAAATCTGACTAATCCCATCGAAGCGTTCGTCAAACGAATAACCCATGAATCGACGCACTCGTTTATCCCCGGCTCGGTAAGGAGGAAAAAAAACGGAGCAAACCCACACAGGCTTCGAGTTTGGCATGAGGCCGACAGTAATTCCGCGTGTATACACGCGCGAGATCCACAAATCGGAATGACGCCGGCGCGCACTCGACTCGCGCGCTTTACTTTTGGCACATTGTGCGCGGGCCGCGCGTGAACCGTCGAAATCAGATTACGCGGCCGCGGGCTCTTGTGTGTGTGTATACCTGTGCGCGCGAGCGGTTGATGCGTCGCGCGCGGCCTCCGGCCCAGGACTGCAGCGTGTATGTATACGTACGAGTGCGCGGCGCCGAGCGATGGGAAAGAGCGAGAAAAAAAGGGGTAACTGTTTGGAGCGCCTGCACCGCCCAGGTATGTACACCGGGGGCTCCCTTCCCGCCTGGCCCCGACGCGATCCTTGATTGCGCCACCCAATCGCACAACGAGCTTTTGTTCATTCGTTACTCGAGGGAAAACCCGAGAGAGAGAGAGAGAGAGAACTCTTTCACGCGCTGCTCCAGTCCCGAATACATGTATATATATATACGCAAGTATAATAGTCGCGCGCGCGGAAGCAGACAGATTACGCGACACTTTCATCCAATAAATCTGCTTACACGTATGTGTATGGTCTGTGTACAACTCGAAGCGGAGGTAATGGGTCGGAGGCTGCGAGCCGAGTACCCGCGGCGATTACGCGCGTTATTTCGCTCGCGAGACAAAGCGGCTCGAACGCGAAACATCCATCAGTTTCTTTTTTTCTCTCTCTCTCTTCTCCGTTCTTGGATGGACGCGCGAGGGGCAATTGGTAATCGGGATAAAATTTCACCGCGACGTACTTATGATCTACAAGCGAGACGCGAGGTTCGACTTTTGCCTTGGGTCGCGTCCATAAGCCGCGGGCACTTGGACGATTGGACGGGGAGCTCTCGCGATCAAATGAATCCGTATTGAAAACAAGTTACTTTACCACAATTTAAAGAGTTGAAAGTTAACGTTTCACATGATCGATATTCAATGTTTGCTCCGTTCGTTGGTGAAAATTGCGTTGGTGAACTTACGAAAATCGAATGTTCACTCGATTGAATAGAAAATTAGTCTTTCTCTTTATAAAATAGTGAATTATTAGATGTATACTTTGGTTATAGTGTGGACAATTGCTTTGATTGTTATCTGGCAACGATTTACATATCCTATATTAAAATAGTTTGATTATAGAAAAGAAAAAAGGGAGGACAAAGTGATACAGAATGTCTGGTGAGATTTCGACTCGCCATGTAACACAAGTTTAACGGGAAAAATGTTACTAGGATGGATATTCCAGGTGCGTATATGTAATTGTTTCGGTTGAACATGATTTGCTCGAGATACTGAATACGGCTACAAACCGGCTGATACGTCTACTGCAGCGCCGAGGGCAAAGTACGAGCGAAAGATAATACATTGGCAATGCTTTTTTTATTATCCTCAGCCGCGTGGAAGATGAAAGAGTGCGACTATTAAACACTCCGTGAAAAATTGCGACGTCGAGTGTGGGGAAATTCGAATTCACCTCGTGATTCGAGTACGGGATCGGTGGAGCAGTGTGTAATGCGCGCAGAACCGAGAGGAAGAGCTGCAGACAGATAGAGGGTGGCGGACGGGGGGCGTTACGTACGGGCAGAGCCTCAAATCCGCGGATAACGCCACACGTTCGCAAGAAGAACGTCTGGGCGTGTGTATGTGTATATATATATGTATATATCACAGTTATTATAGGTGGCGGGGAAGCTCGAAGCCCAAGGGGTATGGAGTCGAAAGCGGCGAGTCATCGGGCCACGTCTGATGAAAAAATGATGGCATGTGTGTGTATATATACATGGAGGCCAGCTGGGCGAGCGAGAGACAAACTTGGCCGGGCACCGAAGGAACCAACCAATATGTATACACATACACACACGTGTATGGGTATAAACCCCTCCAAGCCTCCGGCTACTACACCTACGCCTCGATTCGCTTCCCTATACCCATTTTCTATGTTTTGCCCTCGCGTCTCGCTGCCTCGGGTAATATACCTATATATACGTGCAGCCGCTCGAGGGACTTTGATGCTGAATTGTGGGACGCGAATCAGGGAGAGATGTTTTCCAATCGATATATACATCTCTCCGGCTTCACCGGCACGCTCTATCATTTTATTATCTAATTTTCGATAATTTGCTAGACACGCGTGGAAAGGTTTTCTCACACGAGCTGTTCAGGACGAATCTAAATACAAATAAAAACTACGGAGACTGTTCTATGAATTTGAAATAGTTAGAAATCACTATTATTGGAAATTGCACAGCTCTAAGGAATAAGTAGAGAATTGTATGTATTTTTCTACGATAAAAAATTGAAATGTTACTGAGATTGACCAAAACCACTATTTTCTGTATCGAATTATTCGCTACTACATTGAGAAAGAAAAAAGTTACCATTTAACCGAGTGTGCATATTCACTGTTTATCAGTTATGCATCATTACGAATGTGTGGTTAATATTGATGAAACATTGGACACACAATCCAAGCTGGCAAGTGGGCAAACGTACGTTGTATCAAGAGACACGCATATATTTTTGGCTGGCGGCGGTGAAAGTAGATTAAAGGGCAATTTGAATAAAATAAAAGATCCGGCTGGGAGCTTATCCCCGAAACGATCATCGAATGAAAAATGCATTTTGCATTGGACGCGTCGAAGAGGGGACAATGCGCGGCGTACACCTCGAGCGGCGGGATCCCGGGGCTTTTTGAAATTTTAATGCCGTTACGCGGGTCGCTTTCGAAAACAGCCCAGAATAGAGCTCCGCAGGGGCGAGACCTCGAGCTCCTCGAGAAATAAGCAGATACGCGGCCTATACGGCCGAGCGTAAACCGACGCCCATTACCTTCGATTTCGAAATAAATTGCGCGCCATAAACAGGCCGGCCCATAAGAATACATACGAGCCGCTTTTCTCCGATCGACCTGGCCGCCCCTACTCTATACTCCCTCCTCGCGCGCTTTCCCTCTCGACGCGCGACGCGCGCGTGCCCTTGTCGATTTCCGCGCGTACGCTCTCGCTGCTGCTGCTGCTGTTTCTTCTCCCTTATAAACAGATATTCGAAGGTTCGAACCCGTTGTCAAGTGAGCGTGACGTCGATCGCGCTCCGCTAAAGTGCGCCGCGTCGCGCGTATTCCGTGCGATTTGATGGACTTTATTCGCGTCGACCGGTGACTCGCGAGCCAATTCTCCCGAGTATTATTTCAACTTTTTTTCGTACTATTTCGGTATTCCTTGGGATCATTCGGGTGTTCCACGATGTTCTTCGGTATTCTTTTGGGTATACCATGACATCATTTGAAAAATTGTTGTCAGCATATTTTTAAACGTTGTAAATAAATTACGACACCTGCAAGAATCTGACTCATTTCCAAGGACGACAGTTATTACATATGGCACAAAAAACAATATGTATTATTCATAACTTCGATAATCTATGGTATTTTTGGGCTTCCGTGAGAGAATACTTTTGTGAGCCGCCTCTCGCAAACTTTCATTCCCAGTATATCCTTACCAAGAGCCGTTGATCAACTTCAGGTGATCAATCGCGACAACCTAAGGGTGGCCGATCACGCGATGGAACTTGTGAGGTGGTTTGTGGGTCCTCTGATAGGTAGTCCTTTGATTTCCAGGACATAATCTGTCGACTCATTAGATTTTATACATTTACAGTATATCTATATTTATGGCTATCTTTTTGTATATGCATCAGATATGCTGTTCACGTTCAACATGTTTGACCAGATACCTTCAGGAAGACAAAACGTTAGTCTTTATGGATCAGAATACAAGCTGTATTCGGGTGCATATCAACAACCATCTCACAAGGTTTCATCGAGCAATTGGTTTCCCAAAGGTTGTGCATGGCTGCAGCCACTCCTAGCGAGTGGCTTTACGCGTGGACCATTGCGAGGTAGACAAAAAATCATCCTGCACACTTTGAAGGTGACAGGTCATCCGACCTTGAAAACAGCTCAGTTATAGTTGGACTCAGCCGAGATAGGAATGATAGTACGGCGTTTTCGAATTAAGAATTTCCAAGTCATTCGTGATTATATAGTTGGGATCGCGCTTACGGACAAGCTGGTCGCTTGATGAATTATGTAGCGAGCATAGTCCTTTGTTCCCTATGCTCACCCCCTTCTGCACTCGAGTAATAGGATTTCAATTCAAACAACGACTCGATTCGCTAATGGATCTGCAATTTGTCAAGTGTTACGCCATTTCAGGAGTGTACTGATGAACATGAGTGGATCCAACTACATCCAACGGTATGTAAGGAATCTGTTCTTTGAAATCAAACAAGATTGACTCGGTTCTCGATGATGTGCCAGTGTGAGAATTGAAATTATGCGAAGGTCTAGATGCTTTATCAGCAGTTCATCCTGGGCATCTCGTCGGACTCGACGCTGAAGACGAAATTAATCGTTCCTGAGCGAACAAAGGGTGCAACACACGTCGATCGTTACGAGGAAGGCACAAGAAACAAGCAACGAATCGTGGGCTGCTTCTTTCAAAACCAACCACGGCGGAGAAAAGAAAGACGAGGGAATTGGTGTTTCGCAGAGAGAGACGATCGCACTGGACGTGAGCTGGCTGCGAGGTCTGGGGGGGTCTGGCGCGTATACGCGAGTACAAAGTACACGTCGGCGTTGGGAGCCGGGGCGCGGGGGAGTTTTTGCGAGTGCGGCTCCGGGGCCGTGCGAGCTGGCGCACTGCGATAAGGCAGAAAGACACCGGGCAAAAGGGCTGCTTGGCCGCCCGACAAATGGCCCGCGTCACGCTTCTCGTAAATCAAACGACGCGCCGGACCACCGTGGCCCCAGCTATCGCCGCGATTCTCCCCGAGAGCTTCAGAGACGCTGTTTTCCATGCGTCTGGTGGCCGTCCACGAAAATCCAACGGAATTAAACAGAGAATCGCGTTTCGCGGTTTTCGAGGTAGGATTTCGAAAAGTCGAGGTCGTGTGTGTATACTTTTTAGGGGAGGTTGTCGACTCGGTGTGAACAATAGTAACGGTCCTTTGCGAAATGCTTACTGAGTATCCTGATGAGCCATTCAGTCTGACGTTTGCGTCCAGACGCGAATATGTCCAGAATACCGAAACGTTACGACTGAATGCCTGTGTATATGTGGCTCATTGAGGTTATTGAGCCAAAATTACGTTGGAAAGTTTTGTCACCACGGAGGAGAAATAAATTTGAAATGATTGGCTCATTTAATTTTTATTCTTATCAATCTCAATAAATCATAAATTATTATTTGAATCATTATCATAATGCAGCTATCACGTTTTTGAAGTATTGTCAAGTTCTTGTAATATTAAATGCTGTTATGTTTCGATTGCATTCAATCAGTTTTCGTAAAACGAACTTGTCTTACATTATCAATTTCAATTTTGTTCGAAAAAATTCAGGAAGTTTCAAATTTGTCCAACGAACGTTTCTATCACATTCGCGTAGTTGGTGAGGTAATTGGTTTTTTGAACGTTGGCTAAACGTATTTGATACGTTCGTAAGACGTTCCAGAGAGTTTCATATCGCCCTTTGAGTTCGGTATCTGCACGCGGTATTGGTCACGGCGCGGCGCCACACGAGTCACACGCACACACTCGATCTCCAGGTACAATGCGCAATTTCATATAAGTACCGCGAGTTTTCAACGTCGAGCTGGTTTCGCCAAAGACCGATACTCTAGCCGGCAGACCCGAGTCTCTCTCGCTGTATAAAGTTACGCTCCAGGTATACGAAGAGTGAAAAAAAAGGTGATGGGGCTCTCGCGCGCGCGCGCGGATAAAGGGTTGGAGGGTCCTTTGCTACCGTTACGCAAAATCGAGCGGGGTTGGAATTTTGAATATTTGAATTAAGCCCTTGACGGGGCCCCGGGGGTAACGGGGTCGAGGGCGAGCCAACTACCTGGCTCGCTCGCTCGCTCGCTCGCTCTCCATTATTTACTTCGATCCTTTTTTGCATCTGCGCGCGATCGGCAGCCGGCATGTAAAATTATGTTAATGGATTATCCTTCCGGCCCGCGGCCGCACAATGCCCCCGATATACCTGGGTCCGCGTCGTACTCGCGCGCATACGTGCGGCGGGGACGGGGGTCTCTCGGATGAGATGGAGAGGAGCAGATACACGAGCTCTTTCGCGTTTTTGATGCGCTTCGATTGATGCGCGGGGGGAGGGGGGGGGGGGGGGGGGGGGGGGGGGGGAGAGAGGCCCTTTGTCCGCCCCAAGTAGGTCAGACGCTCGCTCGCTAGCGCCTCCCGACAACTTGATTCGTACAGATTTTAATCGGCCGCTTTTTCACCTCGCCCCATCGCTTCGCGAGTCTCGCGGAATGTGTGTGTGTCTTTTCGGGAGTTCGCGCCAACGAGCAATACGCCTGGCCGAGTCAAGCGTCCCCGAAATGCATATTTCACCCGAGTTTTTTTTTCTTCTTTGGGTCGCTTGTACAAACATGTTTTAACGCGAATTTTCCGTCGCGATAACTCGGTTGAGGGTATGAGGTCGGTGTTTCACCCATTTTGCGAACGCCGCGATTGGCACACGCAACACTTATATATGTATACGACATCGAGTCGGGAGTGAACTTGAGAAAATGAGAATATTACGGTGGATCATCCCTTTGTGCGCGGGGGGTCGGGATCGGGTATGTCGAGGTCGTTAACTAACAAGCAATTTACGCTTCGACTTTTTTCATCTTTTTGCGTCCATTCAGCGAGTGGATGGTATACGTACATACATACATGCACGTACGCGTATGTATCGGCAAGGGATGCGCCAAAGGCGACAGATGGGGTTAAAAAAATAGTGAAAAGGATTAGGGAAGCGCCACCGAACGGCTGTTGATCCTCTTCCCATTTTCATTTCGGTTGGCCGCGATCTTTTTTTACGGGCTCTCCCGCTCGCGCGGTGCTGCGCCTAACGCTTCGTCACCGCCAGAGAGAGAGAGAGAGAGCCCGGGCGCGCGGCTACGAGCCCCGGATCATCCGCATTACATTTCCAAATTGAAGATGGAATCAGTTTTTACGAGAACGTAATATACACGTTCGGCTCTTTTCCCATCAAAGAACATATATGCCCCGAGTCTATCACTATCCTTCCTCTCCGGGCTTCCCCCCCCCCCGTATATTATTGTTGTACTACTTCGGCGGATAGACAAAAATTATATTCATGCCTTTCTTGTGTCTCTACTATCTGAATCTAGAAGAGCTTGGGATATTGTTCTTTCATCGGTAAATATTGCACGACTGATGAGCATATACTATTTGATTGAGTTAATTAATATTCACTGTTCATTGGATATTTTATTCTCACTAAAGAAAAGATAATACTTCAAAGTTATTATTAAATATTACGAATTTCTGACCAAAGTATGCTACAAGAGAAATTAAGTAAATCAAGTAAAATCAGAGTAAAATTGACGCTCGAGTAGATATTTTAAAATTAAAACATAGTAAAGAATGACAGTGAATATTGATGAAATGATCATGAACTTTCCTCAAATCAATAATAAATAATTTGATCCGCGAAATAGAAGGGTTTGATAATTTATCAATGAATTCACTTGTTTTCCAAACTATTGCTTATTTCATTTTACAAATTGCTTACGATGGGGGGCGAGGAGAAATCTTCAATTCATTATTATTATAAAATATTTCAATTAATCGTCTACTGTTTGTCATCCACGCGCGATTCTCACCTCTGTACTTCTCCAAAATCCAGATAGCCGGTATGTGGAGTACTCGACAAATCTCGTGGAATGATCGTTGGGGATAACGGTGCGCGTAGGAGGTGCGAACGTACACACGAGGGAGGAGACTCTGCCCTCGTATAATATGCGAATCGTCAATGTAACGCTGGTGGTAATTAGGTGCGGGCATCTTTGGTCTACGTCCCATTAGAATATCAGCCGGCTGGATCTTGCCTGCCGGATACATAGGTACGCGAAGCTATATATACGTACGCGTGCGTGCGATCCGGCAAAGTGGCCGAGCCGTTCTCGCTCGCACAATGGCAGATCGAGTGAGAGAGCGAGAGCGAGAGATACATATCTGCGCGAGATATCTGAGATGTGGAGAGAGCCCCTCTCCAAGACTCGCCGCGGCTAATTCGGCCATATAGATATATACATGGAGAGAGCGAGGGGCGGCAGATGGGCCCCGCGGATAAGGCATTCAAAGCGTCTCGAGTGCGTTGCCGTCTCTCCGTGGCCGATAACCCATTCCCCCGTGCCGCAACCGGCGGCGCCACCCCCAAAAGAGCAGTCGCGGAATAGTAGAAAAAGCTACTTCACCGCTCACGCGGGGAAGTGTATCCACTTGGCGGTGTGGCGCGCGAAAGCGAGAGCGAGAGATACGATCGCGCTGCGGCACTGATGAGCCGCGTAAATCAGACACGCGTCGACGCATTACGTCGCGCGCTCCCTGTTTTGGTGTCGGTTTTCACGCTTTTTTCACCCAAAATCAATCCCCCCCGCCCTCGAGTCCCGGTCCCTTTGTCCTCGCGGCAGGTTGGCTCTCGAGCGCGCGCGCCAGTGTGTTTTTTTTCCAGAACCGCGTAATCCACCCCTAGGGGAGTCGCAGGCTCCGTGTGAGAGCTTTATCGCGCCGCAGGGGCAGGTTGGTCACTGCAGGTTACACACACACGTGCAGCTCACCAGCCATAATCGCTACGCGCTTCGGATGTATTTATGTGCGGGTTTCCCGTCCCCGGCACGGGATTGGCACATTCCAATGGGCGCGACAGGTGTAATCCGGAGTCGATTCACTTGCCGGCAAATCGACCGTTTTATCCTGGTTCCAGGAGACTCGCCGAGGTTGACTGATGCGCGCGACACGCACCAGTCGGCCACGGGATTCGAGCTCTTGTTTCCTTCTGTTTTATTGCTCGTCATGTATTTGATTTTGAGATAATTTATTGCCCGAGAGTTTGTGATTATGGAAGACGACATTTTCTACTTTAGATGACAATATGTAATGCGAAGCAGCTGGTGTGAGAAAAAATCGTATGGAAAATTGAATAGTAACGCGTCACTCGACATTCTTCTGTACACGGAAAGTTTTACTGCATAAAATTTAATGCGGCCATGCATATGAAAATTTACTCTAGAAATTTCTGATATTCTCACAAAATCTTTTTTCACACAAACATAATTCCCAAACTACAGTATTCTATCCATTTTTATGCGGCTCTGTCATACCTGTCGATTTATTTATAGTGCTGACAGTTGATTGTAAAATATGTTTGAGTAAATTAAAATGTCAAATCATCATAACTTCATCCAAGCTAAGCAAATTCCTCTATGTACTTGTTTGATTACATGAATGTGGTTCGAGTCCTTCATACACATGACATGGACTGTTGTGCAACGGTCCTGGCGCGGTTGAGCTGCGTTCAAATCCCAGTGGGTGCAAACATTTTTCCCGAAGTAAATTTCTAATAAAAATAACCGGAGTGTGTCAGCTAAAATTAAACTGCAGATATTCAATTAAAAATCACTATCTTTTCATGTAAATTCAACTCGAAGATTTCTCTTTATGTAGTGTTTCAATACACTTTTATTTGAATTTTTATTCGCGAGAACGTTTGGAATATCCAGCATCAGTACTTACATGTAAGAGAATGCGTGAGTTGTGTACCTTCACTATATAACCGACGCGTATAATCTTCACTTTTTTTTCTCCCAAAGAAAATTATTTTTACTTTCTTAACCAAGTGAAATTTTCTTTCAAATTGCCGGGGATCACGCCCGGCTTACGTTTGTTCCTTTCCAACGCCTAATTATGAAAGATGATATACAGCCGATCGAAAGTTGTAAAAAACTGTTTTCTCTACGGCAGTCGAATAATACGTTGGGATAATACGACGGGAGATAATTCAGCCCTATATACGTATGGAGGGCTAGTCGGTCACGGCATGATTAAATATTGATGGGCGAGAGAGAGATATATATAAAGCATCGATTAGTAACGGCTGCCGTTTGGAAAAATTGGAAAACGTCATCTGCTCTCCCTCTGGCTTCCTTCCGCTCCAACCCTTTCGACCCGATGCATTTTATACCTGACCTTCCCTCTCTCTTTTTATTTCATTCAATGTCCGTACCTCCCATCTCTCTCTCTCTCTCTCTCTCTCTCTCTCTCTCTCTCTCTCTCTCTCTCTCTCTCTCTCTCTCGCAGCGGGGTGGAAATAAATTAAATTACTTTTTTGGGTGCGCGCGAGCGCGGTCTCCTGCCCCTGGCCCGTGTTACATCAACCCTTCGCTCCGTATATTTGCATCCCAGGTAGCGCATTCCAACACCTTTGCCACCCGTATGCCCGACTCGCCTCGTGATAAATTCAATCGTCAATTACCGAAGCGTTGCCGTGACGTATATATCGTCGTTAAAACCATTTTTGCAAAGGGACCCGATGCAAAACACCGTATATTATATAGAAATGCATATCATATATCGTTCGTTATATTATTGCATGGTTGCGCAATATCAGTGACAGGATTCGAATTTACGAGAATATCACGAAAATTCATTGTGAAGTGAATTACAATGGATGGAAGATGTAATATAAAAATTCTCTTGGTTACAATGACAGATCATATCGAATCGAATAAAAATTAGGGTTGACTGTGAGTGTGATTAAGGTTTCATTCGAATTCATTTTTTTTTCGGACAAACATCGATCACTCAATATTTTTTTTTCTCACTCTAATGTTCTACGCTATATCCGTTAGATTACAAATGATCGAATCCGTAATGCATCTCTCGAGGGGCTTCTCTTGATGTGATCCCTGTATTCTTTAGTTCGTCGTGGCATTCTACGTTTTTATCGCATCAGACTTATTGAGTTCTTGTAGAACGTCCAAAACTGAGCTGAGGAGCTCTTGATCAATGCTTATACTTTACAAGACGTTACGAAGCCCCATTCTAAAGGCGTTGGAAAAGAAATTCATGTTTTGAATACCTCAAAGTCTTGGGGGTAACGTTCCACAAACGTTCAGTGCTATCGGAGTGTCAATTCGTCACACAACCGTATCAACCAACTCAACCTCAGTATATGACTACCAAACAGACCGCAAATACGAATGTCGAGTCCTACATATACCAGGAGAAAACTCGGGCGCACTTTCAATTTGATTCAAAGCAAAAAAATTGTGTATACAGTTTGGGTCTCGAACTCGATTTGTCGTGGCCCGTTGCACAGCGTCGTATATTGTCGGAGGCGCGCGACAAGCTCGTCGCGCTGCTGCATCCAAACTTTGTCTCTGTCTTGGACATTTGGCCCTTTGGTCGCTGCGCTATCGATCAGCATTAGGCTCGCGACGACGGCCACGAGGGAACCCATATCCGCTCTGCAGTCGTTTTTCTCGCGCACACACACGTGTGCGTTCATGTATATACCATCAGGCACACACATACACATATATAATGCATATACATGCCGCGGCCCTTGAGCCTACGTAGGTAAATTCGTGATTGCGCAACGGGAGAAAAGGGTAGAGGCCGCGAGCGGGGGGGACTCATTGTTAAGCAGGCCCCCACCCGAGAGCCAAGATACCCGGGGACTCAGGTAAGATTTTTTGGTCGGGCCCGGGCTCTCGCGGGCCTCGGCTCTGCCTCGTCGGGACACGCGCGCCCAGTCCCAGTTGGCGCCTCCTCGAGGTGCGATCGGGCCCCGCAATCACCGCCACCGACGAGCAAGATGACGAGCCGTGATGGGAGAGAGGCAAGTGGCTGCACGAGGTGAGACGCTGCAACGCGAGTCGCTCGTCTCTAAAATCGATGTAAGCAATTTTGGAAAACCCTTTCGATTAATATACGTAGATTCGCGGGAAAAGCCGGGTATACATATATACGGGGCGAAATGGAGTGTTACAGCCGATCGTAAATAGCGGGGCTTTTTGCAATATGCAAAGTGGCCGGCTTATCTGGCCCTCGGCGTCGGTCCGGGGCAAAAAGCGCCAGGCGAGCGGCTTTGGGGTGGGCGACCGGGGGATCTCCTCGTTGCGGAAATTCGAGTGCGCCGGGCGGGCGCGCGCGCGCGCGCGCTGCTTGGTCAGCAGTTATAGGGGTGGCCTGCTCGTATAACCCCACGGTCCAGCCCGGCCTCGACCAATCCGACCGGCGCAATTTTTTTCCTCGTCGATACGCACGAGGGTGGCTGACGACGCACCGCGCGGACCCCCCCGTACGCACCGCCAGGCGTCCCTGCAAAATGGTGGACTCTCGCGCGTACACACACGGTGCAATTACTTTTATTTTTTTTTTATTTTTTCGCTCGCGTCCGATACTGTCTTGTCGCCGTTGCTTTTCTTCATAGATACGGCGAAACTCTGTTGAACGGATTGGAATTTTGTCTTTCGAATGGATTGAATTGTGGTAATGAAGTAGATCATGTTTGACGAGCTGTGTAGATGTAGAATCAACAAAAGTGTCAAGATCCTGGAGCAAACGTCAATTTTCTATAGCTCGTCAAACTGACCTTTTTCCTCTCCGATAACCAAGATACGATTTTTTCGTGCTGAAAAACGGGAATAGTTGAACACATGATGAACAAAATCACATTGCTGGAAAGAAACATAGATCCTAGACTTTGTTACTCTCTAAATTTGAAATAGCTGCCAACAACTTATTTGTAGAAATAGCGAAACTAATGGAAACAATCAATATATCTAACTCATTTTTAGTAAAATTTTGATATTAATCATTTCTATTAGCTACGCAATTTCCACTGTTTCATTCCGAGAGAGTATATGCATTAGAGATGGACGCGAAGAACATTCGGTTCCGTGATGGCGTGGAAAATAACTCGATTCACCGATATCTCACTGCACCGATACGAAATTAATGGCTCGAGGTGTTGATAATTCCGCCGCGGCGCGGTTATTCATCAATCACCAGTCGGAAAATTGAAACGCTATCACTTACGCATCCCCCGAGCCGCGGCTCAACTTTTTTTTCCTCTTCCTCTCGCGCCGAGGGCCAGCCGAGGATGATTCGAGTTATCAGCAAAAGGGTTTCGTCATGCCGAGGGTTACGGGGGAGAGGGAAAAAGAACCCGTGAAAAGGGAGAGATGACGCGGCGGTATGACGCGCGAGTGCGATGTACGCGTGTCTGTGTGTGTATATAGGCTGGACGGGTGGATAACGGATGGCTGCAGTTATAGAATCGTTAGATATCATACCTATGTGTACCGTAGTGCACAGGAAGAAGGATACGGGATTAGATAATTCGATGGACGAGATAGACTGGTCCATGTGAATTCGCGATATCCGTCCGGATTGTAACAGGAAGGATTCGCGACTTTGCAGCGAGCCAAGCCCGCTGATTATTCGATTTGTCTGCCGCTCGAGGTTTCATATATAGCTGTACACTGGGACGATTCTTCGTTCGCTCGAGTTTCGAAAGTTTTCCCTTGCTTCGAAGGCCGCGTGGATCGTGAAATGAGCAATTCGACTTTTTCGACGAACGTTGCGAAGGGCCGAGCTCCGATTTTGAGAGCATCGTTGATACGATATAGTTGCACTTGTCAAAAGTCTCGTGGATTGAGTCACGCGAGAATAATAGACAATTGTGAGAGGAGTTGAAATGAGTCATTACGGTTAACTTTACTTTAAACCGTTATGTAATTTAAACCATTACTAACCGTTTATAATCTGATCGAAAAAAAAGTATTGTCCAAAATAGTGAATATTTCCTTGATTCTTGAGTGATTATTCACTATTATTCATCAGTTATGCAATTCTCACTAATGAATAGTAGTTTTCAATTATTCTCAATTCAAGTTGGTGTGCTATTTTAGAGCTGGAAGATTGTTACAAAAAGTACGCGGTGCAAAGAGTCAAACAAATCTACGCGCCGAATAAAAAGTACTTTCCCTGCTTAACGAAAGTCACGCATTACCGTCGACCAATTGTCACATACGTACGAGTTTCGCTTAGCAAACGAGCCTCGTCAAAATCGAGTGGTCCAATTGGCTAATAGGCCCAGTTTGTTTTCCCCAACACACAGCGAAACGGGGATTCGGCTCGTTTCCACGATTCGCTTCGGACGGAGGGAAACGCGACAGCGTACATAATTGAGAAGAATGAAGAGGGCAGGAAAGCGGGGGTGGGGCCGGTTAGCCCGGCCGAGTATAGAAAGAAGGCGTATACACGTATATACGTCCGAGGACATAGTCGGCCCCTCGCGCGCCTGTATGCTAATACAGACGCGCGCAGTCCGGTTATGTGTGTGTATATAAGCCCCCGCGAAACTCGCCCCCTCGAGCGAGCTTCCTTATAACGAGCGTCGCCAAGCAGCAAACTAGTTTTGACAGGCTTGCCCACGCAACGTTGCACCTTCCATCCGGGGCCGTTACGTGGCTGTGTGTCTGTGTGTCTATGCCTCGCGAGTCAACGGACACACTCGCACCACCCTATAGATACGGGATATATTCATGTTTTTGGGCGAAAACCGGATTTCCCGAATTTTCACGGGACTCGCTCGCGGTTATTGGCAATCGGCCAATTTGACCTACAGGGGGGTACTATAATATGAGAGGTCGCGTTTTTCCCAAGTAGGACAGTTGGACGGTCGCGCGATGACATTTTACGGGATGTGGGTTAATATCTCGAGCCACGTATGTCTGACGCATTGTTTTCCCAGAAGTGTCATCCAATTTTATGTACAAACAGTATACATTTGTAAATCGATGATTTTTCAAATTTACAGATAGACTCGGTTCGTGCAGCCAGGAAATCGAATAGTTAGATACTTTTCCAAGTACCGGCGGTATGGCCATCTCGCACAAAGTTTCATCATGATATCGTCACTCAGTCCTAGTGAGTACAGGTCCAGCCAATTTCAATTTCAATGACATAAATTATGCTCAGAAAATTATGACGTTTGGACATTGATACAGAACCTTGCGCATTTATAGATAAATCATGCAATGTAAAATGTTCACAAGACGTAGAAGAGTCAATCGATGAGAACTTCAGAGTTACTTTCTAACAATAAAAATGCTCGAGGTATATATCTCCTCAGAATATTTGAATTTCAATGAACCGGAGAATTCGCGTCTACATCGACTATGTCTGGACAATCAGTCAGTCCATTTCTGGGTACAATTCGCGGATGATTTTCTTCACTCGAGTCTGACACTCTCAAGCGCGGCAACGTCTCGAGAGAGCCGCGCGGGCGGGAAAAACGAGTCCAAGCGCTAATGGATATACATACACACCGAGAGAGCCGTGCAGCCGGTTACAATCGTCCCCGGCGAGTCGCAGCCATCGGAGAGCGAGAGTTCGTGTATGTACATACAGCGGGGAGGACGCCCGGGCCGTCTCCGGGGCTGTCGGGAACACGTCGCGCGCAATACCGCGGCTCGTCCGTCATACATCCGATTGCGCCCCGTCACGTGGATATTCCCCGCTCGATACCAGCTGCCCCCGAGCCTCGGTACGTGCGTAGGCGCGTATTTATCTTCGATTTTGAATCCGCGGCCCGAGATGTTATTCCGGCGATTGCGGGGAGCGACGCCATTCAGCGGTAAAAGCCCGGGCGACGAGCCCTTTTTCAGTTTTGCAAAAACTCCAGAGCCCTTCCAAGCAACATTTCCGCCGGCGCGAGTGGCGGATCGGTCCGCTGAAAAGATGTTGTTCGATTCGATGACGGCATTGAATTTTTAACGCGGGGAGAAATCGCGTTGTGCAAATTTGCATTTATCTCTTTCACTCAGCGGTAAAGTGGCGGTGAAGCGACGTTCGAGTATAAAAGTTTACGCAACTCTATACTTTTTTCGTCATTTTTCTTTTGAATGTTGTACTTGTATTATGAGCGTCGTGTCGCTGCGTTATCATGGAAAATAGTGATTTATCATTTTATGATTTTTGCGTACTAAAATTAAAATATTTAAACTTTGTGACTGTTGTTTCACAAAGAAAATTTCGTACTCGTTGGTGAAAAATCGAATAACTCATGAAAATTTATGTTTCAAATAGTAATTATTTTCCTCTAAATATATCAATGGTGGATAGTATAATAATACGAGAATGGCTAACCAGTAGTTTGGTTAACTTTCCAGTACAATTTCATTCATACCAACAATAAAATTACGCAAAACACTTGAGTTGAAAATTGACTATTATCCACTTAGTCATGATCAGCATCTGATATTTATTGTAAATTCAAAGAGCGTTGAGTTCTCGTCAACAAGTTTTCGATGGGCCGTCTATAAAAGTAAAAACCGAACTCGCGAAGAATTCCGCAGCAAATTTATATACTCGAGGCCGAATTACGCGCCGTTAGTTGGCTCGTCGAACGACCGCCGAGACTTTTATTTTCAATGTCGCATCGCGCGAGTCGTATAACGCACAGAGGACGCAGTTTACGCGGGTATATATACCCATCAAGACGCGCGTGCGATCCAAAACAATCTCGGGGTGGGGTCTCCGTCGCTGGCCGGGGGTTGAAACGTCGCACATCGACGCAGCCTCTCTCTCTCTGCCGAATTTGAATTTAAATTCGAGCGGCTATTCCCGGGGGAGCGGAGGGCGGCTAGCTGGTCACTGCTTCAATTTTTGAAGGCGCGGGGCCGTCCCGGGGGAGGGGCCGCGGACCGGCGGAGCCAAGACGAGAAGAAGGGATAAAAAAAAGGAGGAAGAAAGACACGAAGAAGCCAAAAGGGACGGTATTCCGGGGCAAATTCGAAAGTTCAGCCGGGCGCGCGCGCGATATTGATCCCACGTGGCGGCTGATAGTGCCCCCAAGATTACTTTCGCCCGAGGTAAAGCGCCTCTCTTCTGGACGCGGACTCTACGCGTATCCGCGGCGGCGAGTTTCATTCGATATTCCGTTCTCGTTTGCTTTCTTTTTGTTGTTTTCCTTTTTTCAAGTTTTATATTTGCTCGAGTGAATTATACGCGCGAGTTACGCGGCGCGGGGACGCGATTACGCCGAGACACGCGAATTCAACGAAGGAAGAATCGTGGAAATGTAATGTAATGTTTTTTTCCCCGATTATACATCGTATATCAACAACGTATTAGAACGTGAAATCTGCCGGAGGCTCTCACGTATATATATATAAATATACCTATACGCGATATAAGTGTATTAATTTTGTATTCTCCACGATTAGGGCCCCCGGATTGCCAAGGGCTGCGCGCGAGGCGCACCCGGAACAAGGGGGAGATTATGGCGTCACCCCAGATATATCCGCGCGTCGAAACTGACACCACTAAATCATTAATTTGGATGATTTTTTTCTCTCTGGCCTCCCTCTCGCTCGCTCTCCGCCTTTATCCGTCCCGCGCGGCTCGCTCGTCCATTTTCGCAGGTAGCCGCGCGGCGAGGAGAGCAGAGAGATATGGGGAGGGGGACGAGAGAAAAAACCCTTTGCCCCCGTCGGGCAGGTATATCGAGCGGCTTTGTCCGCTCCGGAACTCTCGATTTTTTCTCTCGCCGCTCGGAAAAAGGAAGCGTCGTAAAAAAAAGGGAAAAAGTCGCCCATCGCCCTGATATATATACGCACGCACGCACGCACTCCACCCCTTTCTCTCCCAAAACACTCCGCACTGTCACTTCGGGCACTAATATATTTTTGATCGATACCCATGGATATAGATGGGCGAGAGGAGAGAAAAGAAGAGAGAGAGAGAGAGAGAGAGAGAGAGAAGGAAAAAAACTCGATCTGTCGCGATCCCGTTTCCCACGGTTGACACACGCAGCTCGAGAGCACGTATATCTGCGCGCGTATATAGATAGATATATATACAGTAGCGAGCGAGAGAGGGAGGCAAAAAAACCGTTGTCCAAACAAACACACCCATGATCCGTGCTCTGGACCGACTTTTTTTTCCTTTCTTTTTTTATTCCTCTTCCTATATATACCAGCTAATATGTTTGATCTCTACTTGCCGCGGTCCACGCGTGGCTTTCATTCGGTATATCCGCGTTGTTTTGATCGATCTCGGTGTTTGTATACACGTCGACTCTTCGACTTTATTCGAGATATATACATTTGCGATTATCACGTCGGTACACTACATTTTATTCCTTAGAGTGACATCGAATTATACGAAAATATATTTGTAGTAAGTATGACATTTCCGAATCAATATTAATCCTATTCGTTATTCAATGATGAAAAGATTTTTTCACGCAAATCTAAGAATCCTTTAGCTATTTTGTTTCCTTCTGTTTTTTCGCAGAAAGCTACATAATCTTTCGACGAAGCTCGATTCCACAAACTAAGATATCTATACACCTGAGTAAAAAACTCTTCAATTTCATGACGGTATATTCCACCTTAAGGAGGGATATACAGTTAGAATGAAAAAAAAAATCGATTTTTTTTTTCATAAAAAGTTGGTAAATTTCCCGTAGAATATGCTCCTGAAACCCTTTCTTCGAAATTCGAACTCCAAGTGTTTTTTCCAAGGGATTGCTGATTGAAGTGTAAGTACGATTTAACGGTAATTTAAAACTTTCAACGCGTTTTTCTCAAAACTGCATTTTTGGAGTTTATGCCGGTGATACTCGAAAACTAATTATCCGATTGAGCTGAAACTTATAGGATTTCTTTATTATAGTACTATCTATCAGATGAATTAAAAATTATTGTAATATTTTATTTTTAAATATGGAAAAATGTGAGAAAATGGCGGGAAAAAAATTAGAAAAAATTGAGTTTTTCGAAAAAGATACGCCAAAAGTGCAAATTTTTTTTTAATTTTTTTTTATAATTCATCTACTAACTGTAAATGTAATTAATGTAAATTTTTTTATTTCCGATCAAAATTGCGACCAGGAGAGCCGGCACAAGCAAAATAGAGGTACTTTTTCAACCCTATCTAACGGCCGCCATTTTGTTAGAAAAAATTTAAAAAAAATATTTTTGTATACTACATGGATCAACTTATAACTTTCAAAAATTTTCGATAGATTTGATTAAAAACTATCCTTGAAAAACGATTTTCAAAAATGAGTTTTTTTTCTCGTTCTAACTGTATATCCCCCCTTAATTATTTTCAATATCGAATCAACGTCGTCCCGATTCTCGTGGATTCAATGCTGATTCGATCGCATTGTTATTCAATATAAAATCAATACTGAAATTATCAAACATGATCAATTCCATCGACTCAATAACCAAGCAACAAATGGATGTCTCGGTTGCTTTCGCGACGATTCAACGTCGACCAGTACGTGTACTCGCAACCAAATGATGCACGGCTGAAGTTTGTTTAGCGAGGAGCCGCAGTCGGAGCGCGTATTAAAAGACGCTGCAGAGGATGGATTGGTTATTGGGCGAGGCAACGGCGGCAAGAGGAGAAGAAGAGGCGCGTAGAGAATGAAAAGATTACGAGGGCTAAGCATCTCGGGTGGGCTTGTAAAGGGAAGAAAGACAAGTTGGGGAGGAGGAGGAGGAGGATCGCGGGGGTAAATTGAATATCGGGGGGCCGTGCGGCCGGCAGACGCGCGTCCGGTGGATATTGGCCAAAGGGGCCGGGCTCGCGCGCGGCTCCCGCTACACACATACACATGTGCGCGTGCGTGTGTGAGGGGGCGAAACTTAATATGCGACGTCACGAGGACTTTACGGGATATATCGGGCGAACAATGGCCGCTTTTCACGGGACTTGATTAGCCGAGCGCACGCTCACACACACACACACGGGCGAGTGGCGGCAAATCGGGAAATCTCTCTTACACGTACGCTCGCTCCATCGACTCTCGGCGAAACCAAAATCCCGCTGTAATCCGGCCATTCAGTCGGCTGCGCGACTTTTTCATTTCTCCCATCGCCCGGCCTGTGTGTGTGTACGGTGCACACGGTAAGCCCGCGCGGCTCGGCGCTCGCACGAAATTTCGTTCAAGGGTTGAAAAAGCCGCGGCGGCGGCGGCGCACTCGACTCGAAAATAGAAAGGAGCGAGAAAAAAACGCCAAAGGGGTGTCTCGTCGATACACATTGCACGCGCGTATATTTTTGCCCTTCGGCTCCGCCCATCCGCGAGAATATAAATAACGACGTCTACGAATGACAGTCCGAGCGGAAAAGTGGGTTTCGCGCACTGCTCTCTCGGCCCCCCGGCCCATCCGGCCAGAAGCGCATTCGGTATTTATTGCGCGGCCGATTGTCCGCCGCGGGCCCCGGAGTAAAAACCCCCGTTTCGCCCGTCGCGTTCTCTCGGTTCGTGTGTGCGCGCGCGAGAGTCGCGCAGGTAAGTGGCCCTCTCTCTGGGCCGCGACAAAGCTCCAAGGGGCCGAGGAATTTAATATGACAAGACGGGCCGTGATTCGCGAGAGCCCAAGAGTCGATATGAAAATTCCAAAGGCATCGGCTTGCTCTTTTGCTCGCCCGTGTGTGTGTGTGTGTGTGTGTGTGTGTGCATACACGCGCGAGCTCGAGAGAGAGTGGGGAGGACGCGGCCCTTTCTTGTTTTCTATATAGCGGCGCGCGGGGCTGAGTAGGGAAATTTAAAGCGGCCCAGCTCGAGCTTTTTCGGCTGCGAGCCAGCCTCGACGAAATTTCATGCCCCGTCCCCCGTCTCTACAGCGCGGCGCAAGGGCTTTCATTTGGGTTTGTCGCACAGAGACCGGCTGGCTCCGGAGAGAGATAGATACGATTGTGTCTGTGTGTGTGTGTGTGTATATACGTACGTGCGCCGGTACTGCTGCTGCTGGCAGAGAGGAGAAATCGCGCGCGATTCGCATCGATGAGTCAGGAAACGAATGTAACGGATGACATCATCCGATTCTCCGTGTATCGATTTGCCTATATATACATACACACACACACTCGCTCCCGTTTTTTATCCATTCCTTTCTCGTTTTCTCCTTCTCTCGATCTTCCTCCTCCTCGAGCCAAGCTAACCCCCCTCCTACGGCTCGTTCCTCAAAATTCAAATCTCCGAGATTAAGGTCAAAATCGCGCCACTTGGACCGATCCGACCCCTCCGCCCTTCCACCCGTCTACGCCAAATCTCGACATTCGTTTTCTCATTCGATTTCATTCGAGCGCGTTAGCCGCGCGACGCGCGCCTGTCGATGCATCTCGGAAAATCTGTCCATCGCGTCTCGTCAGCAGAAATGGCATTAATTTTCGATGTACGTTTCGTTGGTAACGATCGACCGTACGAACTTCGCTAATTTCAAAATGAAAAAAAAAAGTTAAATGCAGACGCATGCAACGTTACACCCATGATGGACGCACGTGAAAATTCAATGTTTTTCAGGTTGTGTAAAATCGCGAGACCAATATGTTCCTGCTCAGGGTTTGAAATCGATCGCGACATCTAAGTAAGTGTACCGATCGCGAGGGCACGGGATATAATATTACGCCCGCATCGTTGGTATTATACATATTTGATAAAGGCTGGCGATCGCTACATCGCCACTGCTGTCGTGGCCACGTAGCGAAGATAGAGAGGTAGAAAGAGTAAAAAAAAGGAAGTATCTCGGGGCAAAGGAGGAAGAAGAGCCTTCGGCCGGATGAAATCGGTGGCAAACAAAGCCTCGGGAGAGAGCCGGTGCGGCGCGGGGCCGCGCATCAATAATGCCGCGCTCGGGCGAAGCTTGTATAATTGATCGGAACGCCGCGCTGCTCGGGGCTGCAGCCCTGGCTCTGGTCGGGCGTCACCCACTGGCCGCAACTAAGTCTCCATCTCCAATATATATATATATATATATACACATCCGAGACAAGTCGAGCTCGAGCTGGCTCTGTGTATACACACACACACACACACACACACAGATATAGCCGTAGAAGCGGAGCAGCGGAAATGCGACGCTGGACTCGAGAGCAAGTTGCTCGAGAGAGAGAGAGACGAGCAGAAGCAGCAGCAGCCGATGTATATGTAGTCGGGCGCATAAAGTATATCCTTTCTCGGGCTTGGGCTTGAGAGACTTGAGTTTCGGCCAGCTCGCGCTATACGTATACACATCGAGTGGCTCGTCTGTCGCGGCTCGAGCGAGGGGCAGGTGCGGGACGTGGTATAGCCGCCCGAGAGCCGGAGCAGACGCCCCCGGGCCGAACTTTGCGCGAATCCAAGTGGATATCGTTAGCCACCCGGCAAGTTTTAGCCGATAATTTACGCCAACTCGCGGCGGACGGCTCAATCGATCGGCCGCTGACCGTCCGAGCTCCGCTGGCGCAGTGGCCGCGGGCCGCCAACTTTGCCAAGAACCAAAGCCGACCTTACTACCCCCCACGACATCGCCGCGGACTAATTCCAACACCCGGTGTACCCCATTGTACCTCGGTTAGGGAAGCAGTCAAGGAGGTTTTCTTTTTTTCGTGCTATATATACAACGAAGACGACCCATTGGCTTCTGGCCGACTTTTCCCTTCGGTTTATAGCCGTTCGAGCCGATTGGAAGTTTGTGAGAGGGTGACTCGGAAATATCGAATCAATGCTAATTCACGTATGCTCCGCGCTCGTTTCGCAAAGCGATCGAATAAATATCGTCGCCCGCGTGACCAACGGCTTCTCGGCTTTCGCCCGATTGCCACGAGACAACGAGGCTACTTTGCTCTGTTTCTATATGATTTGAATCGAGATAATCGACTCAGGATTCGAGATAGAAAGAAAAATCACTTTGAGAAGCTATAACGAGCAAATTTGTTCTCGTGCTAGAAAGACTCCTCTAGGATCAAAAAATAAGTTCTGATCACAGAGCAAATTTGCTTCCACTATACAAATATTTTTGTAGCTCCGAGTTGATTTTTCTTCTTGAAACAATATTCAATTACTTTCGGTGGATATTTTTAATGGTATTTTCGTCGATTTAACAGTGAAATAATTGATACATCAGAAAAAATTGACTGTCCAAAATTATGAAAATTTCACTGATTCTCGAGTCAATATTCTCCATTATCACGACGAATAGTATCTTTGAACTGTTTTAAATAAAGAAAGTAAATATCGATAAAACATCCTCTTGTTATCCCTGGGAAATCGCATCCAAAGTATACGTCCCGTCCCGAAACTTTTTCTCTCGACGCCGTTGAATATAGCGGAATTCTTTACCGAACAAAAATATATCCTCGCGGTCGCATCAGTACTCTGAGCTGCCCGGACGCGAGTGATTATCCTGCAGTTAGGTCAGCCGAACGAGGGAAAGAAGAACTTCTCACGACACACTTGGTCATTTCTATGTTTAACAAACAGAATATACAAAAATACTTTTTGGATTTCATTCTATAATCAATTGGATAATCAGTGAATCCGTGATTTCCAGTGTACACAGGTCTTTACTGAATGGAAATAACGTGTCGATGTGGCATCACACATCCTTACCCTCTCGTATAACATTGCCTCGATAGATCTATATTCTATTGTATCGGACCAAAAAAGAACAATTAACTTCCAAGATGAGGAGAGAAAAAAACCATCGTTCCCCAGGCGCGAAAGTATCGCACTAGAACCGCGGCGGACAAAGGCGCGCACCCGCGCGATAAATATCCATCAGGCCGGTCGGCGTATTTGCGTAGGAGTAAATCTGTAGGAAGGAGCCCGGCGCGGAATAAGCCGAAGAAGGTATATATATATATACGCGCGCGAGAAAGAGCCGAGACAAAGTAGAGAGAGGGGGAGAAGCGGGCCGCGGCGAGTCTAATCGATCGCGGCCTGTCCACCCTTATCAGCCCGCAAGAGCCCGAGAGAGAGAGAGAGAGGGCGAGAGCTATTTCGGGGGATAGGCCGTGCTCTGGTTTGCATGGCCGGCCACCCCAACGACTCCCCCACCCCCCCAAGAGAGACTCGAGGGGGAAAACGCGCGGCCATTGTTGCCAGATGCCCAGCGCGGTGCACATTTGCATCCGACGAGCGCGGCTCGACCCCGGCCCCTCCGGCGCGCGCGGCGGAAAACAAGGAAAAACGAATACGCGCCCGGAAATTACCGGCATATTCTCCGACTCGCCTCCCCGAGTCCTTATATACCATCACTGGCCCCCCGCGAGATAATACGTCCATACGTTACATCCATCCGGGGATATTCCTATACGTTTTCGCGGCCGCTTCTTTGTTTGACCAGCCAGTCGTGTATGGTGTGTAATGGATGCGTAATTGTTCTGATGGGTCTGAGGATACCAATGAGTTGGTCAGCTGGCAATGTGAATTTTCCTAGTCCATGGCAAAGAAATTCATACAACGCATTTATTTGTTTCAATAAAAAGCTCGACCATCTCGTTACTCGGTTATCCCGAGCGATTTTGATGTTTTTACGAGCGCAATCCAATCGTTCCGTAGCTCATTCGATTTTAAAAATCACAAATCTTTTTAATGACCATCGTGTACACACTGGTCTTGGTTGGCATTTGGAAAGCGAACAAAACACCAGCAGAATAACTAATCGGAATCGATCACGCAGGGAAAAGGAGCCGGAAGAAAAACCCCACTCGGCCGAGCTGTTTGACAATCCGAACTATATTACACATACTGGGGCGTAGGTATTTTACCGAGAGCAGCCGGCGGGCGACATATAGGCCCTTAACGCTTTGTCGGTAAATTAGTCGATCTTATTATCCGGGCAAACACTCGCGCGGAGGAGGACTCCATCTGGTATTTGAGCGGACACTGTTTGAACGGGGCCGCGCGAGCGCGGGAAATCCGTATATTTGCGCAAAGTCGCTCCTGCGCAGCGCGACCCGAGACCCGGAACATTCGAAATAACCCCACTGGCGAGCATTTATTTCGGATAACACGTGTATTAACAAGTTATGAGCGAATTCTGCGTTGGCACGTCGATGTATGCGCGAGATCAAAGTAGCCTCGCGATCTCTTTGTTGATTCCCATACTGTTTTATCCGATACTCGTCAATTCGACTCGAGAAAAAAATTCAGCTTCACCGCAGGGGTAACACGTCCATGACACCAGTGATTCCCGTTTGCTGTTGTCTCAATTCACGTGAAATTGAATAATCAATATATGAATTTCCGAGGACACATATCTTTCTGCGCAGATCAAAGCGGTTATTATTATTCGGGCTATATCGTTCATTCTTCATGATTCACGATCCTGCCCCTTAGAAACCGTTTATCAGCCAAGAACAAAGCATCTTCCCTCCCTCTCGCTCGTCATCAAATCGTTCCTTTCCTTCTCGGATCACCTACAAATTTGCGCTTTCATCCAGCGCAATCCAGTCGCGTAACAAACTGGCTCTGTATATACATATACGAAAATGTGCCACCCAACCGTGCGGGGCTGTATGCATTTATCCGCGGGTACGTTATTCCGTCTCTCACCCCCCGGTGGAGGGGGAGGAGTAATCTTTTCGAAGCCGGGTCAGCCGCGAGAGGGGTATATCCGTCGCGGAATCAGCGCGGCTGGCGTGATGGATTCGGGGCGCGGGGGCGAGATCTAATGGAAAAATTTCGAGGCGCGTCGTCGTCGTCGTCGGGCCATTCAGCCTCGGCGAGCGCGAAAAGGTCGAATCCGCGCGCGCGGCAAAGTGAAAAAGAGAAAGCTCGTCGCTGTGGTTGAAAGCGGGCCGGGGGAGGGAGGGAAATCCAGCTCTTGTGGGCGCATCGGAACGAGACTTGCCGCGCGCGCTCCTCTTTGTGTGTGTGTATACGTATATATCCATCCTTTTAATTCGTGCCTCTCTGGCGCGCTCAACGGATTATCCGTGTAACGTGTATATATAGCTCCTTTGCTCGGGCGCGCGCGCGTGTACGCGTGCGCCGGACAATTTGTCCCGATCTGTTTTTCAGCGAGGAAAAAAACTCGCTGCGGAAAGCGTACGTATACTTGATGAGAACCGAATGACGCGCGCCCCTCCAAGTGACTGCGCGGGGTAAAACGAAGGTATATCAAGCGAGCTCGCGAGGAGAGGGATGTCCTCGTTTGGAAGTAAGCTTTCAAAGAACACGGCCTCCGCGATGGAAATTTTATGTCTCTGTCGAACCCTGGACAAGAGGTCTTTTCAATTTTCGAAAATGTTGGCCCAACTTGTCAAGGCTTGGGTTTGTCAGTCAGGTTATACGCTTGGAGTATATCGCGATAAAGCTTTATCGCCCTGACGAAGATTCGTCATTTTTTTTGTATCAGCGATAGATTGATACGGTAAAGATGTTGGCCGATTGTCCACTGAATTATATCAATCGAGTCGGAATCTTGCAAATTTTCAGCTGTCCTATCGGTCACGTTCAATGGATCATCCGAGTAGTTTAGAGAATAATTCCTCTGAAACTAATTGACCTGCTCTTGGCATTGACTAGAAAAAAGTCCTCCGAAGAGTGTGCCCAAAATAATTACACACATTAAACTTGATATTATTAGCATATAGTGTTCTAGTAAAATGCATTCGATAAAAGTGATGAATGAAATGCATTCTATTAGAAAAACAAACAATCAGTTTGATCTATGATTCTGGATGTTGAAAAGCTCATTGAATTTGAAATCATTTAAATTAACCCAGACATACAGATCGCTCATAAAAATCACTTTTTTTGCCACTGATACTCACGATCTGCTTATGAGATTCGGTTACCTCTCACAACAAATTGACTTTCGTTTATGACAATGAAATCGTAACTCTATCTCCAGTGTATATATGTATATATTCGTTTATTTTTAAATAGTTTATAGCGAACAATTTAAAATCATATCTTCGAAAAAAAATACACACCGAATCGTTTGTCACCGACGCGAGCCGCTTCGAAAGCCTACATACATGACACTCGGTACTCGCGGTCCAATTCGCATCGATCCCCGTGTCATGAGGCCCATGAGTGTGCGCGCGCGCGAGCGAGCGTAAAACGGGCCCGAGAGAAAACGCAGCGCGGCGCATCCCGCCTTACCGACCATACCCTCGCGCGGCTAATGGCCGGAGGGTAACTCGGGGGCTAATGCGGTCGGTACGGCAGGGGTTCGCGCGCAGCTCCCCTCCACGTGTATACTCGCGCGCAGCCCAGCGATTAGAGGGTCGCGCAAAGTCCGAATGGCCGAACTGCAGGAGCGGACCAAGCCGACGCGCCGCCCCCCATCCGATCGATCATGTCTATATATGTGCGTGTGTGTAGATGTACAACGGGGCGGCCCACAGCTTCGAGCTCGCCTTATTTATCTTTCATTAGCTGTACGCGGCTCCCCCTTTTTTTTTCTCTACTCTCGGAGATACAACCCACCCGCGACAGGAAATTGCCCGGGCTTTTTCGCATCGAGTTTTCAAAGCCTGCGCGAGTACAGCGCGCGTCCACATGTGATTGAATTCTGATGGAGTGCAAGAGCGATCGGATCGCCAGATTGGATACGCGCGTATTATTTTGTGTTCCGCTCGAGTATTTTGATTATCCAACTGGATACGATATTTATTTTTTTTTTGGTGTTCGAGGTTGGATAATTGGGTAGTTTGGGATTGAAATAATCCAAATCTCGTATGTTCGGTGGCCTCGTTGGGCTGTTTCTATTGACAGGGATGAAATGAATCGATGAAATACACGCGTACAATGGTCTGACAATGTAACGACGACGAAGAATAGCAGTTATCACTCGACGAATTTTCGATTTGGCAATGGTCGCAAATTGTCACAGTCAAGGCGGCGGCTCGAACGTTTTCATCTGACACAGTCAGAAGTATGAATACTGAGTTGCCTTACACACGATGGGTTGTGTTGGTGTGTTTGTTTTGAAAAATTCTATATTCAATTTCTTATACGTGAATATGAGTGGCTGCGTGTCTTCTTTCCTACATTGAGCGTCTGTGTGTGTGTATGGGTGAACATATTGATGTGCAGCATTTCAGAAATTAATCCCTTTTTAT
The DNA here is from genome assembly GCA_020882725.1 of Aphelinus certus. NCBI lineage: Eukaryota > Metazoa > Arthropoda > Insecta > Hymenoptera > Aphelinidae > Aphelinus > Aphelinus certus. The sequence goes on along the minus strand of CM037084.1, from coordinate 64,002,975 downwards.
GTTTTTTTTCCCCATTCTTTGCCGTTGTTGTATTGTTGGTCTGTTGCATGTGTATTATTGATTTGTTTTGTTATTGTTAATACAAACAGCCTGGGGCTCTCAGAGAATTGGCGATACGTTGAAAGTTTTTGTACCGATGTGGACAAATCGAAATATCCAGACGACTCGTAGTTTACATAAGAAGCGAGAAAATCAAATTATTGGTTTATGATCGAGATTTATTCCCAATTGAACAAATATAACATTGGTTGTTGGATTGTTCTGTTGAAGTTCGTTAATTATTCAATGCGTCACCGGAGTATGCGTATTCCATCTTGAATAATTTCTCAAACTTACTGGCGTTAAACTCCTCATCAAAATCTTCTTGACAATAAGCCTTCCGTTAATAAGTCTGTATACTCGTCAGCATAGGCTAACTGAACAGAGTTGACATTTTAGAGAGTAGACATTAGTGAGGACAAAGCTGACAACTTGGAGGGTGGATATGGCGGTGACGAGAGACTTGAGCACGTAATTAATAAATCTGATGCTTTAGTACATGATGTATGTCATATCATAATTAGTTTCACTATCGTTTCAAAATTTTGATTTAGCAATGCGAGTTATTGGAGAAACAAAAAAATACATAAACATTCGCAATTCTATGAATTAACTGCTAGATGCTTTTTGTACTTACATATATTTTCGTCCACTTTTTTTTTTATTCAGTTCTTTAACGACGCTTTTTGTACTCTTGATACTATTTAATATCTAAGATATTCCGTCCACTTGATAGAGAAAAATAAATATAAGCTTTTCCTTGGACCAAAATTTCGTTGCTCCCTCGTAGCTTTGTGATGGTTAGATGGATTTAACAGAAATGGCTTGCACACGATGTTTGTACACGTCATTGACATTTCCACCAAACATCCGTATGAATACACGTGGTTGTAGCTGGTTCTGACTTGCTATGCTTTCAACGATATTTTGTCAACCTTGATTTATTTTTTTCTTATTTTCAAGAACATTCATTGAAGCTCATTCGCATATTCTCTAAATTCAAAATAGTTGAAAATCATTATTTAATAGTGAATATTTGTTATTCGTTAGTATAAATTGCGTAACCGATAAACAGTGACTATTTAATCAATGGAATACAAAACTTTTTTTTTCTTAATACGTTAGTGAATAATTCGACGCACAGAATAGATATTTCGATCAATTTATCCGTGATATTTTACAAATTATTCGAAGGGAAAAAAATCAACCACCCGGAATAATTAATATTTCACTAGCAATTTCGTTCGAGACGCGAGACTGCAAAAGTCGCATTTTCAACGGGACTCGAACCAATCCGCATCGCAGGCATTCGATCGTCGAACGAAATGTAACGCGGCATAAAAACTGTCGTACAGCGCGCGATTGTCGAGTTACAAAAGAACGGATCTCGATTGAACTTGTAATTCACTCAGATCTGCACACTGGGCACACACACACAGAGCAGAGCAGAGCAGAGCAGAGCACGGCGCATTCAATTTTCGCTGTCGAATTAGCATCGAGGGAGTCGGGGCCGGGGCTGGTTCGAATTACAAATCATCGATTTCCACTATCGAATCTGCAACTGGAAATAAGCGCACGCGCGCGGGATAAGATGCAGATGAGCGGCGGCGGTTGCGTATCGCTTTTCGTCGGGCGAATTTGCATGGTGGGGTGGGCCCGAGGTATGGCAAAGTCGCGTGGCTCGGTCGACTAATTAAAGATGTCGCGGCCGCGGGCGGAGTTGCCCGAAACTTGGGCGCGAGCGGCAACCGCACACGCCGCTCATCCCCAACGACGGGGATTAATTTGCCCAAATTGAACGTTCTTCCATCGGCCATCCGATAATCCGCGAATTTCCTCCCTGCGCGACCGGCTAACGCGCCTCTACTGCACTATGTGTATATACTACACCTGTATGTGTGTGTGGGGGTATATATACCTGTACACTGGGACGGATTCCGACGGGAGAGGCGAGGCACGACGACGTTGCTTAGAGCCGAGCTCGAGTATATAATCGAATTAGACGAGTCTACGGGTCGTACGTACGGCTGTAGCTCGATTGTTACCGGCTCTAGCGAGCTGCTGGAGCAAAAATTGCCCACCCCCGCGCTCTCCCCGGTGCACGTGGATCGATGATTTATTTATGAGCCGAGAAATACGCGCTCGCGTTCCGTTAGATGTTGTTACTTCGTGTACGTTACAGCGGGAAAGGTCGCGATCTTGGATGGGATGGGCAGGAAAAAATCCACGCGCGAATCCTTTCCTATGGGACTTCAAATCGATCGATAAACTGTTCTTTCAAAAAACCGACTCAAGAAAAATTGTTTTTTTTTCAAAAGTACTCTCTCACGCTGATCACTAGGAAGATGAAAATAATTTTGATGACCCTATGTCCTGAACAGCCCTTCGTGAGAGCATAAGTTTTTTTTATTAATTAGGCATTTATAATCTCGTGCTTCTACGAGAGACGTTGTGTACTTTTTTGCGCCTTTAAAACTAATTTCTTCTCATTAGTGATTCGCATAGAAGCGTATTTTTTAAAATCTTTTACAATTTTTCTTTGTGCCATTCAAAAGATTCTCATCGCAGTCTAGTAAACTTATGCGCCCTTTGTCGAGTGTTAATCAATTAAATGCACGTTTCTCTCGAATAAGTATTTCTTGTCAAAGGATAACTTACTTGTTAAATGTTCTTGAATAACATTGCTACTTTAACGACAAAAAGTATATGCTTGCGAAATTTTAGATGTTTCGTGAATTAAATTTTGATGGCAAAATTTTGGTCTTTCCGCTTTTGGCCAATTCGCACACCAAGATGAATGAAAGCGTGTCAAAAGGTGTATGAAAAACTCTCATGTTCTGCGCGATCAAATCTAAAGTATAGATTTTTTGAACCAGAAAATAAATCTGTTGATAAGAAGATTTAGAACTCGGCAATATCACAGAGTAGAAGCGCATGTGAACTATATATTTAACGAAATGTTAGTAAAAGTATAGACATATGACATTTTTGTCTCTTCAATCTGAAAAATATAAGCATTCACTTAAGATACTTTTTCTAATCTATTTTACAATGAGACAGAAAAATTTTGGATGAAAATGTACAATGCAAATTGCGAAACAATAGGGAAATTAGAAATTTGACTTGGATAAATTGTGTTGGAAAATTGCCGATTACTTTTCGTAATATTGCATTCCAATCAGAGCTGCGTTCAAGGTTAGACACTGCGACAGAATTTTCAATAACCGCTGCCGAAAGACGTGTGTGTAGGATAAAAAAACCCAATGTGCCACCCCTGAGGGTTTCTTGCGTATTCGACTGAAATAAAATTGGAATTTCAAAATTCTGCGAACGGCATCTTAAAGTCTAGCTCAATACCTATCAAAAACAATTGTTATAATTATTATTTGACTATTCCAACCCATTCAAATTGTCAATTAAGCAGAGTAACTCAAAGGGGCTCAAAAGTGCGACATAGGGTCAAGTCACTTATTTATCTCCTATATTTCATAATTAATTTGACTTGTATTGAATATTCTCACTCTTCGACTCGCAGTACATGATAACCACTACACTCTCACCAATGGAAAGTTAATTTCATGAATAAATTATTCTAATTTGACGTGATTCACTCACGATATAATGTGTAGCAACTTCAAATCTACAATATGAATAAAATTGAATTCTCCCTACATAAATAAAAAGTCGATGTAAACTTGAAGCGTACTTTGAACTTAAGTAAGAAATAGGAAGTCTTTTTCCGAGTTACTATTTTTCCTCATAAATTTCTTAAAATTCACGATAATGAGCGTTGACGTTGAAAAAAATAGTGACTAGAATAATATTAATCAGTACCTTAGTGAAGAAAAATGTTCAAAACAATCAACTGTAAAATGAAAAAATAAATGTTCAGATTACAAAATAATTTCAGAGTTTTCTGTATATTTGTGTATGTTCAACAGATTCCACTGGACAATCGAGTGAGAAAATTGCAGAAATCCTCGAGACTTACGCTTTTATGGAAGTTTAATATGAAAGTTGCCTGTCATAAGTGCAAAATTGCTTGAGACATCCAAATGAAGTTCTGCAAGCTGTTTTCTACTCGGGATTCCTATAATTCTGGTCGGTACCAAAATCTTTTAAACTCACCCACCTGTTGACTAATTACCTCAAAGTAATTAGAATTAATCCTAGAAATTCGTTATAAACTATTATGAAATTCGGAGAATTTTGAAGTTCTGGTACCGACCAAAATGATATGCTTGCGAAACCTAATTTGGTTGTCATAGGCAGCTTTGCCCTGCGATAAGCAGCTTTCGAATTGCTGTCCAATAAAAATTCTCTAGAACGCGTGAAACCTAAGGACTTCTGTAATATTCTACCTCACTTTCTCAATGAGATACGCTGACTATATAATATCTACCAAAATCCGCACGCAAAAGGAGTTTCAAAATATTTCAAAATCTAAAACTTTCTCTTCGTATCCCACAATGGATACTTTGTATGTAAATTGGCTGATCAATGCAAGGAATTTCTCTCCACCTCATGAAATTAATTTTGAAAACTTCAAAAATCTAGTGATCTTTGTATGCATATATGAACGAGGGGATAAGCGATCACGTTTCCTTTCTAAATCGACCCGACGCACGACAGCTAATACGAAAATAAAAGCAGAAGTAGCCTAACTGTGAGGATGCATCGATCGGTCTGGGGATGGATTGGTAGCGTGGATGTGTCGGCTATAGGGTAGAGCGCGCGCGTCACTTGTCGCTCGCGACATCTCCGGCGGCGCCTTCTCTCTTTCTCGTCCGACCCGCCGCGTCGGTTGTAGCGAGCGCCGCGCAATTGTAGCTTATGTCGGCTGCGGCAGCCGACCCGGACATTGAATTTGTACTAAAACTATCGGGCGGGAGATATCGAATTATCGACGGCGACGGCGGTGGCGGCGTCGTCGGCACAGCCGTGGGCGTTTTCTTATTTCGCGATTACGTCCGAATCGAATTTGACAGCCACGCGGGAGCTTTCGCCGAGGAAATTCGCGGGAAACGACGCGCAATTAGTGCAACGCCAGCTCGATCATCACGACTCCACTGCCGTGCAGCTGCTTCGCACTGGGCTCTCGAGCCATTCGAGCCACTGTGTTTCGTGCCTCGATATTCGAGCGGGGGCTTAATCTAATCTATAACCCGAGAGATATTTCGCTTGGATTCGATTGGTGACAGAGGTGGGATTGTCCGAGCTCTTTTCTGCCGCATCGCTCTGCTCGTCACGTTCCCTCACACGCGTACGCCTCATCAATCACGTTCCACACCCACGATCTGCGGCGATTTGTTCATAGTCGACTACTGTCAATTGGAGCAAGGAGAAAAATTTACTTCCTTACTCGAGTCAAAAATTGACTTTTGCACTCACGAAAACCTAATTTTGGTACAGGAAGACAAATCAGTTGGAACGAAGAGATTCTTTCTCAGCTTCTGAACGGATTCCTCTAAGGTCAAGAAAAGGATTTTAATTCTAGAGGAAACATGGTTATTATGTGAAGCTGATTTTTCTTCCCCAACCAAAATTTGATTTTTTTTTAGTGCACTTCTAGGCAAGTGTATAATGGAATGATGTGAGAATCTTACTACCAGAAACATTTGTTTGGGGTAATTAGATTTTTATCTTTTTTAATTCTCTAAATTCTTCCATGAAAAAAATTATATTGTGATTAATGTTTCGTAAGTTTTGATTGGCACTCGCAGAGCGTAGCAAATGCGCACATTCAAAAATAGGTCTTGCCAAGGAATTTAAAAAGAGTTTATAGCATTTTCGAAAGTTGAAAATAGAGCGCGATAAGCGCGCCTTCATTAAGTTAGAATATTTAAAAAAATACGCTGGGTAACTTGCATACTCTGCATATGCAGGTCTGTTTGCCCTATTAAATTATAGAAAAAATGTCTTCAGATCATTATATATTATGAGCTTCCATTGGAATATTATGTGAAAATACCATAATTAGCGAGAGTACTCGGTTCTCGAGTATAGAGTATACACTTTAGAAACCTTCTTCTGGTTCAAGTACATTTTGCAACATAATTTTTTTTCCTGAGATTATTTTGCAACATGCACTTCAATCAAAGAATTTTTTTCGCAATGTAGATATCGAATGTTAGTCTATGATACGTTTTTTTCGAGAATTTTAATATGAGACAATATCATACGTTTACTGTTTAGAATATAACACATTTATATTTATCCTGCAAAAAATCATGTTAATTGCGGTTATTACGAGTCGCATACATGATTCAACCAAAATTACCCATATACGATTCAATATGGAATATTCAATGTGGCCTTTCTTGGGTACCAAACCACAATATTCGTCGATATTGCGCTGTCTGGCGATCGTTTTCTGTATGGTATGCACACTGCACGAAATATCGAACGCGACTGGTGGAACCGCTTAATACGAGTAATAACTTTGTAAGGATGACTCCTAAGATAGAAAATTACTATGACAAAACTTTTGTATTTCTTTCTGCTTTATTCATGAGACAATCATTGGGTTCCTGAACAAAAAATTATGTTCGACAGATAAAAATATAAAAATACATTTTCAGTTTCATGTCAGATCAAAATCGAATATTACGGAATGATTTCTGATATAACTATCCTTACCATCTAGTTCAAATTGGATTCTTATTCAGCGTATTATAACGAGCCGAAAGTGAAAGGATAGACCCCAAAAAGCTATTATTCTCACCAGGCCGTCTTGGAGAAAATGTGCGAGTTACGACGGGATTACCCATACATTGGTCACGATAAATTACGGTCTTTTTGTCACGAACAGAATTGCTTTCTTGAACTCATAACCAACGAGGGAAATATTTTTTTCTCTCCTATTCACTCAATATCTTATCCCTTTGAGTGGAAGTTTTCATCTTGATTAATAGTATATGCAAAGGATTTCTCATTCGAGTCGAGTATAGAAAATGGCTGAATCGAAATTTTCTATATTCTGAAGTGAATCCTTTTAGCCCACAATAGCAGTACACAATAACAGTGCATGCAAAATTATTCGATAAAAATTAGCTTATTTTCACTAGTATGATTGCAGTCCATTGAGCTAATTGCTTGAAAAAGAATTTTTTCTAATCCTCGTAGCGACAGCTTTTGTTGCAAACGAACGAAATTATCTCCACCCAATCCAATTGGGCTGATGGCGCTTTACAAGCATTGTGTATTTGAAACATATGTTAAAGATACTTTGAATCCTTCGTGTTTCGACTATTTTTGTTTTGCTCTTATTGGTTATTAGATTCGATATTCACCGAACTAATTCGATATTCCCAGTACGGACGGGTCCAGATCGGAATCCAAAAACCTCGAATCTCCATTGTCGGATGATTACGAATGATTTCGTATCACAAATATACCCTTGGACTATTTTTGTCCAGCCGCGAAAATGTATCATCCCACTTTCGAACCGTTACGTAATCAAATCATCCTAGAGACAGGTATAAACGGCGCGTCAGTCTCTGGGAGGTGGAAAAAAGTCTGCGTGGAAAACACATTGAGGGAAAGTCGGGAGTCGCGCGGGCGCGCTCAAGAAAAGAACGCGCCAATCAAGTGTCGCGTTAACACATCCAACTCTGTGCTCTTTGCCTATATGACGCTTGATGGTGAGCTCTTTTCAACCATCGCGATAAAGTCCTATCCTTCTGATGTCTTTTGCAGCTAAAATTGTTTTCTCTGATTTTTCATGGGCCAAATAATCATTCCTTCCCGAGTGACTAAAATATCTGTAGATTTCATATCGCATCTGGGAGATCTAAATTAAAACTCAACACGCTCGGACTGTTTTGAGAAAAGTTTGCTTGGGTGTGTAAAACCGCGAGCACCTGAAATATCCTGGTAAAGCGCGTAATCATGTTTAAGAGTATTTACATGTTGAACGTTTCAAAATTGAAAGATTACATCGACTTATGTGCAGAACCACCAGGTTTTTCGTGATAATACATGCTGATTATTCTAGTTGAGTTCACGCACAATGCATTGCGTGATATATATTTTTATATTCAATCAGATTTTACAAAGAATCCATGGATGTCAACGAATTTGCAAATTCGTTGACATCTTCATTTAAATCTGGGTACTCGCATCGCTTCGAACTTTCGAAGGCCATAGAATCGTACTCTCACTGTGAAGCCATACTTTCACTGTGTGTGAAGAGACATCTCACACGTAATAAATCTTCTGAATACAATATAAAGTTGCACACCGAATCCTCAATAAAATAAATTGAATATTTCCACTAAATATCGACAATTTTTATGTATACGCTATAGGTGTACCCAATTCGAGCCACCCTTCAGATATCCACATACGCGCTTCTATAATTCTGAAACAAAACAATAGTAACGTCGGCCGCCAGGACGTTTAAACCAACTTGTTAGCGGTGATTTTCTTCATTCTTTCATTAAAATTCTGACTCGCGCCTCATCCAATTTCGCTCAGTTGAGAATTAGTTAACAGGCAAAAAGAATAGCGAGATTCATTTCATTCACACCATTCAATTCATCTCTTTACCTTCCGTCCCTTTTATCAATTGTTTCAAATGGGTCTTTGTTTTATCTTGCCGAGGGAACTCAACAACGCGGATCATTCATTTTTCTCTCGATTTTGCGAATCTAATGACCGCGAATCAGCGTGAAAAAGTCCAAATCTAAATCCGCTTGGCTCATCTCGAATCCACATAGTAGACCTTTCATTTCCCGATTTACATTTAACGCGTTGTAGTGAGGGATTCGCACTTCGTTGGCTCAAATCGCGCACCCCTACCTTGGTTTTCATCGAGACCGAGACTGAACAAACTTTTCCTCGCGGAAAGTTCAACGGGAACCGCGTAACCATTGTTGCAGTTGCTCTCGCGATCAGCCGGCCACTCCATGCACATTCGCGCGAGTGGTCTGGACGTGCAATGGCCGCAGGACTGGCGCTCGCTCAATTTCTACCAACGGGATATGATCGCCGTAGTTGCTGAAAGGCTCGTGCGTGTACACACACACACAGGCACGAACGAGAGACCGCGTCGTTTATTATCGCTACTCGCTCGGGTTGCGCGGGCAGCACACGCATATATCAGTTAACGAGCAAAGTTTTTCGGCCGTCGGCCGTCGTTTGCGTGCGTGGCCAAAATGGCGAGGGCGGAAAACAAAAGAGGGGGGATGGGGTGGCGGCAACCCTTGCTCTCGGCTGTCCCTTACTGCGTGAGTAAAAGGGGGGCGGCGGCGGCGGCGGCGTTGGCTGGATCGGGGCGGCCGAAAATGGCGGACCCAATTAAGCCGAGCTCTCGACCCTCCGCGTCTCTCGCTCGACGCGCGTCTCTCTCTCTCTCCCTACCCTCCCTGCGTGTCTCGCTCTCCTCTTTTTGCCCCGGCGCTGCACGTAGAGGACGCGCGCTGGCGAGCACTCGAGACCCCGGCTCGCGCGCGGGGGGAAGCCTCCCCTCGGGTTTCCTCTCGTTTTCACGTGCCTGCCTGCCTGGCTGCGCGCTCGGCTCCGGCTCCGGGGAGAGAGCCTCCTTCACGTTTGGCTGACCTTAGCCTCGCTTATTGAATGCAGCGAATGAGAAAAAAGAAAGGAGGGAAGGAAGGAGGGGGTGGGCGGCGGCGAAAAAAAAGAAGAGAGGAAAATCAGCCGGGGCAACTAATTAATCGGCCGCCCCGTTCGTCTGTGTCGAGCGGCTCTCGCTCGATCGATCGCCCGCGCGTGTGTGTATACGCGCGTGCATATAGCCAGTCGTTAGCGCGTACGCTGCACTCGAGCCGGTCTCCAATTATACCTCGATGATTTCGCCGATGCGTATACGCGCGAGCCACTCGTTCCTCCCGAGACATGTTCTTATTCCCCGGCGCTTATTGTATTTGATAGGGCGGCTGACGCGTCATGAAGCCAGTGCTCTCGACTTCTTTTTCACACACGCGTGTACCCGCGGCTTGATTGGACTTTGCAAGGGCAATTAGCGGGGACGCGCGAGAGAGTAATTTGCGCGCGGATTGGCGGGGACGATGATTCATGTGTCTCGTTGATCAGGTGTTACAGAGACAGATACGAGGCCGGCCGCTCCATTGTCGGGGAGGATGCTGCCGTGTCTGAAACGCGTTCCAGCCTCCGGAGACCAGCTTGACAACATGCTCAACAATGCGCGCGCGTGCCCTCGTCGGGCAGAGAAGCACCTGATACGCGCCGCGTGGACCAGAGAAACTGGAAATCTCTCTGTGAGTGTGTGTGCAGTGCTTGTGAGTAAGCTATTCAACTGGTTCTACCGATGCTCTCCCTCCAATCATCATCCCGTCTGGCTCATTTTATGCATATTAAAGTCACTCTATCTATATGAATACTGATGTCGCGGTCGCGTGTCCAGCTTCCATTTCAACTCCGTACCCCAGTCCGTTTGCATACGTCGATCTTCATTTTGTGCATCTTATTGGAAATATATACCCACGTAAAACTGTTGTTTCGATGAAATCGTTGTGGTTCCTCTTCGTATGCAAAAAATGATTCTCCAAAATACCCATTAGATGTACGCAATATTTTTTCAGCACCCTACTGCGCGTAGCGGCCGAGCTGGCTCGAAGGGAAAGAATCGCTCGCTCGCGCGCGCCGCGGCGGAGAGCAATTTTTATTTGCCACCCTTCGTGGCCAGGACACTGACGCGCGGCGTCGATTAATCGTGGAAAAAGGGATTTTTGCCGTATACGCATGGCAGGCGCTTTTTTCACTCCACTTACTGCTGGCAGGGCCGCTCGCTTTGTTGCTCCTCTCCTCCATATACGACGCGAGCTGGTTTTTATTATCCTGATTACTCGCGTCTCCAGCCACTTTGTCCGATCGATTCTCGCTTTACCGATGGCCGCGTTTGTTCACTCTGTTGTTCGATTTATAATTGTGTCGAGATTCTAGGATCATCAGATTTCTCCCAGTCATATATGTATTATATTTTTCAAAACTGCAGTTGTTGTTTTGAGGAAAAAGTCCATCTTTTTTGCAGTCCCGACCATTCGTACTTAACGAATAATAAATGACTTAATAAAAGACTTAATGACTTAATAAGTTATAATAATAAACTTACGCATATATAAATGTGCAAGAGGAGGAGGGAACCACTGTCGATCAGTAAGGATTTTGGCGGATTGTTCCAGTATGATTCGATGAACATTTCTATCGTTAAGTGCACTACTAATGTAATAAGTACTCTGAATAGCGTATGAATAGTGTATGATCAATTCTTTCGTAGATTTAGTTTTCCCCGATTGTCTCTGTAATTTTATATTGATCGTTGTTTATTTGATGCACGTGGAGTATATATTGCATGAATTTACTACACGAAACCTGATGGAAAAACTTCGTGATTTGAAGTTGAGGTGTTGCTCGTCTTTACCTTCAATTTTTCTCCCATGTTTGCTTAGCTACGCTCTCACGTCAACCTATTTCCACTTTTTTCTGCCGCTGCGTGGTTTTCCACCCATCGGGTGAAGGAAATAGCAATCATTAGGATGCGCGCCCTTGTGTATAGGTTTTGACCTTTACGTTACAGAATCGCTTGCATCTGAATAATCATTGTTTTGGATCGGCCTGTATCTAAATTCTTCAACGTCAAATATGATGGTCCCAAATATAGTATCCGATTTGAAAAGAGCGCGCGACAATTCCCCTCGAACCTTCGTGTCTATGTTTAGTCGTCGTCATGCAAATCTCTCTCTCTCTCACTATCAAATACTTGTTCAAACGACGAGTAGTGAATTTCAGAAGCAACCACACATCAACCATGTACACTCGGTACCCGCGCGAATCCTTATCAGCTAAATTCGAATTCTCTGTATCTGCTTTTCTCGTACATAGCAGAAATAAGCCCTTTGGGTTTGAAATTCTTAAAAAACAGAAAAAAAAAATAAATTCGAATTGATCCCGCGTGGTTACATGTACCAGGCGCGTGAAAACATCAAGCCGACCTTCTAAATCTTAACCGCCGCTTGCGTATGGCACAGCGCGCGATTCCAATCATGCAAAAACGCACTCCGCAAATCTCCGACGCGATGACATACATTTTTGCGCGACGGCCGCGAGCTGGTACACATAGACATACACATAGACATACGCGGAAACTCGCGCGAGTACACGGGTATATTAGCGGATGATTTTATCCTGGCTCGACGAGGTGGGTGGCTTCGGTGCGCGCAGCCAGCCAACAGGAAGGTATGCGTGTATATATATGTATATGAGTTGGGAAGAAGGTGGGGAGAGGGGGGGGGACGAAAGGGCTGGCTGCGCGACACTCGACGGCCTCCTCTTCGCAGCTGCACCACGAGGGTCCATCTCTCGTAGCAACGCCCACGAGCTGGCCCCTGCTCCTCTCTCTCTCTCTCTCTCTCTCTCTCTCTCTGTCAATCGATACGCGACACGCACACCACTTGTTCCCTCGAACGACGCGATTTTCGCGCATTTTTAATTTCCACCGTTGCCCCTGGGTATATGTGGCCGCGAACTAGCGCGGCGCTCGTCAAACGGATGTGTGTCGCCGAGCTCGATCGAGATTTTTTCATCCCTCTTTTTAGCTGGTGATTAAAAATCAGCCTAGTGCAGCTCTCGGGCACTCCATCCGATTCGCGAGAGACACTCCTCGGGGATATATACTCGCGATTGAGTTACACACGACTATCGTCGCGCGCTCCCCGCGTCAATCTGATTCTTCCCCTTTTTTTTCCTTTCTCGCGAGGCTCTCTATATACAAACATACCCGGCCGATTGTGTGTTTCTCCCTGGCTTGGCTATTTTTCTCGGGGATTTTTCCGGGAGCCGTTGCACCTCTTGGACTTTTGAAATTTGCCCCGTTTTTATACGGTCACCCGGTGTAAGCCACTTGGCCTTACGAAAGCGCTCGACGCCGCCGAGCTGCACGGTAAACTGCTCAAGTTTAACGATCAGCCGAGAGCCGCCGCGCCGTGTGACCGGCGAGCTTTCGACCCTGCGGCGGCTTTTTCAAATATCGTACCATCGCGCGCACTTATTTACCTCTCGACGTTTTTCCCCTGCGCGCGCTCCACTTTAGCTTTCGAAATTTTGATAAAATTTACTTTGCCTTTGCCTTACATTCGCATTTGCTTGCCAACGAGACGATGCGAGTGGTAAATTAAGGCAACGCGTTTAATCGATTCGACTTATGGCTCGAATTAGTGATTCGTGCACTGCGTGAGACGGTTGATTACCCCTACCCGAGGACAGGGTCTGAAAAGCTCGCTCCAATAAAGTTTTTCAGGAGGAAAGAGGCCATGGCGTTGAAAAACTTGTTGTTTGAGTCCGCGTCCGAATTTTCGTAATGGAGATGAAAAGCGCCAGCCAGCGGTATACCCCAGCCTCGAGGGGTCGGACAGCAGCCGCGGGAAGACTTGGGTCGACGTTTGATTGAACGATTCGCGCAAAGACGGGCCGAGTAAAATGCGCGAGGTGAAAGCAAAGTAGCACTCGAGGTGATTCGCTCGTGGAAAGCCGCGCGCGGTAAAATTCAACCGCGAGTACGCGCATGTATATATACGTATACGCTAAATGGAATATAAGCCGGGAGCGAAGCTCATTCACGAGTCCATTGAGTGCTTGCGCGGGCCCGCGGCTCGAGCGACTTGTTTTGCCCCGTGAATTAAAGCGCGACGACGCTCGAGGAGGAGCCGCGCGCGAATGGAAAACTTGGCCCATCGCTCGGCTCGGAGGGTGGCGGCAGGAGGAAGTGAGCCACGGTCGGCCAATGTCGCGATAATAATTTGACGAAAACCAGCGTTGTCCTCGCGCTGCGCCACAGGAAGGAAGTCGCTCCGCGCAGTTGCGAACCGAGTTTTCCCCGACGCGAGCATCGACGCGCAACGGCTTTCGATCGGCGGATTCTCGCGCGCGAACCGCGAACCAAAGTAAACTCGGTTATTTACTGCGCGACCCCCCGCGGCCCTGCTTTATGCTCGATCGCGACGCCGAGTTGGTTGGGCGCGGCGGTTGTACCGAGGATACTGAACTCGTCATCGAGTGTCACGATTTTCGGGGGCTGTTTGCAATCACGAGCTAGTGGGTTGTGCATTAGAGTCAACCGATGTCCGTCGTTTATACACATCCCAGGTGGAAGTATTTTTATGGATTGACGAGGTGAAAGTCTATTGGGTACATCCACGACATCGCGCTCCTGGTTCTGTGATTTATTACAAATTTCGATCAACGAATTTTCAACATTTATTCATAAATTATAACATTTTTTAACGGTGATTAACTCAGCTGCTGGGACATCGGATAGCGTAATAATTTGGGAAACATGTAAATATATGTGTTGCAAATTATAACATATGCAAAAGTTCATAAAAATTTGTAAAATTTTTCGAATATTCAGGAGATTGTGAAGTTGGATTTCCGCCTCACAAGTAGTTTCGCAAGATGCCTGTATACATTTTAATGTCTTTCAAACGCATATTTATGCTGATTAATTTCTTTGTGTATAGAGTTTTGATTACCCACTGTTAACTAATTAAACTCACTGCAGCCAGTTTTTGGTATAACTTCGAGAAATACACAGTCTATTCCCGTTCTTCTCTATTCTATTTTCACACCACTACTGTAATTAACGCACGTATCATGTACAAGTCGTCACTGGGGGCAAACGAGTCCATCGGGAGATGTAACTCATTTTAGCCGTCACTAGTTATTTCACGGTACAAATGCCCAACGTCGATATTTTCTTCACTAACAAACACAAATAATACTCGACCATCGAACATAACTATATGTAATGATACGTTATCCCTCACGTGATAATTGCACTTGAAGATAATAGTATAGTTTTCCAAACCTTTGTTTATGGAAATCATACGAAAATTGAAGAAACAAGAGGAAAAATAAAGAAGCTCCCGCGGGCGCTTGAACTGTTGAAAATGAACTGCCATATCAGACGAACTTTTCCTAGCGATCCACGTTGTTACAATTTGAATAAAAGAAAAGCAAAATACCTGTGTAGTTTTATTGAGTAATCATATTCTATACTCTCTTAAATCCTTACAGTCAAAAACTGCATTGTGTGGAATTGAAAAATCACTGTAACAAGGTGGATGACTAATTCACTGCATTGCAGTGAATTTCTTATGTAACTAAAGTGAATTTTCACTTTAGTTCGGTGAGATTTCATGGAAAACATTTTTACATAAAATTCACAATAAGTTCAGTAAAAATTCACTTCAGTGATTTTTTACTGTAAAGATTTAGGAGTAGGCAGTGCGTAAAGCTGTCTAAATCAACGAATATCCAAACACAGCCAATATATCTTCACGCTTCACTGTCCAAAACCACGGGCGCGACGGAACGTTGCGAAAATAAGAAACCTCTGAATTTGGGTGGCACACGGGGTCGCGCCACGAGGGGAATCAATCAAAAAACTCAGCGGCCTCGCTCGTAGCAGTTGAAATATCGCAGCTGGACAGGCCGCGAACAGGCAGTAAAACACGCGAGCGTACACACACGCGTGCGCGCGAGGGCAGGATAATAACCGGCATTTGAAAACTGGCCCGGCTTAGCCGTGTCGGTGGCCCGGCGAATTTGTCGTCGCGGCCGATTGTGGTATATATACATATAGTATAGGCGCAAAGCACAACCGGACGGTCCGGTTGTGTCGCGCCCCTCGCTCTCCTGCGCGTATCCTGGCTCGCGCCCGCTCGTGTGTTGACGGCCGCGAGCCACCGCCTCATGACGGATGTTGCTCTACAACAAATTACCCACCACCAGATACCATCACAGCTCGGACGCCACGATGGATTAATGCGAGAAAGAGAAAGCGGCCCATTAATTATATCAGCTCTCCGCGGAGCTGTAACGCGAACGGGCCGCTTTTCATTTTGCGATAACCCCGGCCTGACACGCATTTGTCACGTTGTAACGAGTCGCTAGCTCGCGTCTTACTACCCCCCTGGACCTCCGACACCCCCGCCTTCATTAGCTCTCGTTACACCGGCCCGCGCGTTACATCACGATTTTTCTATTCTGACGATATCGCTGTATCCTTATCAAGACTGACTGAGGATAGCTGAGCGAGCATATTCGTGAACATCGCTTTTTTTAATCAATATATTCATTCCCGTTTTGTTATGAATGTTCATTTCTATTATGGTATCTCAAACTATCTCCGAATAGTCAAGTGATCATATTAAAATTTAACCTAATACTGACGAACAAATTGAACCAGAAATTATTAACAAAATGTTAAAGTTAATCGGCCAGATATATGTACTCTCTGGCTTACCACTCCTGTGAAGGAGGACAATCTCTTTTTCACCCCGTACACTCCTCCTATTATCAATTAAATACGATTGGCAGAGGAGAAATGTATGGCCCCGAATGAGACGCAGTGGTCACCTTGACACATCACTCAATGTACTCGCCGCCTAACGAGTATCTCAGTTCTTAATTAATAATATGAGCTTGATCTACTCTGAGCTAGTCAATTTGGAACACGCTGTTTGAAGATAGAATAGGTTAGGCAAAGAAGGTAGATCTTATTTGGTTAGGGTAGTCAGTCTAGTTTATTTTGACACATATGTGTGACATACTCATACAAATGTCTATATCTATCTTTTCTTTCCTAAGGCTATTACCACCGGGGTATGTGCTTAATCTATCTCTATAATATATATCATTACAAAAAGTACATGACTATGTATATATACGTTCTATTCAGAATCCCACGGTATTCAATCGAATTCTACCGAATAGCCCCTCGACATCCCGTATATATACCCAATAAATATACACTGCCAGATTGATTTTCCGATTATTATTTTTCTGAAACATTCAATTTGTTATTTTGTTGCAGGCCATCGTGGGGGAGTGATTCGAATCGAGATTGGATGGAGGACCGATGGAATGTGTGGGAAAGACAAAAATTGGACGCTTCCGCAATATCGAGCGATAGCTGAGCGTGGAACTGGCTGATATATGGAACGAAGCAACGCAATAAATGAAATATATATATTTGTCGCCCGTGAATTTGTTCCGATTCCAATCAACATCTCGGATGAAAATTATCCTTCGTTGTACCCATGCTTCTTGTGTTGAAATCTTGGAGCTACAAATGCTTCGGTTGAAATGAAAAAGTCAGGAGAAGCTTAAAAATCAGAATTTCGGGCAGAAAAAACATTTTATCATTGTTAAAAAATTTGAGCAAATTCATTATTGAATTGATTAAGTATCAAGTATCAAATATTTGTATTTGATTAAAGTATATATTTGGGACGTTTTATTCAAATGCGTGTATCCGAGTACACGTATTCCAAATGTGAGTATTTGAAAATACAGATGTTTATATTCACATTCATTTGTAATGAAAAATTCATATACACGGATTTGGAATACATGTACCTAAATACATGGATTTCAAATACATGTAACTGAATACATAGATTCCAAATATACATGCATTCAGATACATGTGATTAAAATTCAAAGATTCGAGAAATTTGTAACCACACGCACTTGTATCCAATTACTGCCCATCGACGATGTTGAATTTCGGTTTGAGAAACAACATCCACACCCAACCGTCCCATTCCTATTCCGATCGGCTCGCGTAAAAAGATTCGCGGCCTCGTTTCGTCGCTCGTGTATTATTGTCGGAAGCTCGCGGGGGCGGCGGTGGGCATAAAGGGATTCAATAAACATCATGAACACCGGTGTGTGTGTGTGTGCGCGCGCGGGGCCGAGGAGGAACAAAAGGTGCAGGCGCGCGCGAGTCGTTGGCGCGTGGCTCGCGGCAGTTTGGCCAAACAGTCGTTGCGCAACGGGTGTGTGTATACACACGTACACACGTAGACACGCACATATATACGGAGGGACATGTCTCCCACGCGCCGCAAGATTGTTCCCATTAGCCAGGCCGTAAACAGGTAATCTCGCGCTGTCGGCCGGGCCGATATATATACGCCCGGCCAATCGGATAAACCCAACCAGCCGCCGGGCCGGATTCAATTACGCCCGCACCGCCGCGCCCGGATATATACGTGTGTGTCGTCGGATGGGTACTAGTTCGCCCTGACCCGCGCGCGTTTTCCCAATAATCCGAACGGACACCACTTGCCCCCGGGGCCCACAGTTTTTCGGGGGGGTCGGGGCGAGGCGACAAGTCGAGCCGGACGCGAGGTAGATTTGATTGGGAAACGAGATTGGCCAAGGAGATGTGACGGCTCGTTTGTGCCTCTTAACCGAATCCAGCCTCTCCAGGATGTGTGTCTCTCTCACTCGATTGGTCTTGTCGAGCGATTCGAAAGAGAGTCAATGTGTGTTACTCTTCGAATTTGAAATAGCGAGAAAAATGATTATTCACCAGTAGAAATTGCAGAACTCATGTGTACACATGGGATTTGTGAGACTCGACTGATTTTCGATAGTTATATGCAGTTTATATTATTTCTAATTCAGACAGTATTCAGCCGGAAGTCGGGTAAATTTTTTTCTTTTCACTAATGGTGAGTAATCTTTTGAAATACAGTAGAGATTTGAATTTTCCGGAAGTACATTTCTCTACTTCGCTGTATTCCATCGAGTTTAGAAAAACAAGACAATGGAAATGCAAGTAGTGAGAGTCAACTTCGTTGGCGCCGTTAGTCAATAATTACACTCGTCATTCCTCCGCACAACTTTTGTTATCGTATACAATTATTATCTGCCATTGCGATCTCGATGCGCGTCGTATATTCGCGAATGTAAAGCGATTCGAGAACGGCGGGTCAGTATAACACGAGTGAAAACTTCCGTTCCGGCCGCGACATGTTAAAGTTACGTTTGCTCTCGGATGAATTTTGGAGAGGACGATAAAAAAAAGGTGGAAAATCAAAGGGAACGTCGTGGAACGAGAGCCGCCGGGGATACGTGCTAAATACTAGTTGGACTGACTAGTTGACAGTTTAACCTCCGGGTCGCGAATAATGATGAAACTTTGCCCGAGAGATGGTTTCCGGGCAGCCCAAAAGGCGACACGTACGTACAGCCGGAGATGTTCGCGAATCACAATCGATTTTATGCCCTTGCAATATCCACCTAGTGTCCGTGAGTTTCGGCACTTGAATATATACACGGATATATGCTTTTCATGCACGCCGAATCGAAAACCGTTGACCGAATTAATCCGAGTCGAATCGAAACGTTTATAGGGCGCACGTCTTTGTATACATCGTCTATCGAGAAAAACCACAAGGAACCATCTGGGAAAAATTGTTTCCAAATTTCACAACTCGTCCGTCTCAAGTAAAAAAAAACGAGAAAACGTCACTCACTGTCCTATAGATTATTGCGCTCTGTCCAGTACGCGTGCACTGAGAGTAAAATTTCCTTATCGTAGCTCTATGTTGCCATGTCACAGCCAAAAGCATATCGTTGCCAGGCGATGCGTGTTAGTATCGGTCTGAGACCCATACGATCATCATTTGTTTTTTGGTATCGGTGTCAGAACTATACGGTAGAGCTGTTAACCGATTTCAAAGTGAACTATATGAATGGAATCATATAATGATTAAGCATGATCTATTTCTTGATCTATAAATTTTTATCATTAGTTCAATTTATTCACTTCAATAAGCGTAGAATTAATGGCTTCAAATTCAAATTCATTCGAATTAACCGTAAAAATTTGATTGTGTTACAAAGATATTTGGTTCCCTGTCATAAAAAATTGACTATTGTTTATGACAACGAAATCGAATTGGGCTATAGGAACGCTACAGGATTCCTTTGATGACCCAACATCGTAGTAGTCATTCCGTATAGTTCTGACAAGGAAATTTTATTTTACAGTGTGGCAAACGTGGAAAAGAAGGTGGGGTAGGAAGGTGTTGGAAAATCGTCAAACGGTATACGTTGGAGTTGATAAAAGCGAGGAGGAGAGATCGGCCGTATAGACGTACGCATCTTGATACACACGTCGCAGACTACAGGGGTGGCTTGTAAAAATGTGCAGAAAGCCGGCAGGGGGGTGGCAGGTGAGAGGGTTGGGGGGGTGTCTGCTTTCGCCGTGCGGTGGACAATGGATGAGAGAAAGCGCGTTGTTTCAGCCCGAGAGCGAGAGAGAGAGAGAGAGAGAGAGAGAGAATGAGCGAGGGACGGCAGTAGGGGGGTGGGAGGGTTGTGCAGGAAGTAAGCTCGAGCTGCGCGGCGCTCCGGCCAAACGAGAGCTGGCAAGAGCAGAGAGAGAAGGAGAGAGAGAGTCGCTTTGAGCAGCTCGGACTCTCTCTCGCTCTCGCTCGCTCTTGGATTACAATTTGGCCGGGGTCCGTTGGCTGGTGCTCGCGGAGAGCGGCAGAGAGAGAGAGAGAGACGGCTCGAGCTGCAGGGGCGAGTGGAAAATGGCCGCCGGCGGAGGGTAGTTTTGCTTGCAGGGGCAAGTCTGTCTCTCCGTCTCCGTCTCTCTCTCTCTCGGAGCTCGCCCGCAAAGCCAGAGTAGGAGGACGGGGGGGTTGGATAGGGGGGGGGGGCGGCGAGCGGGACTGCTCTCTGTGCTGTGTGCCGGCGCGGATCCTAGCCGCAACCCCTTAAGGGTCGCGAACCCTTGGCTTTATGTACACGCTCGACTCTCTCTCTCCCCGCCGCCGCCGCCGCGCCGCTTTCCTTCGCCCAGACCAGCCACCCGGCGAAAGACACAACGAGAGAGGGATGCGGTTACTTACTCGACTCGACTCTGCTGCGCTCCTATATACGCGCGCGCGCGCGCGGGGGCAGCCTTAAAATACAAGCGAGAGCCTCGGCGCGGATACCAGAGCCCAACAATTACGAGCGCGCGGACCGGCTGGAATTTTTACGGGCCACCCGCCCAACCAACCCCCCGCATGTCGAGTGTTCTCTGCAGCCCGAACGGCAAAAACAAACTACTACCCCGCCCCCGTGACGCGACGGCATTCCAACGCGGAATTTATCCCTCCCGCGAATCTCCCCGGCAATCCCCGACTACGCACCGACTCGTCCAAGCTTTCCAAATTATATATCTGCAACTTGGCTAACGAAATAACTGAGCTGCGTATGAAGGCCGTCGTCGATCGGCCGAGTATTTTGCACCGCCGCGCGAGGCTCGTTTGCCGCGTATACGCGTTTCAATACCGAAGGCGGAGGAGGAGGAGCCGCGGAGAGCAATTTTTATTTGCCACCCTTCGTGGCCAGGACACTGACGCGCGGCGTCGATTAATCGTGGAAAAAGGGATTTTTGCCGTATACGCATGGCAGGCGCTTTTTTCACTCCACTTACTGCTGGCAGGGCCGCTCGCTTTGTTGCTCCTCTCCTCCATATACGACGCGAGCTGGTTTTTATTATCCTGATTACTCGCGTCTCCAGCCACTTTGTCCGATCGATTCTCGCTCTACCGATGGCCGAGCTTATTCGCTCTGTTGTTCGATTCAGAAATCGACTTGCCGCGATTCGCGTTATGTACGCAAAGATAAGTATATACGCAAATATGCGTTTATACTTATTTTTGCGTGGGGCTTCTCACTCCCTCAACTGTGACGGTACTCCAATTGTTTCTTAGTACTCCTTGGTGGTACTGAATTTCATAGCGTTCGGCGTTTTTATCTCGTCAACATGAGCCCATTGTGTTTCGATCCAGCTCGTCTTAATCTGATGAATAGCTCGTTGGTTAATATTGGCAAGAATAAATAGTATAAATCCGCAGCACTCCATGATGCTCCCTCTGGGAGCACTGCAGTGAGAAGCCCCTTCTATTTTTCGATTATTAATTTTTTTTAACTTTATTTTGAATTTACTCGCATACATGCTTTTGAGAAACATATTTTTTGATATCGAAACAAAATGTAAACAGTAAAATAGCTAAGAAATTCATCGATTGTACATGATTAGAAAGCGTATATTTTACAGGTTATTCAATACATCATCCCTTTGTAATATTGCCGTGTTATAATAGAACGAAATCAAACTGTATCAAGGAATCGTCTATAGGCGTTTGCTCGATTCGCGATTTGTTCATCGGATACATTTCGTCCTTGATGAAATCTATGTAATGCGACACTTTGGTGTAAACATCAGGAATGAACCTGGTCGCACACCAGCTCATTGAAGCGATGCCAACTATGAATTGACCATCGATTGTCAATGGACCGCCGCTGTCCCCCTACAAATACGATGTATTCCAAGTATATGAAAACTTCCATGATAAGATACTATGTAATAACTCACGCTGCAGGTTCCAACTTCAGTACACAGTTGACCGGGAACAATCACACCCCAACCATAACTGAATAGACACTCGAAATACGAAATAACACGTGGGGTCATTTTTTGCAAGTACTCGGGTAAAGATACATTCGTCGACGCTGATACCCTACCGTAGCCACTAAAGGTTAATCGAGTGAATGGGAGAAATTCCTCCATTGGCTCGGGCAAAGCTATTGGTTTGACTGTCTCCGATAGCGGAACTGACTTATTAAGCTGTGACAAAAATATTGAGTTGAGCTTTCATTTCGAGCAACGAGTCGATCGAGGAACTCGATCTGAGCTGGGGGAGGGGAATGAAAATAAATTCGATCGATGAACTCACTGTTAGAACTGCTATATCATGAATAGTATGAAATCGGTCACAACCAAATTGAGGATGGACGCCAATTCTGTCTATTTCGAAATCGATCCCAGCTAAAACCTCCGTGTGATTTATCGTGCCCACCTTGACTGAGAAATTTGCGGGAATCGGCTGGATACTGGTGTTGGCACTGTTGACGAAACAGTGTGCGGCACTGAGCACGTGTTTGTCGCTTATCAAAGCGCCACCACACGTAAACTGGCGGTTCTTCATCACCATCATCATGTGGGGAAATTCCCCGACTGTAGCGTTAGTACCGTTGATCACTCCCTCGACACATCCCAGGCCTAGATAGAAAAATTGAACCATCAAAACGATTGCGTAGATGACTTCGAGCGATGAATATATTTAAAAGCAAAATACTCAATGTTGAGCCAGAGTTTTGCCTTCAATTGTATTCGTCGTATCACAGAAATTCAAGTTTCTTACCTGAGAAAGCACAAGAAATGACGAAGATGAGCAATGAGTATTGCATGGTCGCGATTGTTCTGTTCACTGGGATGACTTTGACAAAGCCGTGGCGCTATACATAAATTGATACTCTTCGCAGAATCGGCGCCTTACTTGTACTGTTTCGGTTCATTAAAAAAAAGACGCTCAAATTTAATAACGAATATTTTGCATGGAGTATTAGGGTCATTGTAATATATGTAGTCTTTATTGTAATGGATATCAAAACCAAATAGTGTGTATACACAGCTGTATATGTACAAGGCAGTTTAGTCTGACGGAACCCAAAAACTGTTTTACAATGTTTCGTAATACTCTTCTAATCAGAGTTCTGCAAAATACATTCGCAAAGACACGGATCGAGCATAGCAACATCATTTTGTCCGGGCTGATTTTTCAAAAGTTAGATTACAAAGTTATTTTTAATGAATATCATCATTCGTATCTTCTTAAAAACCAACAACAAGATTTGAATTAAATGATATCTCATCAATGTCGATAGTCGATAAAAATATATCAATAATAATATCCGAAAATTGTGATGGGTATCAGTACCTACAGGGAAATTAGTTGATAGTGTTGGAATTTCGGAGTGAAAGTGTAATTTTCATTAGAAATATATAAAAATGAGTTCATCCATATCATTTGCAGACTCTCCAAGAAGAGCTTATGTTTGATAATATCAGTACAATAAATACTTTGGATTAATTGTTCTGGCATTATTGAAGGGTATCAGTACATACAGAAATTTTGAGGGTGAAGTTGAATTTTCATCAGAAATATAAGGAAAAGATTATCACAAAATATTGATTTTGTCTTGATTTCACGTGTAATGAGACACTTGTGCAAGCTAGACTGAGTGTTGAGAATCAACCAAAACCACATTGCTCCGAAAAGGCTGATGGAATCAATTGTATGCGTTATTCAATCTTGTCGCGCGCCAGAAAAAAAAAGTTACACAACACACACGCACCTGCACACCCGCGTATCCGAAATTCGAATATTGGCACTCGAGCTTCCCCTTGGAGGAACAAAAACGCGGATCACGGGAGCGTCGGATACGATAATTCGTCCGAGTGAAAAATCTCTCGATATGCGTTGGCTCGCAGCCGCGGGATCGATGAATAAACGCGCGGCATATCGCGGCCACGAAGGCGAAGGGAAAAATCGAAAATTCACAGCCGGTGAAAGAGCCCGCGACCCGCCGCCCTCACGAATATTTTAACGCTGCGCGCACTCGCACGCGTACACGTCCCGAGGGCTTATCTCTCTCTCCCGCGCTCCTTTTTCTCTTTCCGAGCGCTTTTTTCGCCCCCCTCCCTTCCCCGGCCGCGCGTTGAATTAACGACGCGCGAGCTTAGGACCGACTCCGGCGTGCCGGTGTATTTTTGCCAGCTGGTTAGCGAGATTGGCTTGATTTGCGCCCGAAACTACATCGATCGATATTTAATGTTACACCTGAAGCCGATTATAATCATGCGCAGTTGCTATGCTCGACCTGAATTCTCACTAATTATATTTTTCAAAAAATTTAATAACGAATCCAACGTCATTATTGACGTACGAATATATGTACATACGTACTCGGAGAAAAATTGTATTGTAAAAATCACTTTACTCAATAATCCAGTGACAGACGGCCATTGTTGACACTTTTAACTGTAACATTTGGAGAGAATTTGAAAAGTAATAATAAAATTTGAAGAAAAAACTGGTTATTCGCACTTTTTTTTCTCTTGCAAATGCAACCGTTAAAATGTCATAATGGCCCTCTCTGTTTTGCGTTACGGAAAAAATGGTAATTATGCAATACGATTTCTCACACTGGTGTGACCGATATAGTGTCATTAACATTTCAAGTATATTTGTACATATTCCACAGAGCCACAGAGCTACGGTCAATTAGTTTGAGGTTCATATGTCTATGGCGAAAGATATACCTGTAATTGTCATTATTTTCTCTGTCGCAAAGCCTCTTTTTACTACTTTTTTTTTGCAACTCTTCTCAAATGCAACTATTAAAAGTGTCACCAAATTCCCTCTGTCCGAAAAGAGAAAAGGAGCGCGGGACGGATAAGCCCTCGTGACGTACGCGTGCGAGTGCGCGCTAATATTCGTGGGTGGCGCGTGACGGTTTTCACTCGTTGTGAATTTTTTTTCCTTTTGCTTACATGGCCGATATGCCGCGCTTCCCACATCGATCTCGGGTGTAAAATATCATCGAGAGGTTCTTGCTTGGACGGATTATTTTATATTCATC
This sequence comes from Aphelinus certus, assembly GCA_020882725.1. Lineage (NCBI taxonomy): Eukaryota > Metazoa > Arthropoda > Insecta > Hymenoptera > Aphelinidae > Aphelinus > Aphelinus certus. Next base: position 63,977,613 of record CM037084.1, on the reverse strand, counting down.
TCGTCCCAGCGCGTCGTTTTGGTTTCCCCAAGAGGAAAGTTAATTTCACCATTTATACGTTTTTTCGATTTTAAAAAACATGTTCCTCGAATATATGTATATACAGCATTTGAGTGGATTAAAAATGAAGCGAAGAGAATGGATAATCAAAAAATTAGTATGTAACATGTAAGTATTTGTATATTATACATCACCATATCACGTGAATCTCATCCAGAGAGCGCGTGGAAGTCGATGGAACCCGCGGCCAAGCTGGGGCACCATTAACGAGAAACTCCAACTGCGGAGAAACTTTTTGTTGGAAAACCTCACGAGAATCCATAGTTCATAAAGCCTGTTCGACAAAGCATACATCCAATTGGCAATTGGCTGCAGTTGTTCCCTCCTTCTCTTGTACACCATGCATAGAAACGCCAAGTACGGATGGTTGGGAATGGACTTGTTGATCACCATTGCAATGAATCTGAACCATGTGTGTGTCGATTATCTTTGTTGGCGCATTCAAATATCGATGTTGAGTTTTTTGCTCGAAACAACTGCAGTCTTGAAAAATGAAATCCACAAAGTAAGGAACCTGACGAGTATCTCGGGCCTGTACACAATTTTGAATCCATCGACGCGTCCATTAAAAACGCGATAATCGATCGGACAAATTGGCAGGAGACACGAGTAATCGGAATTGAAAAACCAGCTCTAATGGTATGCAGAGCAGGAAAGAGCCGCCCTGACCATAAGTAAGAGTGACAAAAGCTTCTGTTGCGTATACAGCTAACGTTCCTCTCGAATTCAATTTCATTCCACAATCGTAAGTGCGAAACGTGAGAAAAACGCGGCTCATATTATTCAGTTCCAAGCGAACGTACAGCCAGGTGTCGCGAGGCCGGGAACGAATATGCGCGGATCGAAGGGGTTAAAAGTCTGCTGTGGGTGGGTGGGGGGAGGCGCAATTAGGTCCGGCTCGAGCGCGGGGGCGGCTGGAGTGCGCCGGCTGGGAGCGCGTGCACGTATATACGTGGGCAGGGGGGCCGAGCGAGCGCTCGCGGTCAATACCCACCGGACAAGATGGCCGCCGCCCACTCGGCGGCGACTCCGTGCCGGCCGCGGGCGGGGAGTTACATACATTTATGTACTCGGATACGTATGTATAAGCCGGGCCGTCGCCGCCGCCGCCGCCGCCTTCCCAACCCTCCCTCCGGCTCCCCCCGACTCGCGACCCCCCACCGAACCTCCGCACCTACCCAACTTCATCATTATTATATCTGTCCGCGAGCCCAGCAGCAGCAGCATTGCCGCGCACCAACTCGAGAGAGAGAGAGAGAGAGACGCGGCCCCGCAAATATTACCCCCAGCACTTCTCTCTCTCTCTCTCTCTCGCTTGCTCGCTCCTCGTGTTTCATCCGCGACTCGAGCTTTTCTGGCTGGCTGGCTGGCTGCTACTCTCCGGCCGCCCCCTCGAGAGCTTGCGAACTTTTTCCCCCGAGCCGCCGCCGCCGCCGAGCATCGATCTGCCAACTTGTCCATGTCCGGCTACTCGCGACAGTCCGCGCGACTCGTGTTTACCACGATTCGCCCGCGTAATATGTATGTACACGCCGCGGCGCACCCAATATTCAAACTCCCAGCGGCCGTTTGCCGTATCGCTTTCTCCATTTGCGTAATTCACAGTTATAACCAGTCGAACGTGCGCACGTCTGTGTATACCTTACGGACGGGCCGTATTTTTGTTCGCCGAGTTTATACAACTCACGGAATATATATATATATACTCCGCCGCACGCAATTAGATGTATAATTACGTTGGTTTGCGCATAAATCCTCTTGACCTATCCGAGCACACGCATGTGCAGCTATGCATTTCGATCGACGTAACGATATGTTTCAAAATATTATCACGCGTGAATTCGATGTTGTTTTTACGCAGTTGCCCAATCGCGAGATTCCCCGTTGTCGATGAACCTTTGAAAATCTACCTTCTCAACTTCGGTTGAGCTGTAATTCAATAAACGTATGTTATATTCATACCATAACGAACGGATGATAAAAATTCAATTTCGGACGAGCAAAAATATGTTTTCGCGTGTGGTAAATATACTGAAAGGAAAAAACAACTAAGGCCACGTGAGATCGACGCCGATCGTACCAGCGCTATCCCCTAATAGGGTGCGGTTCCAATTACACACAGGTGAAAACTGGCAACAAGCGGAATCATTAAAAAGATTCTCGGCCGGGCACTAGAGCTCGTTATTTGGGCGAAAAAACGTTGGTACGCGCGTATGAGATGCAGCGAGCGTTAATTGGGAAATGGGGGGGGGGCGGTCCAGTATGTGAGAATTCCCTTTCATGTTCTTGACTCTGGTTCAATACGACAGAATGTGTCGTGAGAAAGAAAAAAAAGTTTACCATCTTTGTCGAGCTCAAACTAATCGAGAGATGAGTTATATGGAACAGTTTGTGAACAATGTGGGAAACCCTTCTAACGCTATTTTTTTGGAAAAAAAATATTTATTCGATGAAAATGAAATTTACAAAATGCAATTTTTTGTATACAGTTGAAAAAAATACAAAATTCCGGTGTTGCTCAAACTTGGTTCCATAAATTTGAACTCTTATAATTAACTAAAATCAATACATCTATTTTTCTGTTATACGTTTGAATTGTTAAAAACTACTTTATTATAGCAATTATGATGTAATTTTCGTTTCATAAAGCGTCCAATACATGGATAAATATCTGTACGAAATTTCAAAAATTTCAATCGACTGATTAATTTTTTAGTTACATTGTCCGGCACAAAAAATGTGAGGTTTTAAGAAAAATGACACCTGCTTTTCTTACCTTTGGAGCGAATCACTTTGGTGACTCTCCAGAAATTCATAGGAGCTCAATTCAGGTTTAGAACTTCGAGAAAAAAATCTTTAAGTAGTGAATAAATCGTTTGAGCAATAGCAAAAAAATTAAAAAAAAATCAACATTTTACATGTGTCTCCCCCTCCAATCTACTATGTCGTTGAATCTGAGCACACATTCACCTCTGCCTGTTTGAATAATTGAAACGTTCAATCACGGTTTTATCGTTGGATATAATAATTCACGAGAGCTAGTAAGCACGGCGGGCGAAGGGCGCGAATGAAATATTTACCCCGCGTAATGGTCGCAATGGCAGCTCCGAGTTATTCGACGCGTCATGAGTCGTTCATAACAGGGTGCAGTACTCCAATAGTGCCAACTCTTGGCCGCTTCGACTCGCGCGTCCCATCTCTATAGGTGGAATTCGCGTTATTTTGATGTATGTTATCTCACACGAATAGCCTTATTTTTGGATCAATCACTTTATTTCAATTATAGATATATGTTCATATCGAAGCAAAGTATAAACTGCAGTAAAACGGGTATAGATTAACGTGGCTGAATACCGAACTTCAAGGGCTGTACTTCGTCGTATCCAGTGAAAAGTGGGAATTTTTCTTGTCATACAACAGTTTGTTGCTCATCAACATTGTCAAGTTATAAGGTACTGTAGTCAAAGTGTTTATGGACACTTTGTCGTTACGCGGTTCTGGCGGCGCCATTTCGCCCCTGATGTAATCTATATGATGCGATACCTGGGTGTAAACATCAGGCCTACCCAGGAGGCAGTTTTGGCTACCGATCGAATTGATGCCAACTATCACTTTACCGTCAATTGTTAACGGACCGCCGCTGTCCCCCTGGAAATACGCAATGTATATCTCAATATTTCGAGTACTTATACATATATGAAAAATCGAACGGTAGAATAATTCAATGACTAACCCGACAGGAACCTTCGACAGCGCACAGTTGATCGGAAGAAATTGTTATGTCCGTATACTTGGCTCGACAATCGAAAAGACTAACAGCACTCGTGAGCATTTTTTTCAAATACTTTGATTGAGGTTCCGAAGCTGATATTGTGGAGAAGCCGCAAAAGCTGAACGGAGTGTCTTCAGTATATTTCTCGAATTTCTCGGGAAGAGAGATTGGCCTCACGAATTTTGACATCGTTACTGGATTTTTGAGCTGTCAGTTCAGTTAAAATCCAAAATTAAGCTCCCAACTCGAAGGAGAAATCCATCGAACATAAAAAAAAAAACCAAAATAAAAGCAGTTGGACTTGATGGAATTATACTTACTGTTAAGACAGCTATGTCATTGAAAACATCAAATGGCTCGGATAAAGCGAAAAACATCGGATGCGGGGCGACTTTGTCCACTTTGATACTCAACCCAGTACTTATATTTGTGCGTTTTATCATGCCAAACTCGACCGTAAGATTCGTGAGGGGTGGACGGTCAAACGTGTCGTCGGTTACGCAGTGCGCGGCAGTGAGTACGTGTCTGTCGCTTATCAATGCGCCACCGCAAATGATCCAATCGTACTGAACAATCGCTGCCATGTAGGGAAATTCGCCAAGTGTAGCGAGAGAACCGTTCACGATTCCCTCGACACGACCGAGGCCTGGATAAACAAAATAATAATTCATCATTGCGTGAATAATTTCGACTCGCTCGTTTCGCCTGTATGTTTCGTATCAGAGAAATCGTAGCTTCTTACCCTGCAAGAAAATACAAGCGACGGAGACGAGCAACGAGTATTCCATGGTGGCTATTCTTCTGCCCGCTGGAATGACTTTGACGTGGCCGTGGCACCGTACGAGTTAGACGCTATCCGCAGATCCGTAATATCTCATTCATAATGTCTCGGCTGATAAATATGATAATTAGGAATGTTTCACATTGAGTATTGGAGTCGCGTTAATCTAACGAGAACAAAATACAATATTATCTAAACACAGCTGCATACACATGGAGCCGTTGAACCCGGGGGTATATGCAAGAAAACCATCCAGCAAAGTTTTTCAGTCCTCCTTTCTCGTCTGAGAACCAAGGAATAAATCACGAAATGGACGATTCATCGTGGCTCGGCATCAGTTTCGATCCTTAATGATCATTCGAAAATTGAGTTAATTAACGATGTTGTGTCGTGAGCCGGAGCGCGCGGCCGTGTGCACAAGTGCGCAGGGGCTCTCAGCCTTTGGCCGCAGACAGTTGTAGGCGAGAAGGGTGGTAGGGTAGGTCCGCTCGCTCGAGAGCCACTCGATTGGTCAGCAGGGCGGCGAGGCCGACCCTCGGCCCCGATTGGTCAGAGCCACCCTTCCGCCGCACAAATCGACCTGACCCTTTGCCTCCCCCACTCTGCCCCCCCCCCCCCCCCCTGCCCCCCCCCCCCACCCTCTACTCGAACGGCCGGCAAACTATTGTCCCCCGGAGCCGAAGCCGCCAATTCGAGTGTACCGAAGATGCACTGATTCGAACGCCTTCCTTGCTCTGTTACCTCGTGGAAACGCAAGTATCGCACGGAGTTGTCTATACACTTTTACGAATCACATCGGATTCGACCCACGTTTTATTGATGATTCGATTGAAATTAGTGCGCTTTGAGTTTAATAATTTCAAAGTGGGGATGGTAGTCAATTATTCTACATTGACAGTGATGTTCATCGACAAATTCAAATTTCGATATTTTTCGCGTTAAATTTAACGTCCAGGTAGCGCGGAGCGACCCTGAGAATATTACATCAACGAACATCAGTATTTTCTTCCCGAAGTTTTAAATTTTTCATCGGATAAAAAGAATCGTACCAGAGTAAACCTCCTCGCTACTTTCCCTTTTTCAGTGTCGTATCATTCTGAGCATCGCAAAATTCACGTGTGCCGAATTATCAGATACGTTGGAATTGACGACAGTTGTAAAAACGATGTACGACGCGGCGTGACAAATGTTTCGTCATCGTGGCTTGTTGAATGTAACGCCAATGGGATGGACTTGGAAAGACATCGAACCGACCCTCGCGAAACTGTCGGTCTTACTTGGCGAATAATTTTCTTCTTGTTCTCGCGGCGAGAGAGAGAGAGAGAGAGAGAGAGGAAAAAAAAGAGGGTCGGCTGGCAGGGCAGCGGAGTGCAGTGTTACCCGTGATTAATGAGATTCAAATTAACGAGGTGTTTGAGCTACTTTACATCAGCAGCGCGCGAAATATGATTAAGCTCAATTTGTCAATATTGCAAGGTAACGCGGCGGCGGCGTCGGTGGCGGCGTCGGCCGTGGTACATGTATATAACTCAATCACTATCGCACGCTCGACATTTGCATTAATTGCGAAAATTAGATATAGACGAATGCGCGCGCGGTCGTTCTCGCGTCAGAATCTGCTGAGTGAAAATAGATACGGCTCTCGAGCGGAGCCGGGGCTGCACTAAGCCGCGCGCCGTCGTTTTCAACCGTGTCGCCTGCTTATCTGGCTCAACGGTCGACTAATTCCGGCGCGTCTAACAAACTTCCAAGAGTTACATCGAGATCTCGCGCGCCCGCCCTCGCGACTAACTGGTTGCCCTCGATTTTTATGTAGCCAAACCTCGGGCAACCGCCGCGACACTCGATAAACACCCCAAGTTTGTTTTGAATATGTCGTTTCACTGGTGTGCGAGTACTTTGTGGATATGGGAATGAGTTCGCATCGTTGGATTGTTGTTTGGTGAATTAATCGTGTGGAACGACAATACGCAGCGTGTGTCATTATTGACACGCCATCGCCGAGCCGTCGAATTTGAATAAATTAATAGATGATTATTTAGATAATGTATATATGTTCAGTTGTACCTCGCCTGATCAGTTTGTATAAAATTGTACATAGTGAAATATGTGTATCAAAAGATTGTATGAGAAAAATTCTTACGTGATACAAATATATTTTTATTTTTGATTACTCGAAATGGGAAATTATATACCGAGCGGTGATTAAACATATATGGGATGGATATTTCATATTGAAGAATAATCTCGACTGAAATGCTTTCGTATATAATTGCAAGTTGAGTTAATTTTGCCCAACGATAAGTTACATACGAAACGATCGAAAATGTACGTATATATATTATCCTCTTTCTTGATCATGTCGCGGTTTGAAATAGCAAATTTAGAACACACCCACACGGACAGAGTTGGGTCTTGTAAAAAGACGGACATCGATATATCACACACAGGAGCTATATGAGCCACGTATACGTGACACGGGCGAAACAAGGCGAAACTCGCAGGCAGGAGAAGTTCCATCAAGTGTAGAGAAACCATTACGTCCACGTGCTGTGTCTCTCTCTCTCCCTCTGCTCTTTTATTGATTCGGCGCTGCAGCGCTCGCCACTTTAAAACATCCCTAGGCCTAACTTGGGCGAAGTGGACGTGCGCGCAGCCGGTGTGGTGTATATAGGTATACGCGCCCGTATATACACGCGCGCTCGAGGGAAGAGAGCATACGCATATATATGTATAGGGGAGCGAGTCGCGCGGGGGTTTTTGGACGAGGCTGTACGCCGCCTAGCGCCAGGTGTTACGCTCTTACCTGCGCGTCTGACGGGTTGACGTGGCCAAGGTGCAACTTTGACCGCCGCGGGCTTTTCACTTCTTGCAGCCGCTGCCGCTGCAGTAGCTCGACTCGCTTCTTACAACGCGCGTATATACCTCCGAGCAATTGTCTCACTCGGCTCGCTCCTAACGCCAGCTACTTCTTTCCCTTTTTTTTTGTTCAACCCGTAATTTTGCTAACTTTAGTTTTACGTTTCTTCGATCGTGTAAACTCGGCTGTTTGAAACTCTTAATTGAACGGAAATAATAATCTAATCGTTGATATCGTATTATAATCGGCTTGATGTATTTTATCTGACAAGAGAGAGGCAATATAATTATTAATATTTTTCATTATAGTAACGCGCAGTTATATCACGATATGTTTTACTTTTGCAGGCAAACTTTGGGTGAACTGCGTCCGGCAAAAGCTCGAATTTCTTCAGAACTTTGATCCTACGCGTCGTACGCAGTCGGGGCCGGTCGTACCATTTAAGAGCTTAAAATTTCTACTTTTTTTTCTGCATCCGTTTCAAAACCTTTGAGACTTTCGAGAGTCAAATTTAAAAAAATTCCACTCTACTTAACTTCAATTTTACATTCAGCTTTTCGTTAAAATTTTAATCATCTCAAAACGTGTTAGCAATCAAATTAAATTGATACAATCTAGAGAATACCTGATTTTATTAAAAATTCCATCTCACTGAATATTATTGACAGCGTGGAAATATTGCATAATTTATGATGCACCTTGTCCAAAGCTGACCCTATTTTGGAGGTAAATTCGAAACAGGTGTTTCAGTACAAAAACGTGAATGATAATGTTGAAAAAAAAGAAAACAATGATCCGGGCATCGTCGTGTAGTTTGGGTCGCGACTCAAGTTTCGAGGACCCTTGGGATGTGATTAGCTGCATCCTAATGGCCGCGGTGGTCTGGAGAAGTTGGCAAGTGTCCAAAGCCGTCCCCGTTCACGGCAAACTTTCGAAAAAATATCACCTTTTGACAATATCGATTCCAATCCGTTTTTCAAGCTCGTTCCGCGTCCCCTTTAGTTATTTCGACGCGGAGAACGCTTGATCGAGTACCCAAGCTTGATTTCCGACGTACGGACATAAACTAAAAGTGCAGGGAGATGCTCGCGGCGCGTCTAAACTAACGCAGCGCGTATATACCGGGTTGTTCGGGCGGACGAGTTTGAGGAAGAGTTGGCGTAATTAATATATATGTACACGTATAGTCGGGGTGGGTAGGCGGGCGTGCTCGCGTGTGTTTTGACATATTTTGGCCGGGAAACCGACAGATCAGGGAGGCTCGGTTGGCTCGAGATAAACGACACGGCGCGGCAGAGTCTTGTATTGCGCGACTCTCTCACTCTCTGCTGCTGCTGCTGCTCGTGACGTGCAGATTAGTGTCCGCCATTGTGTTGACGTCAGCCCGGTTAACACGCATTCAGTGAGGACCTGGCTCCCCTTGTACCCTCACTCTCCTCCGCTCGACTAAACAATCAACACACCAATGGCTGCTAGAGCGAATTGTGTGTCTGTCTGTGTGTGTGTGTGTGTTTGTGACCCGGCCGCCCGCGAGAGCAGCTCCTCCTCTTCCGAGCTTTTTGCCAAAAGCACGAGGATCGACGTAAATATACAACCCCCCGGCACACATACACACGGATACGCCTGAGCTTTGTCCCGCACAACAGTTCGGAGTTCGTATTAGTTATTGGCCACGGGATATACGTCGGCTGATATGGGCTTACTTTTGACTGATCGTCGCTTCGACATTACTTTGACGGGGAACCACGCGAGGGACTCCTACGATTTTTAGTTTCTACGCCAGTCTCGCGAATGTGGATCAGCGATTGGGTGGAACTACAGGGGATCATTCGTGTGGTACAAGTGAAGAATCGATCGAGGGCCGTGAGTTTTGATGGCAAACATTTTCAAAGCATTAAAATCTCTCGGAACCCGAGTGAACGTTCACTCATGTTGCACTAAAATTTGATGTAATTTCCATCGAATCTTTCATCACACTTTCGTACAGTGATTTCACACTTTCATACAGTATTTTTTTCACTGCAAGCATTCAAGCATTTCAATCTGTTGTGTATAGAAAATATTTCTCACGCGAATTCAGCGCAATAATCGAGTAGGTATGAGGTATTTCCCGGGGAGTCTTGAGCTGATATAGAGACTGCTTCGTACATTACACAAGTTCTGCTCGATTTTGCTTACGTTCAGTTGCAACGTATGTTTGAATCGAAGAATCATTTTTTGCAGTGTATTCCTTGTTATCCGGTGAAATTTGATCTGGTTTTATTTTATTCCATCTGTTTTGCGTACTCATTGATTCATTCATCCGTTTCGATTCGTTCATTCCATTTCATTTTATTTACTGTCATTATTATTATTATTGCACGCGATGGCGCCAATTTCAGACATGCGATAGTTTTTAAGCTGTAAGAGCTGTGCCGATTTGTTTGATCTCTCGTGTGGTGCCGCGGCCGCATGTACAGGATCACGAGTCTGTATCCTTGAATAAATGAATTTCGTTCATCTATGCTATTTAACGATTCACAAGCTCGTATATAGAAAAGCAGAAGATTAAATGACGATGAAAATGACAAATCAAATATGGTCTGAAAATATTATCTGGAAAATGAAACTAACTTTGATAAACGAGCAAGACTGTATGTAATTTGAAGATACAGAGTGGAATAACGAGTAAATCGAACAGAACGTCGGGAGAATTTTTGAATACAGATATACAGATGTACAGCTGTGGAATATTGTTGAAGCTTGAACAGCCGGCAAACAGATTGTAACCGGACAAGTTTGAACTTTGACACAATCAGCGTTTTGTAAGGACAAGGGGCCGTCGCGCGGAACTGCCGCCGGACTATGGCATTAGCCAGACAACATGTTATTAACAATGCATATCAAGTGGAAATTGCATCGGAATTGTGGCTGAATAGGGAGACGCTCGGAGGGCGAGATGGAGGAGGAGGCGAGTCGGAGCACCACTTGACGGATGAATGTGGACCGGAACAATGGCGTCCGCCAAAAATCAACGGCATTGTTCCAACTTCGAGATCCGGCGAGCAGGCGAAGCGCATCGGCGAAGACGCTGGATCCCTTTGGATATGTATGTGTGTATATATGCTCCCCAGTCGCATCTATACTAGTCGGGCCACACGCCACTGCCACCGACACCAAATTACCCCTACTGTGCGGCCGTCGAGTCGTTTTTAATCAAAATTTATTGCCCCCGAACTTGTCGCGTTATGCACGATGAATCAGCTCCGGTGGAATTTATCGGCGATGAAAAGCGGCCAGTTGTACGGATGATTTCACTTGGCGAAGAATCGGTAGTCCCATTGCTGCCTCGCGCCCAGCAATAGTACTGGTTCTCATCTGTTCCATTTCCATGACATGTATAGTTGTGAATTTTATCCACTTTGGTAACAATAAATAAAATAAAGTTAAAACTGACGTAAAAAATATAATCAATGATCATTCACGTGCTTCGTCGATCGAAAAATTTAAAAATTAACATAGCAAAAATATGAAAGTCTTTAGGATCAAAATATTCACATCATACAAAGTCAACAGAATCTGAACCTTAAGATAATCAAATGAAGGATTGGTTTAATTTCTTGTATTCTTTTCTCGAATGATCATTACTATAATATTTATTATGAAGTTGTCAAATCGTTTGATTTCAAAATCTGATTCATGAATGATTTCTTTGATGCTTTCATTTAACTTTTTCATCCGCACTCTGCTTCCTATTCGTGATGTAAATATTGCACAAACAAACCATCGTTGAATTCGAAAATCGGTGTTTTTCTTCATTCTCGAAAATACCCACATCGTTTTTCCGTCCAACTAAAAATCAATTCGAATCCGAGTCGGGAATCGTCGTTGATCACGAGAACAAAGTAGTTGTCCCTGGGATGGAGTAAAAATCATAGAGCGTCTTTTTTACGAAGAGTAAAAGCCGAGATAGGATACTTTGAATAAAAATATGGGCGCGATGGGACATATAATGCTCGCAACCCCAACGCTCTCGCCCCTTATGCCAGGCAATTCGACACACATTGACGCACCGCATTTCTCAGCGAGTCTAGGAGCTCGTTTGGACCGGGGACGGGGGGGGGGGGGGGGGGAGAGAGATAGGGTGAACAACACACGCCGAGCAGCCCTTGTTTGCATATACCGAATATTTCAAATCGTTTCCCCGAACTGTAAAATTCAACTGCATGCTCGTCGCGTTCGATAAAACTGGAGCAGACTCGAAAAAGTTACGCGTGTCCGCGGAAAAGGAGACTAATCGAAATTGGTCGAACGACCGAAATGATTCGGAATAATTCGAGATGAGAAAAAAAAAAGCATTTGGAGAGGATGGTGAATTTTTGAGGGACGTTCGTGTGGAACGACGATATAGAAAAAGTCAAATAGTTGCATATATATATTTTTTAAAAACAATGTCGTTTATTTGAATCGCACAAGACATACACCGTATTCGCTATACTATAATTAATGGGCCGTGTCGAGGAGAGTTCGGTCAAACTTGTGAACAACATTTTCTGATGGCACAAGCGGCGAGCTTTGACCGGACTTTGCCCGATATCGCGCGCCTCTTCATCGTATTGCCTTAAAGTCGATTCTCGGGTCGATGTGAAGTTTGTTCGCTTATTTATATGTATAGAGACTGACTCTTATTCCCCGTCGAGAGACGTGCTGCACAGGACTTTTGCCGAAAAATCCATTTCGCCCTATAAATTCAGCGATACACTTTCCCATGCTCACCGAGATACGGATTTATTTACCCTGGATCAGATAAAGGTTTCTGCTAAAATTGATTCCTTACAAAGCGACCTCCCCGCACATCCAGCCTCGCGTTTATCCTCGTTCCATCATTGTTACAAGGCGCGACGACGGCTTACAATCGTATTTTTCACGTACAATTTGCTATTATCCTGCACAAGGGAGACGCGCTTCATTCTTACTTTTTTAATAGTTACGTGTTTGTGTGTTCGTGTGTGTGTGCGCGCGCGCGCGGGCGTGTTGGCTATCCCAACGGGCAGCCATTCTTCAGGTCAATTATTGAGCTCGCGTTCTGTCTTTACCCTGCTGTGCGTGTATAATTGCCGGAAACACATCGGTTGGTGAGATTCGACGACGAAAGTGTCCGCGTGTGTCAATCCAAAATCGGATGCTTTGTCGAAAAAACAAAAAATGTCTCCCTAGTCGGGACTGGACAATTGAATAATACTCGTCGCGATATGTGTGTCGTTTAAAAGAGTGAAAAAGTGTTTTTTTGCTCGTCGAGATGCATCGATATGCAGGAGTGACATCAGAGCCACGGGTAATTTTGAACCATCCGCGAAAGGCCGTCGTCAAAGCTTGCCAGTGTGTTGTGTCGTGTGACTATAGGGGATTTTGGTCCTATGTAACGATGAAAATCCAATGGATCGTCGGGTGATATATTTATATGCGTGTGTGTATATATATATATATATATTTATAATATGTATAATTGAAGTGAAAAATAAAGAAAAGATAACGCAACTTTTTTTGGTAATGAATTTTTGTCCTTTATTTCTCCCGTGCACCACGTGGAATCGTTTCATTATACCGCGTGAACGTGTTTTTTTTTCTTTAATATAATTCTCGGTTACACACCAATAAACTTCTGACATCGTAGAAGACGCTTTTCATGACCAATCGACGCAATCGTCACACATACACACACATCCAATTCGCCATTCGTTCGAATTTCTTCTCGTCTCTCTCCTTCTTTAACTTTCTTGTTCTCACGGGTGGACGCTCGCGACGTTACACACACACACACACACACGCACTCACACACACATGTACGGTATACGGGTGCAACGACTCCACCTCACATCGATTGACCGATCGAAACGTCAACTCGAGCGACTCGTTTTACATTGTTTTACACTATATGAATGTCTGCGAAGAAAAAATGATTTATTTTCTTGTCTCTATTTATAATTATAACCTATGGTCTCTTTATATTTCTTGCTTATATATCTTTGTCGGGGAGAGGGACGGGAGGCGAGGGGAAAGGGGAGGTAGGAGGTGGGGTGTCGGGTGGGTGGATTTTTGTTTCTCGGGGCGGTGGGAAGGGAAGAGGTTGTCTCTTGCGGGGGGCTAGGGCAGTGCCTTTTGTATTTACAAGTTCGTATAAACAGGGCCTGGTTTTCGTGTACGTATCATCTGAATTATCTAACAAACTTTTAACTAGTTAACGAGACTTTTTACCTAAGGTCGTACACGACTAACACTGAGAAACTATCTGATATGAGATTTTTTTTTTATTCCTTATACTTCCACCACACGCCTCTTTGTCACTTTCACACTCACGTCAATGCATACATTTTACATATACATAATATATATATATAATTTCTTTTTTTCATCTTTGATACATCTTCTCACTCGGACACTCTCACGCGGTGTGCATTTATTACGACTTATTGCCTAAATCTTTCAGGAACAGTTCTCCTCGATAACGCTTGCAACGACGAACAAAATAATAATAATAATAATAATAATGATGATAATAATGATAATAATGATAATAATGATAATAGCAATAATAATAATAATAATAGCGATAATAATGATAATAATAATAATAATAATAATAATAATAATAATGATTATTATTATGATAAACGTATGTAACAACGACACAATGCCGCTGCACGCGTCGGAAAAATGCGAAGAAAAATAACGCTTGGCGCGAATAAACCTCAGTCTTGGGCAAGGAAAACAGAATATCGCGTTGATGGCCGGACGAGCGGAACGCGACGCCCCGGTGTACTGGAGGGGGGTGGGGTGGTGGCAGGACGATTTTCCCTGACGGTACAAGTTGAATTGCTCATGCGTCGGGGAAAATCGGCACTGTCTGTCCGCACGTCGCGTCCGCGGCGCGGATCGATCCAACCAACGTGTGCGTATATATATAATAAGTACACGGCCATCATATCATACGCGTGGGACGTTGGATGTGACGAGGTCGATGAATTTGGTTACTATCGAACGGTATATAATTGCATTTTCGCGTTTCTCTCTCACTCTTTCTCTCTCTCTCTGTCGCTCGCTCTGTCCAGCTGTCTCTCTTTCTCCCGGCTTTTATGCGGTGCAAACAGCTTGTAACGACGGGTAATTAGGTAAGATAAACCTAGACAACTTTGGCATTCGTTATCTCGAGCGCGCATACGCCACTGGCCTCCTGTCTCTCGTCTCTTATAATTTTTTTCGTCGTGACGCGCTCGGAGCGCGACACGCACACACGCATGCATTCGGGCTCTGCACACGGACAAAGGAACGTGTATATATATATATATCCAACGAGCGAACAACCGAGAAAACTGGCGCTAAACAAAAAAAGGAACAATGATGAGAGTATACACGTATATACATATACATATGTATACATACGAATTCGAAACAGTTGCTTCCGCGCACGCGAGAGAGAGAAAGAGAGAGAGAGAGCGAGAGACGAGCTGCGCTGCACCAGCGACGGCGACGTAATTTAAGTACTTCCCCTCCGACGATCGATCCCGCTCTATCGTTCTCTTCTGCTCTCTCTCCCTTTCTCTCTTAATTTTCGACTCGTGGACCTATCGAGTATGGGATAAAAAAAAGGAAAAAAAAATTAAAGTAATCACCAATGCATAATAGTACGATGAATCCTCTCATACAATCCGCGCGGTAGTGAGAAACGGATGATTGTGAGATGACAGAGACATTGCAATGATTCGATCAATCTTCGACGAAATCGCAATAGCAATCTTGTAATAATAGAGCAGAGACAATGCAAATATATATATTCATTTTCATACATATATATTATGAATATATATATATACGTCCATGGGTATAATAGCAATAAAAAATGACGATAATATATATAATGCTGCAATAATGACAATAATCTAATATAATATAATATAATATAATATATGTATATTTATAATATAATATTTATTTATATATGTATATGTACGAGTGAAATTATTATACAGTGTGTACACACGCGGGCGGCTCCGCTCGTTGCGGCGCCGCGTATATATATAAATGCCTCAATTGCAGCTGGGGACGGCTGAGAGCGGCCCGACGAGGACGAGAGCGCGGCTATGTATATACATGCATACATACATATATGCATATACGTATATACGCGTATATGTACAGAGAAGAGTCACCGGGGCAGCGAACGTGTGTGGGCGGGCGAACGGCCGGCTGCGGAAAAGAGGGAAAACCGACGGCGGCGGCAGCGGCACGAAAAATCGCGAGCTCCGCGCGGAGAGACAGAGAGAAAGAGAGAGAGAGAGACACACACACAGGCCGATCGATCGCTGGCTCTCCCCCTTCCCCGACGGCCGCGTCCGGAGCAAAAAAGCTCCTGTGTTCCTCGTCGTTCCGCTCCCCCGTACAATACTCGCGAGTTCGCCGTTCGCCGCGGTACGCTTACAATATCCACGCGCACACACAGACACACACACGCGCACACACAGATATATACATGCATACGTATCGATAGGGGGTATCTGCTTTATGTATATATAAATAACGCGTGCTTGCGTGTTGGTGGGGGTGGGGTGGGGCTGGCTTAGTAGACCTGGGGGAAAGAGTGGCCGAGGTGGGCCGGCCAGAGCGAGTGGGCGAGCGGCGGGGCCGGCTGCGGGTGGGGCTGCGGCGGTGGGCCCAGGCTCGGCGTCCACGATCAGGTGTCCTTGGCCGAGACGGACGAGTCGTCGTCGTGGCTGTGGGGGTAGCCGAGGCTGGCGAGCTTGGGCCCGTTCACCCCCTGGGCCTGCTGCACCACGACGACGCACTTGCGCATGTGCTTCTCGAGGGTCGACGGCACGGAGAACGGCATCTCGCAGAAGCGGCACTTGTACGTGTCCTTGCCGTGCCTGCCGTGGGTCTTCATGTGCCGGGTCAGCTTGGAGCTCTGGGCGCACGCGTACGAGCACAGCTCGCACTTGTACGGCTTCTCGCCGGTGTGCGAGCGCCGGTGCACCGTCAGATTCGAGCAGTTTTTGAACACCTTGCCACAGTACTCGCACGTGTCGTTGCGCGAGCTGCGCTCCTTCTTGAGGAGGGGCGAGCCGAGGCCGGGCAGGGCCGACAGGCTCGAGGTGGACGGGCCCTTGGGCGGCTTGCGGCCGAACTCCCCGACGGCCGCCGCGTCCAGGTAGTGCGGGCTCGGCAGCCACAGGCCGGCGAACTCGGGGCCGGCCCGCGGCCCGAAGCCCTGGCCGCTGAACAGGCCGCCGAGTCCCCCGGGGCCTCCGGGGCCTCCGCCGCCGCCAGCCTCCTTGTTGTTGTTCAGCCGGTTGGCGCTGGCCTCGGCGGCCTTGGACCCGTAGCCGCCGCGGTTCTCCTGCAGGGCCTGGCGGTACGCCTCCGAGTACTGGGCGATGTTGCTCAGGCCGTACTTCTCCATGAGGTCGCCGACGAGGCTGAGCTTGTGCGGCTTGCCGGCGGCGCTCGCCTCGTCGAGCTGGGCCTGGCTCGTGCTCAGGTCCTCGGGGGTGTTCTCCTCGGGCGAGTCGCCGCCCTTGCGCCTGCCGCCGCCGCCGCCCAGCTCGTCCAGCTCCATGTGCTCCTCGTCGCAGTCGTCGTCCTCGTCGCAGTCGTCGTCGTCCTCGGGGTCGTCGCCGGCGCAGCTCGAGTCGTCGTCGGGGACGGTCTCGACGCTGCCCTGGGGGCTGGACGCGGCCGCGGGCTCCCGGTGCTCCTTGCTCATGTGCTTGCGCAGCTCGGAGAGGCTGGCCAGGTGGGCGTCGCAGAGCTCGCACTTGGGCCCGGCGCCGTCGCGCTGCTTGTCCGGGCCCCCGGCCAGCGGCTTGAGCCCGCCGTTCAGGTACTTGTCGCCGGTGGCGGCCGAGGCCGCGGCGCTGCGGTGGCTCTTGCGGTGCACCACGAGGTTCGACTGGAAGCGGAACTTCTTGTCGCACATCTCGCACGAGTAGAGCGCGTCGCTGGCGTCGAGGCCGATGAGGGGCGAGCTCTTGTCGCTGTCGGTCGAGTTGTTGTTGTTGTGGTGCGTCTGCAGGGGGCTCTGGCTGTAGCTGCGCGGCGAGCCGCACCTGGGGGCGGGCTGGTGGGGCGCGGCCGGCGGGCAGAGCGAGGCCGCGGTGGTCGCGGGGCTCGGGGCCCTGCCCCCGTTCTGCAGCTGCTGCTGGTTCGTCGGGTGGCTGACCTGCTGCTGGTTGTTGTTCTGCTGCTGCTGCTGCTGACTCGACTGCTGATTACTGCTCGGCTGCTGCTGCTGATTGGTAGGCTGCTGACTGTTCTGCTGGGTGGCGTTGGAGGAGGGCGAGGGGGAGGGTGAGGAGAGAACCCCGCTGGCCGAGTGGGCGCTAACCGCGGCGGGGTTGTTGGGTGGAGCCGCGCCTAAGGTCGGGTTAGCGAGGCTCCTTAGACGCGCCGAGTAAAAATCCAGGTTGGCCTCGAGGGGCGCCTGGTGGGCCGCGCGGCCCGCGTGCGACAGCTCGGCGAGGTTCGCCAGGTTGCGCGCGTTGTTGAGCGAGTCGAGCGAGCTGCGGACCAGCGGGTCGCCGAGGTTCAGAAGCGGCTCGCCGAGGCTCTGCAGGTTGCGCGAGGCCGTCTGCAGCTCCTGCAGGCCCCGGTAGCCGGCGAGCGGCAGGCCCAGCAGGTCGGGCCTGAACATGGGCGCGAAGCCGCGCTCCAGGTGCTGGGGCAGCCTGAGGAAGCTCATGGGGTCGGCGATGAGGGGGGCGCCCCCGCCGCCGCCGGGCCCCCGCGAGCACGTCGACGAGGTGCCGCTGTTGCTGGTGGCGGTGTTGCCGCCTCCACCGCCGCTGCTGTTGGTCGTGCCGGCGCTGCCGCCGGACGAGTTGGCCAGCGACGAGCCGCCCGAGCACGACTTGCCGCTCAGGTTGAGCTGGTTGAGGGGGCTGAGGTGGTGGGGCCCGAGGGCCGACGTCGCCGTCGGCGGGCTCGGCGCCGGAGTGATGCTCGACGAGTTGGCCGACGTCGAGTTGGCCGAGTAGAGCCGCGAGCCGTGGACCGTCGCCGCGTGCTGCAGCAGCTCCCACGCCGAGGCTAGCCGCCGCGAGCACTGCGAGCACTGCAGCCACTTTGGTTCTGCAACACAAAACAACAAAACATAATTCATATTTTGTCGGATACTGCTCGTTGTGCATTGAAATGTGTCTCGTAAAATCTAGCGGTGACTCGTGACGGTTTACCTTCCATGGAATGCCATGCAATACCAGAAGAATGTCATGTTATACCCAAACGAGTACCATTTAATACCGTTGAGTACTATGGAATACCAGAAGTACCATTAGAATACCATGGGTTATCGTGACAAACAATTGTTAGTATACGTTTTCGCAATAAATGTATTTCAAACCGAGTGATTCTTCATAGTAGTACCTCAATAGGGAGTACCATGGAGTCCTAACCCTCATTATTATCACGAATATTAGCCAAGAGCTACTTCTCAGTTGGGTCACAAAACTCAGTTTATGTGCCGACAAGACAAAAATCCTAATGCAGTACTGCAGTTGGGTGAAAATTGAAGGGAGTACCTTGGGAGTTCCAAGGGAGTACTGGCTCGTGACGAGCTCTTCGTTTCAATTCGATTCCATCATAATAAAAAACAACCAAAATCAATAATACTCGAACACAAACATTACGCGTCTGGTCGAGCCGGGTTTTTTCTACTGGCGATCCTCTCGAAACTTCAAGACCGTGTCGTCCTCCCACGATACGCAACGATACTCTACGAGGCTTCACTCGACGGAAATCCCGATGAAAATTCCATATATACGGGGCCGGCGAGTGGCACAGCCGCGCGAGCTCGCGTTCGAATCATAAAGTCATCGAGTGCGTCTCGTACCCGACAAGGGAGAAAGGGGGAAAAACGCTGGGGCAGAGAGAGAGAGAGACGGGGAAGGCCGTTATTATCGGTTCGAATCGCCTTAATTCCCCGGATAACGACGGTGGATCCCTGGCTGCTCGGGGGCATTTGGTCTCGCGGTCACGCAGCCCGAGAGCCCGATTGAATTGGGGATTCAAGCCGGGCGCGCGTCTGTGTCAAATTGCGCGCGACGCGACCGGCACCGCCTCCGTGGAAAAATAATATCCGACGGCAGTTTGCGCGCCGTGGGGGGAGACGCGGGGAGGGGACGCGCCGCGGCGACTGACCCTTAACGACTTTTGCCGCGCGGGTTTTGAATTTCAATGTTTTTAATCCGGGATATCGGATTTTCAGCGATTTTTCACGCCGCCGGCACACGATGATCCGCAAGCGACAACGAGCGCCGCCCTGCAGGGGTTGGCCGTCGTGGATCGAGTCCGTGGGACTTTTATTAATTCGGCCGACCCTACCCTACCCCCTACTTCTTCTTTTTTCCGTTTTATTTTGTTTCCCTTCTTTTTACACTCGGCGCACTTTTGAGCAGCGGCCGAGGGAGGCAATAGCGGCGCACCGGCTGCCGACATGACCTCGAAACATATTCGTGTAATACGTGTGTATACGGCCGAGGCCGCGGAGACAAGGGCGCGATATCCTGCATACAAGTGTGCATGCATACGTGTGTGTGTATGTACGTACACGGGCTTGAGAATTTATGGCCTCGACACCCGGGCCGTTGCGGCGATTATCCGCCGAGCCAATTCTAATCGGATGCGTGTGTGTGGGTATCTCGACGCCGCAGATTAATCGATAAACCGCACTTTCCTCTTTCTTTGTATGTATATGTATCCCGATCGCGTATTTATCTCATCGCGGGCGCATCTTTGATTCCGGTCGGAAGCAAAGTAATCGAAATACATGCACAATATATGTATATACAACGAAGCGACACGAATTTCGCGGTCGATAAGAAAGTCGAGCTGGTACATGGGAAAACGGCGCAAGAAACCAAGTTGGATCCTCGTAGCGCACGCGTCAATGGATATATTTATAGAATTCGTATCTGCCCGTGTATCCGCGACTTTTCCCGTTCGCGGTTCTCGTTCGCGTACGTATATACAGTCGCGACAATGGGACGACGACTCTGCGAGATCGGTGCAAGTTGCCCGTTTTTTTGTTCCCTCGCCGCTTCCTCGCTTCGTTGTTTTTTGCCGAAAAGTTGCGCGCAGCCGGAGAAAGTAAGCGGCACGCTTTAAATGACCTGTTAAGACGGCGAACTTTTTCCGCCCAAGGTTTGTAAGCTTGTCGTCGAAAGATTGTAAAGGCCAAACTTTGCCCCGGCTCTCCTTTTCCATTGCGCGCCTTTCCTGTTTCGCGCGAGACGCGCCGGCGGGAGGCAGGGAAGGGGAGGGAGAGCGAGCCGGAGAAAGGGAGAACAAAGGATCGCGGGGGACGTCGAAAAGAGCAATCCTAATTAAATGGCTATCTTTGATTTCTACTCGGGAGTTTACGGAGAAAGTTCCGTTTGTTCCGTTCAACCTGCGCGAGCCCGGCAACTTTTTACTCGTCGATGTATACGTGTATATAGAAGGGACGGTCAATTCCCTACTGTACGCCACGATCGTTGCGTAATTGTTTCCGTTTTCCCGAGTGTCTATATATATGGTGTCTGACGATGTATTCTGACAATAGATTATCAATCATTATCTATAGTTAATTGTATTCTTTTCTACTTTTTAGATATTATATTCCCGAATGGGTATTCGTTCAGATATCTCTAGAAAATCGTGAAGAATTCGTTCTAAGATTGTTTTAGTGAAGAAACTTCAGAATATAACAAGAATACTTGGGAAAAGCATGATTTCCTAGCGAATGATACTCTGCAATTATCTTTATTATGAGTTCCGTATGAAGAAATTTAAAATCGTGTCCAAAAAAATCGAACTCCAATTCAATTTTAGATCCGAAAAAACATTTTCTTCAGAGAAACACTAAAAATGGATCTTGAAAATATTCAATTTCTTAAGTATTATTTTTATACAAAGGGATACTGAAATATATCTCGAAAAGATTTTAAAGAGACACTGTCTTATCGCCAAGCCAACATCGTCTCAAAACACGACCGAGGTGTTTCAGTTACTTGTCTCTTTTTTCTTTATACATTCACGACCAAAATTATTTTCACTTGGGACACCTTCGAACTAATTATCCAATCGTTCGCGGTCGGAAAACAATCGCGGCGAGAGAGAGAGAGTGAGAAAGAAAGAAGAAAAGAAAAAGATTGAATTTATGAAAATGCCGTAGTGGCCGGGCGGATGCGCGCGGGATGCAAATATTTCGCGGTAAAAGAAGGAGCCCGGGGAGACAGATTGTCGGGGGTAGTATCAATTACTCAGACGACGGGACGGCAGCGGCGGTGGCGGCTCGAGAGGAAGGAAACTGGCTTTGAAGCGCAGGAAATCCCATCGAATTTGGAGCGTGACGAGGCGACATATTGTTTCGCGCTCGGGGCGTATGCGCGCCCGCGCCTCCCTATATATATACCTATACATATACGCGCCGCGGCGACGGCCCCGGCCCCTCCTTCCTTTTCTTTTTCATTCTGTGTCTCTGGCACTGCGGCAGAAAGTCGAAAATATTGCGGACTTCCTCGGCAGTAGTGGGGGGCGAGTCGGGAGCAGGCGGTAGCCGGAGAGAAAAGAGAGATAAGCAAGTGGTCTCGGGCATATAATAAAGGTGTATCGATTCACGCGCGCCGGCCGCCTTTCATATGCAAACCTCGCGGGTGGCCATCCGTTAGGATTATTTCCTTCAGATTTCGCACTCTCGTCTCCCTTTTTTTTCCTCGGCCCCTTTCGCGCCGCTGTACCAACACACGCTGCGCTGGCTCGAGATCGTATACCGCCCGTCCATTTTTTTCTCCTTCGCCCTCGGACTCCGAAGCCGCGAGAGAGCTTATCTCGCCCGAGGTTGCGCGCCGCTGATTTATTTTCATTAAAACGCGGCAGAAGCGGATGTGTACGTAGTCGCGATATACCGAATATACGCACTCCCGTACGCCACGCAACGGACGCTGTGAATTTTTCCTTCGACGACACTTCGAAAGGACTCGGCAAGCATTTTCCGGGATGAATCAAAATATCATCGTTTCATTTGGGATTTAATGGCCGGCATACTCATAATCTCATCTTGTTTCAAATAATTCATGCATATCAATTTCGTAAAGTACTCTAAGCGTTGTGCTCTCAAAAAGTAGTAAAATCGGCGACTATTTTTCGAGTACTTTGCATATGTCCCTACCGCGAACGGATCGAACGTGAACACGTGCATCTTGGACGAATCGATGAAGTTTGAAAAAAAAAAAATAAAAGCCAAGCTGCGCTGGGAGGACGGTATACAGGGAGTCTCGGGTGTGTGGGCGCGGTACGCTCGACAAAAGCTCGAGTCCGCGAGCCGGCGGTACGATTTTGGCATTAGCATTGTCGCGCGGGAGCTCGGTGTCACGGGTCCGTGGAGATGATCGGAGCCAGTGTCCAGGGCATTTTTCAGCCGCGAAATTGCCCGGTAAAGAGGAGGAAGGGGACCTGGGATCAAGAGAGAGAGACAAGTAGGGTGAAATCGGTCGGAAAGTTGGGCGCCATTGTCTCTCGAGCCCCGCCGTCGTCGTCGCTTGGTCATCCTGTGCGCGGATGCACGAGCCGCGTCTGCATGCGCTGCGACCCTTTCACGGCAGATTTCACGCGAACCACTCGACTCGAGCGGAGGAGCGATAGCCGAGGTTTGGTTGAGGGGCTGCGGGCGGCGCACGTACCACGAGAAACGTACGAGTGTAGTCCGCCAATCGGGCTCGGCTTCAATTGCCGGTGAAAAAGACTTTGCTTTTAATCGCTCGGGGCCGATCGCTCGGTTTGCTTCGATTCGGAACGACCTGCGGTGCGTTCGCTCTTGCGTGTATATGTATAAACATTACTTTCTTTGTCACGGGGTTGTACAAGAACTAAAATACATTAGTGGGATTGAAAAATAAAATCGTCAATGAATCCCGTATAAATAATCTATTTGCATCACCTTCAGTGCCTGATAAATAAGAGATAAATGTCTAAAGGTAGTCACTAAATTTTTTTTATTGAAGCTGTAGTATATTATATCTGGGTACCTTATAAATATCTAGAATATTCCTAGGCGTGGATTTTTCATCAATATATTAACTGTTAGACCAGTCCATTTTCATAATGTCATAATTTCCCAGTTTATGCATAATTGTTTTCACTTGGGTATACACATACCCACATACTGGGTCAGATAGAGCTATCAAACTAGAAGAATCGCAAAGTGCCAGAGTCTTGAAAAGATCCAACATCGGTCGAGGATGAACTATCGGAAGAAAGTTTACGACATTGACATATACGTACATGTATATACACATCGGCGCGCGCGGCCTTGGATAAAAAAGTCTCGGACGACGCGCACTTGAGATTTTTCCCGGGCCGTGGCAGAGAGCAACAAGTCGCGTGCGCTTATATATCGCATTGGTCCTCGTCGATATATACACGCGTATATAAAATGTGTAAAAGTTGCTCGCTCGCACAAAAGCCGACCGGACGGGCCAAACTATCCGGCCCAATAAGCGCTCGGCTCGCGCGAAAAAAAGACGAGGAGGAGGAGGTGGAGGTGGAAGGAGGGGGGGAAAAAGCCGGAAGAGCGCGGGGCAAACGCGACAAAGCCCTTTATCCGCGCAGCCGGCCAATATTAAAATATCGATCGGGCCGCCGCGTATGCGACGTATGCACTTTGTGCCCGGCCCGCCAAGGGTTGCACTCCAAAGGGAGCTGCATTCATCCGCAGTGTCCCACCCCCGGCGAGCCCACGCACCTGCGCCTGCCCCCTACCCCGATATTTTATGCCCGTCGACGCCGATGTATATATAGCTCGAGTGGCCCAGGTATACGTGTACGCGCCCATCGATTATCATTTTTCATTCGATTCGTCCGAGGAGTCGTTTCCAAAATTTGTTTAGTTTTTTTGTCTACGTTGAACATTCGTTATCGAGACACGGATGAATCGCAAAGAGAAGCTTTATCATCGAGGGGATATTGTCAGAAACATGGTCCGCAATGAACGTCTCTGAATTGCAGAGATCTTTATTGTGGTATGAGTGGAATGTTATATATACCGGCGTCCGGATCCCTATCTGATTCTGGCATCTGTGGCGATCCACCAGTAATTTTGTTTTTTATGGTCTCGTATTCATCCCGTGAGTCGATTCTGTCGGGTAGTATCTTCAACTATTCATCAGATATCTATTAGGTTCTGGGTCAGGGGTTATGAATTCATCGGCGGGCCGTCTAGGATAGTGGTGGAACCGAGTATTATTATTCGCGTCCAGATCCTTTCTTGATGTTTGCAGATGGTCCGTAAACAATTCACGAGAGCTTCGAAGCTCCGCGAGTCGTACACCGTCTCCTCCGAGTTTTATTTCAATCGCGTCGGTGTGACCTATCGAATCAAATTGGTAATTCGATCCCCGACGGCGATTTTCGATGATCGCCTAGAAATAGTTGCAGCTCTCACAAAGTCACGATAAACGAATCCCCGCACCCGTAGTACTCCATAAATTATAGCTTTTGAAGCGGTTAAATACTTCAGCGCCACTCGCGAACTATGTTAAACTGCCGAATCCAAGCGTGTTTCATTTGAAGATCGATAGACACGAACGGCCGACTCGCGTTTGAAAAATCACTCTAGACCGAAATACACAGCTGTAAATATCGCTTGAATTTCAAACGAGTTCGAGGTGCGGTTGACCGCGAGGAGACGCGTCGAGGCTGCCGGAGCGAGAGCTACACAGCAACAAGCAGCCTCTGTGTTCTCAGGATATGGAAAGAGTCTATCGTATACAATGTATGAGCGTATATACGCGACGATATCGAGAATACATATGCACTGCACACAAAGGGCCCCGTTGTGGTCAGCGCGCGGATGTATGTACATACATACACACACATATACATGTATATAGAGGCAGACGCGAGGAGGATGTTCGTGGATTGGTCAAGACTCGCTCAAGGCGCGTTTATGTCGCGCGAGCACCGCGCGTGTATAGCGTGGCCGAGAGAAACGCGCCGAATTCTTTTCGCGCGACAGTCGTAAAAGAGCTCGTAACACTCGAGTGTGTGCCCGCATGCGCGCGCGCGCGGCTCAGACAGCTCTGGCCACCGTTAGCATATACGTATATATCGATCCATAACTCAGCCGCGCGGCTACGACACTCGACGCGCTCGCGTTTTTTCCTCTTTTTCTTTTTCACCACAACCAAGCGCGGCTCGTAAACGATTTTCTCGCGATACGCCAGCACAGCCGTTGGTTGTTGTTGCTTGGGCAATCGTGACCGGCTATAGTCTCTGACTACTCGGACGAACGTGACACTTTTCACGAATTTTCGAATTCCGAAGTGTAATAATACTAGCGGACGCAATATTTTTCTTGAATGTAACGACGTTGAATTTGAGTGCGCGGGTGTTTGTTGGTGTGCGATTTGCCCGCGAGGATCAGTCGGTGTATGAGCAGCCAACGCGGAAGGAACACTCCCGACAGCAGCTTCCTCCCACACTTGATTCCGAGCCTCCGGAGTTTGATGGGCGTAAACCGATAGAGTCTGGCGAAAAGTTTACCGAGAAATAACGTCAAATTTTTCAAGAATTCATTTGAATTTTGTACAATCCGTACCGACGACTTTACGTATATAAGAGTGCAATGGTATGATTGTGCGCAGATCACAATATGCTCGTATATGAATCGCATATTTTCCACGCGCGTGGGGACGGCAAGGAAAAACGGTCAGCGAGGTTTTGTCCAATAGACGATGCGCTCCAACTCGCGCGCCCGGTGAAAAACGCCTAGGCGCACGAGGTAAAACGAAGCGAAAAAGGAGAAAAAAAAACGGGTACTCTCGAGGCTGTTTATCGCGCGACAATAGACCGCCGCCGCCGCGCGCTCGTTCGCGCGGGCCGCCGGAAGCTCGAGAGGGACTCTATATAGCTCGCGCGTTGTTTCAAGTTTTAGGGTAGGCAAGCGAGCTAGCGCGGCAGAGAGAGAGCCGGGCAATTCGCAGGCAATTTCGCGCGGGTCCGCCTCGGGCGACTGCCCGCCAAGAGAGACGAAAAAACGAAACGGAAAAAGAAGAGGAGAGCCGTCTCGGAGTCGCCGCGTTTGCGCGGAAAAACGCGCGACACGGTCGCGGAGGCCGGGGGGGGGGCAAGGATAAGTTTAACCCGCGCGAGTCAACGAGTTGCGCGCCTCGGGATACACACCAACACACACACAGTGTGCACTCAAACTCACACAGACATAGGCGAAGGAGGAGAAGGAGGAGAAAGGATCGGGAAAATTAATATGCCAGACAAAGCTGACAGATACGTATCAAACGCGCGCGCACATTTCGCTAGTCCAGATGTCGGCGACGGCTTTTGCCGGGATTTATTCGCCTTGTCGATATAGATATTTGAAGAATCGAATATTTCTGTATATATATCCACCGCTTCTTTTTCCCAATCAACAACAACAACGATATTATCCGTACACCTCGGTGATTTGGCCTTGATCGCGAGAGGAGGTCGTGTCATCGAGTCGGAGTTGCCGATAATCACGCGCGAGCAAATTCGCAATAGTAATATTTATGAGGCGGAGAGAAAGAGAGAAGCTCTAGTCGCGCGGGGAGAAAGATATAAGGCGTGAAATTTGCGCCGGACCACAGGGCAATGGATATACGTATATCAGATTTGCTCTCTCTCTTACTCGCCGAGTATATATAAGTAAGAATTTCTTTTTTGTAGCGCGCGCGTAACATAGCCCGAGGAGAGAGAGAGGAGAGACTCGTGTCAATTTTGTCGGATTATCGCTCGTCACTCGCCGGCCCTTGTTCGAATTTTCCCTCGGCCTCACCCTCGGCCGTTTCCTCTCGGCTTTCTTCCTTTTATCTGCTCTGATCTCTCTCTCTCTCTCTCCCTTTTATTGTGCCAAAGTAACTGCACTTAACAATTTTATCTCGAGCCGGCGATTTCACAGATCGCCTCGGCCGATAGCCGCGGCCGTCAATAACCCTCGTGAAAATTAATATTCCCTTTCGAGTCGGGCACAACAATGCCCCCCACCCCTGCCACGGGCGTACGCATCTTTCCGGCCCATTCACGCACAATCGAACTTGCGTACGCGCGCCTACCGTACGGAACATCCGAAGTTCCTGGAAAATCCGAGCGAAGGGTATATACACGTGGATTTTCCACAACTCGATGAAATTAAAACGAGCAGGTATTCCGGTGTGTTTGTTACAGCGAGGATTTGTAAGACGGGCGCGGGATCGAGACGACAACCTGTGAAACTCTCAAATATTTGCAGATGACAGATTTCGCCTCCATTATATTACCCGACCACTTTGTACACGTTTCAATGAGATTCCACGAATCGTTCCTATAGTCAACGAGCCACGGGTGTGTATCAACTTTTAATCGCAAAGTTTCGCGTAGTTGTTGTATACCGTTTGTATGGTATTGGTTTGACAATTGAATCTTGACAACGGAACCGTTAGTACTGTAGAGATAAATCTCAATTCATTCGAATTGACGCGCGACGTTTGGTCAGTTAATCGAGCTGTTCATAAAAACAGCGTGTAAAACACACGGAACAGCAATTATCTCGCGGAAAAAAGCTATTTTCACGTCTTTCGCTTAGACATTGGACTTAGTAGCTCCTCGGTATTACGAACATTATTCCTCTTCCGCTGTTTATCCTAAACATCTCGTTACAACGTAAAATAGATTTTTCAATTCATATTCGCGTTTCGTGTAATAAAAATTGAAGCTCCGACAATCCAAACAGGACAGCGATTCAACTCGACGTACAGCGGCTGTGCGCGGTGAAAAAACACGCGTACACGGGAGAAGAGGCCCGAGTATGCGTGTCGGGCACGCGTGGGGCAAAAAACCCGTGCGTATACACACACACGAGCGTACGGGGAATGAATAAAATTGACACGGCGCGGGTTCACCTGGGCGCACGCGAGCGAGGAGCGATCCGCTGAGGATGGACCGACGGGCGGAAGGGGGGAAGGACGGCTCGTGCATACCACGTGGCCGCAGACAATGGGCAGATTCTAATTGGGCTGCTGCGGACGCGTCTCGCTCCGAAAGGAAAAAACCCGGACAAAAACGTGCCCCGGGATAATATGACTCGCCGGACCAGCGCGGATGAGCCAGCCGTGCACGCGTCCCTCGCCCCGTTGCTTGCGTACACACGAGGCGGCAAGGGTTACAGCTGGCGCGTGTCTCACGTGCGCGTCGCGATTAAGCTTTTAAGTAGCCGTGTGCTATGGACGCGCGAGCGGCGGCTTTCAACACACAAGCCACGCGCAACTAACCCTCCGCTCGGCTTGGATCCTGATTAATCGCGCCCGCCGACTCGGAATACCTCCGCACGCGCGCGACTCTTCTTTACACGGCTTCAAGCCGAGTTGTACACTTTCCAGGCAAACGTGAGATTTTTTTTATGAAACGTGTGCGACGCAGCATCGAATTACTCGCGACAAATGTCGCGCAATTATTTTAAAACTGCTTTGTCCGAGCGTACAGGGGTCCGCGTGCGACTCGGCATCGCGTTCAAATCCCCGCAGATGACGATATAAAGAGAGAGAGGAAAAAGGAAAAAATCGGCTCGACACCCGCGCGCCGAGAGCCGACAATGCAGCGCGGCGCACAATGACAAGCGCGCGCGCACACACCCCAGCGGGCGGTTTAAATTCAAAAATCGAATTTGCCCCCCGCGCCACACGCGCAACGGAGAACGAGGGCGAGCGGATTGTTCGAGTCCGTTGGACTAGATCGGACATCGCTCGGACGCACTGCGCGCACTGGCCGCTTTAAACTCTTTTTTTTTCTTCTGCACTCGCTCTCTGTATTTTCCCGACCCCTGCGAGCAGCACTGCGGCCGTGTCGACGTGGACACCCGGCGCCGAATCTGCTCTCCCTTTAATTTATCGCTCGAACCCGAATGGCCTTGTAATACGAGCCTTCCAATTCCGTCCTGCAGCATTATGGATCTATGCCTTTTTTTCTCTCTCCACTCTCTCGCTCGCTCGCTCGCTCGGGTGAAATATGTATTTCAAATCTGTTCGATTTTCAAATGGTTGTTGCGCGCGAGTTTAGCGCGTCGGTCGACGCGTTCGTACATACATATATATTGCTCGGGTGAAAACGAAGGATGAAGGATTTATTCGCGCACGCGACGCCGTTGGAAATCGAGTGTTTTCTCGCCGCATACGAGCCCGAGGGGTCGGCGGATTTTTCAATGGCCTTCTTACACGATGTGAATTTAGAAACGGACCGTTGGGTCTCATTGATTCGAGAATTGATTGAAAAATTTAAGCTGAGACAATTGCTCGATCGTAAAAATTGCACTACCGACGAAGGATTATGAATATATTATTTATACTTAACTATTAATGAATCGTGACGGGTCAATCAAAACTACTATTCATTACATTGAATACTGTAGAATAGTAAAAATTCGCCATTGAACATTAATCTCCAACCCATTCAAATTCGGAGATCATGCGCGAGACATCGGGCGACGACCTATCCAAGATTCATTCATTGCGTCGAGCCACCCACACACACACACACACACACACACACACACACACACACACACACACACACACACACACACACACACACAGACCGGGCGAATCGGTGAAAAAAGCCGCGATGTATATCCCGTGGATAGATCGGAGCGATGGGCCGGGTTAAAGTGGGTCGACACACACACACAGCGTTCGCCGGTGCATCTCGAATGGATAGGCTCTGGCCTCGGCGGCGTTTGCTCGATTTCGCGCGAGCCAGGATCGATATCTCGCGCGTGTGAATACACGCGCGGCAGGTCCTCCCTCGCGGCCAAAAGGGAAAGTCGCGGCAATTATATACGACGGGAGTCTTCGATCGACGACTTTCCATCGCTGCAGTATATACCTCCAGTTCGCGCGTGCATGTGTGTGGATGAATCGCCGCGATTTATCATCCGGGCCTATCCAGTGATGAATTTTGTGATTCAATGGAGCGTCGCCGCGCGTGTGTGTGTGTGTTGGGAGCTCGGATTCGTCTCGAAATTGACGCGCGAATTCCGCAGATCCAAGGGATTAATTCGGTCGCGCCGCGGTGCAGATCGGGGACGCGGGTGAAATTCACCGCGTGCGCATACACTCGCGGCGGGTATGGGGGGGAAATTGATCGCCCGAGGACGGGCGATATCATTCACGAGGACGTTGCTGTGGGGATTTTACGATGCGGCCACTCGATTGCGCGGCGTTGTGCCCTCGCAATTTTCAAAGGACGAATTCTCGGATGCATATGGTATTTCTCCTTATTTTTCTCTTCTGTTGTACGTTTCACGGGTGACATTTGCCGAGGGCCGCGACGTTGCCGGGAAATTTAGAAAGTTTTCGATTTCGTATTGGGTACTCGAAATGCGATAGACGCAGTGGTATGGCCAAAATATTTCTCACAATCTCCTCGATTGCTGATAGATGCGATTACATTAATATAATATCCCTTCTGTAACTGGTAGCTCTTGTCAAATACTCCATGTTTCGTATAATTACGTATGTCGGCTGTCTGAACCCATTAAATCACCAGAGGACAGGTTTAACGTCACTTTTTTCTCAACCATACCAAACGGGTAACCCAAACAATCGCAAAGCTGTTGTTTCAACTTCATTAAATCGTCAATGCTTCGATAAACAACTCGATCGGATAGGAGTAGCCGCGAAAACTCATTTTTTTCAGAACTGACTTTTATTCGTTTGAGCAAAACTGGTGAATTTGCGTAGTTCAGGTTACCCGTTACAATTACGGCCCCGTGGAATACTATCGAGTGGAGAGTGGCGACACCGACCTGTGCTAATGGTATTGGTGTCGGCGTCGACGGACTCGGTTTTTGGCTTCTTGGGCTCGTCGGGCTTGGCGAGGTGGTCGTCGGGCTCGTGGGTCCGGCGCTTGGGGGTCGAGCTGGCGCTGGCCCGGAGCTCGATCGGGCTCGAGGACGGGGGGCTGGGCTGCTGGCCGTGGGGCGTCGGCGGGCTCTCGACGCGGCTCGCGCGCTTCGACATGGGCGCCGAGATGCTCGGCACCGAGCTCAGCTTCTCCGCGTGGAGGAGGTTGTGGTGGTGGTGGTCGTGGCCGACCTTCAGGGCCAGCGCGTCCTCGGGGTCCGAGTCCTCGGGCGCGGCCGTGGGCGAGGGCGAGCCGCACCCGGCGGCGCTGCTCCTGCAGTGGTTCACCTTGTGCTCGATGAAGCGGACTATGTCGCCGAGCGGGTACGACGCCCGGCAGCCCCCGCACATCACTATGTCCGGCGGCATCGAGTTGCCCGACGTTTCCGCTGAAATCACAAACAACAAACAATTTACTTAGTTTTTCTTTTTCGTTTCGTTTTCAATCGTCTCGCCATCGATCCGTGCACAAGGCGTGGGGTGGGGGTATGTACATGTACGCTGCGAAAACGTTCCTTCGATTTGGTTACGCGTTGCAATTTCAATTTTACTAAATTACTTATATAAATTAGAGGAAATTTTACTAAAGCAATCGTATATTGAGTGTAGATATGCTAAGAATGATTATTCACAGATATATAATGCAGACATGATTCTGTGTAAATATAGAAAAAAAAATTTAATATTTAATATTCGCAATGTTTTTAGGTGTTTCACTGGATAAGGATTTCGTTTAGATATGGTGGATAGTTGGATTGTCACTGAAGAGTCAAATCAAATTAGCTCAACTGATTGAATGCATCGACCAGTATAATCCAAGACAACAGAGATCCAAGACACATTGGCAACGAAATACAAGGCTTTTAGTTATGAGCATAAGAAACTTGAAATGAGAGCATGATTATAGTTTCCTACAATGGCAATTGGAATTCTGATCGACATCCTGGTCGAAACTAGCAGAAACTCAATTATTCTGGAGAATCTACGAGGAAAGTTAAAAGTCTGAAGATCCGCAAAGCAAGACGTTCGATTGGTCATCGGATAACGCGGGGAAATACAGCGCGTATACGAGACGACCGCTGTTGCCCGGGTCAGTTTTACATCAATATTCAAGAAAGAGCCAGTCGAAATAGGAGAAAATTAAATTTTGAAATAGTGCTCTCTTGAATTCGAGCATAAAATTCTACATTCGAAGTGTTCCACATAGTTATCGAACACACACACTCTTATACGAGAGAAAAAAAGCTTGTACTGCGGATCGATAACAATGCCACGTCTGTAACGCCGCGGGCAAAAATGTATATATGCGCGTCAAGCCTGGTATATACACCGTACACGCGCGCGAAAATCGCACGACGCGTATATGTATACGTATACAGGAAAACGCTTGCGTGAGATAACGAAGAGGTGTGAAACCTCATTGGACCGCGTTGCGGTATAATAAATATGAATATATCGTCGTTTTTTCATCCCCTCCTCGATTTTATCGGCCGGACGGGGGAGGGGTCGGGGGCGGCTCGGCCAAGGGAAAACTCGCACGCTCGCGAAGATATAGTGTACAGCCCTTGCGCGCGAAATACGCTCGCTCGCGAGAGAGAGATAGAGAGCCGCGGGAAAAGTGTAGTTATGAGGGAAAGCTGGCGGCCGAGGGAAATTTATCCGCGCGGGCAATTTAATAGGTGCACTTGGGTGGCTCGTGCATAATTCACGCGGCCGCGCGATGCCCGGGTCGGGGAGAGGTCAGCCGCAGACGTAACAATTCACTTTTAGGGCTCCTTCAGCCCGAGTCTTTCCGAGGCTGCACCAACTCTGTGTGCGCGCCTACTGCAGTACACACGGCAGCCCCGAGGCCGGAATGTTCCGAGGGGAGGAACGGCCGCTGCATTAACATAGAGATTGGCGCACCAGTTCATATATATATACACGCGCGTGTGTGTATTGATCTTTCGGCCGGGGAGTCAAGTAGTCCAGCGCGATCCGTCCGCACTGGAGATCGTGGGTGTATGCGATAATTATTGCCGCGCGCATTTGTTCCGCACGCGACACACCCGCGCGTTTCTCGTTTATTCTCTGCCCGAGACACACACATGGACACGTGGGATACTTCTCAGCGAGGCGAGACGGGGACGTTTCGCCGTGTATTGGAACAATCGCTTTTTCCGACTTGGTTGATTCCGAGCAAGTTTATCGCGGTACGCGTGATTCTCGCTGAGAATCGGCGAGCAAGTGCCGCACGCGCCTTCGTTATACACTTTTTAGTTTTCGTGCGAGCGCATTCTTTTTCACTCGGCGAGTGTCGTTGCGTATCAATCGCATTTTTGAAAGTATTAGGGATTCGATAGAAATTTTTCGAGATGGATCAACTTGATATCCGAACAGATGATATTTTGGGTTATTGATGTAAGGGAAATCAGCTGATTATTGATGATTTCATCATACGCATACACGAATGTATACATTCTCTGTTGTCCCGCAATGTGTTTAACGGAGAAAGATCGACCATATCCTTGGGGAATCTAAACGTTAGGATAAATTAAACTACCTCGGAAGGTTCCAGTGGGATCAGCCACTCTGGAAGTTCCCGGTTAGTGAGCCATACCGTATTTATCAGGGAACGAGATTGCGAGAGAGAGAGAAAGAGAAGAAAAAGAATCTCAACTGGCCGGAGATCAGAAGTTGGCTCGAATCCATCCGAGGGAGAAGCGTTGATATTTGGTCCCCCTCTCGCAATCTTGTTTTTCAATGAATACGCTGAGAGGCGAAAATTCAATTGTTCGTCAAAATCGCAACGATGATCCAAATGTTACGCGCGTAAAAAATCAATCGGGCGGTCCGTTACTCGCCACAGCCGCGTAAAAATTTACCCGATAGTCGGAGCGGCGAGTGAGTTTGGAACAAAGTTCGAGACTCCCCGAGTTAGGCGTGAAAATTTCCATCGCACCGGATACGGACTCTGCGGGATATACACTGTAAAAACGATCCCTCCGCTCGGCTATGAAAATTCATTTAATTCATGACGCGATGAATTCAACCGCGACTCAAGTGCTCCAATTGAGATTCATCATTTTTTGTTATCGAATCATCATCATCTGTTCGGAAGTATTCGACTGAACCGACTTGAATAAAAAGACTTTTGCAACAAGGCCAAAGCAATTTGGACAAACAACAGCGTCTTCGATAAGTCGTCTTCACCGAGTAATGCCCGTCTGTGGCGAAAAAGAAACTCGGGAGAAAAAAAAGTAGAAAAAGCGAGGTGGCGCGCATCGCGCGTACACGTACGCACGGAGCTGCAGGCGCGGCGCCCCGCCCCTGCCGCGGCAACTGACCACTGGGCATCGGGTGGTGTATCGCGCAGGCCCCGACTGGCCACACCTTTCCCTGTGTGCGCGCCGCGCGTGGCGCGTCGATTTTTAAAGCGTCCAACGGCAAGTGGGAGGGGGGGACGAGCCAGCCCGGCGGGAAGGGGCAGGAGGAGCGGCAGCCCGCGCGCCGGGGGCCCCACACCGACCATATCTTCTTTAACAGCGCGCGGCCCAACACACTTTCGCTGCTCCAAGCCGGGTTTTATATGTATATATATCTACGGGAGCGGGCGCCAGCGAGCTCGAGCCGGCGCAAATTAAAATATCGAGCGGCGGAAAGAGAGAGTCTCGAGCGAAAGTCGAGAGCCGCCGCCGCCGCCGCCACGCCGCCTCCATTCAATTTGCATCGCGCGGATTCGCAACCCGACTTCCACCTGCAGATACGGCTGAATTGCATCGGCGCCCGCGTCCCTCTATATAGACGTGTAATACGCGGCTCATCGGTTCGATTTCGTTTCGTTCGCGCGAACTGGGACGACGACGGTGCGCTGGTTGCATTTGGGTTCCTCTGATTCGAGTGGGAAAATTCGGCTCGTTCGGTTTCTTCTATTCGAGTACACGTTGCAAATTAATTAGAGCGAATGCAATTGGAATTTACTTTTTTTCTCTGGCAAAGCGTTTCTACAGTTTGATGTTTCACAATGATGTTCCGGATCCGTTTTGGTATAGATATCAACGACCTGACGATTAGATTTAAGCGATATATCTGATACCCAAACGCCAGGAGCATTCCTTGGTCAGTCGTTTTTA
Source organism: Aphelinus certus (assembly GCA_020882725.1). Classification (NCBI taxonomy): domain Eukaryota; kingdom Metazoa; phylum Arthropoda; class Insecta; order Hymenoptera; family Aphelinidae; genus Aphelinus; species Aphelinus certus. The sequence goes on along the minus strand of CM037084.1, from coordinate 63,942,113 downwards.
CCGTCTAACGCACGTGCACGCAATTTCCACCTGAATAAATAACCAAGATAATATCTTTTTGCCAATATACGCATACAGAATTTCCCGTAATCAGCGATACGAAAGCGCTGTGGGCTCGGAACTCTCGTTTCGCTCGCGGCCGCCAGGCGGGAAAACAAAGTCTCGATGCCAATATATACGTTATATCGGCCGGTGGAAGTATTCCCGATGAAAACACACGCGAGCGACTCGCAAAGTGCGTCCGTCGGAACGTTGTTGGAGCGTCGGTGGCATCGTCAATACATACACACGCACTCGCTGGTATAATATACCTCGAATTGTAAAATTCGAATGGTTTGAAAAGATAGCCGCTCGGGGCGATTATTGTGTTGCGCGCTTTGAAAAGCGCACGCGATGAAATATGGAGCGCGGCCGTGAAAAAAAAAGTATAGAAAAAAAAAACCCGTACGGCAACGGCGTAGTCCGCGCATATATATAGCGGCACGTGAAACATGTAGTAACGCGCACGCGCGAGCGCGGGGTGGACCGCTCGAATCGCGAGATGAATGTGTATACACGCATATACATACACGCGCACACACTGAGACAATCCGGAGGATTTAAATATACACACACATGCAGCGCGTCTATGTGAGTGTGCGCGGATCGAAACTCTACGAGAGAGAGAGAGAAAGAGTATAGCGGTAAAAAGCCGAAAGCCGGGAGGTGCGCGCATTGTGGAGCAGCTCGCCCGTGTACGTATATACGTGTCTGTACGTGTGTGTGTGTACATACGGCCCCGCGGGGTTGGAGCTGAAAAAAGCGAAAAAAAGTCGAGAGAGAGCGAGCGAGAGCGAGAGAAGGACGGGGTCCGTTATAGCTCGCCTACGATTGAAAAGCGCTCGGTTAGAAACAAGAGACGCGCGACCGGTCGTTAGCGACAATGGGCTTTTGTTTTTTCGGGGGCAGATGTTGCTCTCGCGCTCGCTATTTACCATCAGCCAGCCACCGAATCACACACACACACACACACACGTTTTGGTTTTCCCGGGCGAGCGACAATTTTCATAACGGCCTTCGCGTGTGTACATGCATCTTGTGGAGCTGATAGACAAGAAGAGAAAAAAAGGGGCTGTTGTATGTGTGCTGGAATCGCGGGGCTGTAGCTCGATTAGCGCGGGAGAATCGTCGATATGGGACAGCGAACGAGAGCAGATGCGGCCGGTATATATATTGCCTACAAATTGGTGGCCCCCACCTCCGCCTCTCTCTTTCCTCGTGTTGCTTCTCGAGCTCGCGGCTCTCACCCATACACACACGCAGATAAAATGCAATCAGAGCCGGGGCTCGATTGGTGTACGCGAATATACGCACGCGCGCATATTGATACCGTTCCGTTTTACTCGTCGCGCGTGTGTAACTTGTCTCGTTTGAGCTACGCCGCGACTAATGAGAGCCGCTAATTACGCAACACGAGCTCTCCTCCGTATACACACACACACGTGTATATACACACACACGAGCGGACGCTCCACTTTTATATACACACGAGCGTGTACCGTCGCTTTGGATTTTCGCCGCGCGAATTCGTATATATAACGTGCGACGTGTATACACACACACATCGGGGGGATGTATAACGTAATTTGGCCGCAGTCGCCGCGGCAACGACGAGGAGCAAAGAAATAAGTCGCGCATTACGACGTCGAGAGGGAGAGACGGGCGCGAACGTAACGTACTTGCGCCAAGTCGAGTGTGCTGTCGCGCGTACGGCCGGAGGCGCCGTCCTTGTTAGGACACATCCGGACCTGTCAAAACGTCCACAGGACACACGCCGCGCCAATCGAATTACGGTCATCCCCAGGCGCCCACCACCGCCACCCGATCAAAACCAATAATTCCATTACCCATTAGTATTGAGTTTGTCGCGCGCGCGCCTCTATACCTATATACGTGTATACGCGTGTATGCCCCGCGTAAACTCGCAACGCCGAGGTAGGGAAGGACAGAAAAAAAAAGTGTTCAACGGATGGATCGGTCCACGCGCGATGCTGCGTACGACATCGCCCGGGTCTTGAAAGAGTTATAATTCGCGACGAATAAAAACGCACACACACTTTTTGAGATAAGGAAGGATGTGTATAATACCAGTGGACGCGTGGCTGTCGTGGGAGGTGCAATATCCGAGGTCGGGGGTGAGCATCGGTGAGTGTATCAGGCGCCCTCGGGGCGGCTTGGTCCGTTGGCGCGACTCGCGTTTGGCTCTCGTGGAACGGCACTTTGGGCCCCGGGGGCCGGGCTCACTGGCTGGCCGGCGGCGCGGTCCATGCTCGGATGCAGACTGCCGAGAGAGAACCGCACCGCCGCCGCCGCCGTAGTCGCGCGACAGGATATATACATGCGCGTGTATCAAGAGAATAGAAAGGACTTGGTGGGGGGATGATTTTTATAAGGGAGAGGGGCGAGACGCCGCTACGGGATGTTGTGTTTTTTCCTCGCGCGCACTGTAGACGCAGAACTCGGGGAGCCGGGTTTTTCGAGAACCCCCTTCTCGCGCCGGGCCCGTTTTTTCCGGATTAAACCCCGGGCCCGCTGATCTCCGCGCGGGCACAAAGGACCCATAGCTGCCGCCCAGGAGGAGAGAAAAAAAGCGCGACTCTAACGAGAGAGACCGTTCGTTGGGATTCGAAAAAACTACTCGAGTGTTACGTACGTGTGACCCGTTGACCCTAAGCGTGTGTGCGCGAGAACGGGTGCGTAGATTTGCGGTAATGAAAACGTGATTCGTCCGTTTCACGGGAGGGATGCAGACGGAGGCCAATATTGGAGATCCGCGCCGGGGCGACGGATGTGTGTGTGGACGGGAGCGATCTTTGAAACGTCGATTTTCTCGCCGAGCGTGTGGGTGTCCCGGGCTTGAATCGAGACGCCGGAATGCGCCCTGTATTGTGAGCGCGCATGTATATGCACACGTGTGTGAGCTTCTCGATTCGACCGAAATTCTATTGTCGAGTGGTACTTTTGCGGAGGATACAAGGCGAGCGGCCGTGTCAGCTGATGGATCGGACGGCCGATTACCCTCGCGGAATTTTAAATGAGTTGAAAAGCGTATGATGAATAATAGTTATAGTATACGCTATTTGGCAGTGTGAGTTATCTCATACATTGATTAATAGCGAAATTCCACTAAAAATTTTCCCGAATAGTAAATGTATCGATATATTTATTTATTTGTGTAAAGAAGGAAGAAACAATCCATTGTTGAATCGAGCGAACGTTTATTGCTCACCGCAGTTACGCAAATCTCACTAACGAACTATAAACATTTCCCAATTAAATCACGTAAATTCAGAGTGCCTCCCCGATACCTCGAATGCACGTGCCATAATCAACTTTTTTCCACACTTGATTTTTTTCTTTCCGCTCCGTCAGGAGGAGGTTGAGCCGCGACCATATACGCCTTTCAACCGGACTACGTGCGTCGCGACAAAGCCAAGTCGCGACCGGCCGCAAGCTAACACGCGGTCCACGGAAGGGCGCGACGAATGCAACGCGGATCTCGCTGGTGCGCGCACAAACACACACACACATGTCGCCAGGGACAATATGAGCCCGGGGGTAGCCGGGAGAGGTAGCGGCGGCTCGTAACGGTACACGCATCCTCCCACGCCGGTGCGGATCGGTTTTGCCCAGATAGCTCGACCGACATTGTCCGACGGCCGGAGAAAGAGGTGGAAAAACGGGTGAAATCGGGGGTGACCATAGCGCGCAGCGTGAAAAAAAAAGGAAGAAGCAGGGCCTTCCCGGCGCGCCGCAGAAAAACACACCCGCTTATACCGTGCGTGTGCGTGTGTGTATATATGAAAAATATGAAATCTCGTTCTCACGCGGCCTGGGTGAATGGGCCCCGGTGTATCGTGGGAGGATCTGTCCGGGTCGGGGCCCGGCGCGGCTTTGTCCGCTCGCGAGCGCTGTCCATTCAAAGCCACGGCCAGCTCCGCTTGACCTGTCCCCGCCGCTCTCGCTCTCTCCCATTCATCCGCCCTATACACCGCACGTATACGCGCGAGCTCACAAAAACCCTTTCGATTTTTTCGATCAAAATATAAATCACGCGTGGGGGGATGGATAGGTATACACACAGTTATATGCGCGATTCTCGGACGCGTAGCACACTTGCACACACACAGCTGCGCCGCGTCTTCCGGCCTCGCTCTCCTTTTTTTCCACGCGCGCTTTTCGCATTCAGCGGGCTTCCCCCCCATTATGAGCCCCGAGAGACCGGCGATTTTCTCATGACGAGAGAGATCGCGGATTCTTCCTTTTTTCCCTCTCTCTCTCTCTCTCGCGCCTCTCTGTTCCCGCGAGCCGCGCGGCCGTGCGAAACACCGGCGCTTTCTTTTTAACCAGCCCGGAAATATATAAGCTAGGGCCGCGGAGCAGACACAGCCAGATTAACATCTCTCGTCGGCGCGCGAGCATTGGAACACGCACAGCCAGTTGCGAGGGACGAGTTCTCGCGTCGACGCTCGTTTGATTCTACCTGTTTTTCCGTGTTCTTATCGATGAAAAGAGCGTCAATTTTGATATCGGATTTCGAAGCTATTCGGAAATACACGAGTCGTTGGGATGTTGCTGGGATGAGTTGTCGGAGCAAAGTCTGACGAGCGACTGTCACCGGATTAGCGCACGAGTAGACGACTAAGAAGCTAGTATTATTCAATAGGTTTACCGCGGGGTCATTTGGTTTGTGGGTGTCTTCTGCAGGTGAATTACATGATTACCTAAATGCTGGATTAAACGTCTAGTCATTGTAATCAGCCAACGTTTGGATTTCCCAATTATATCTGGTCATCTTCCATATTAAAAAAATGTGTATTTATTTAATATTGAACCTCATTATTTAGATTCAATCTATGCATTCTCGGTTTTTACACCGTCCATTTCTATAACGGTGATTCATATATTAATAAAATTTTAGAGCTAATCGCGTGCCATTCAGATATTCTCTGATTTACCGAATCTGTGATGGACTACAATCCCTCCTCCACCCCATACTCTACTTCTTCTATCAATTGAATGCAATTGATTGGGGGAGGAGAAATGTATGAGGCTCCGGACGAGGCATAGTGGTCACCGGACACAGCCGGTTAATCCACCGCACATCTGTATCGGAATTCGTACATAACAATAAGCATAAAAACGAAAAATAATGACCGGTTGTGTAATGTTATAGGTTATACCTAACAAAAGTTAGCTAGCCAATCCGAAACAAAGCTGGAAAACAAAGAAAAGTCCCGGGAACGTTGGCATATAACGTAGCATATACCAATATTTCCTCGCTGAATTCGCATCGAAAAACACTCGCTTCTCTGTACCTGCTACACAGATCAACGGGTGCGAGTATAATCGTGGATGAATCATCGGGCACAACCGACTCGACCAGTCGAATCATCGCACCGGTCGTCGCGCGCCACACAGCCGCTATATACACGCGTCGGGGGAGGGTAAGTTTTATCGAGAGAGAGAGTCGGCTTTCCGCTCGTTACACGCGCTTTGGACAATCGGCCCCGCGGCGGGGGCTCCAATCAAAATCTGACCGTGTACATGGACACAAAAGTGTCGTTCGGGAGGTACTAGCGGTGGCTTTTTCGCCTCGCCTCAGCTTTTGTCCTGTCCGGCGTTAATTAGAAACTTCGCGAGAGCCGCTCGTTACATTATTCAGAGCGCGAGCTCGCAGCAGCAGCAGCAGCCGGTGCGCGAGCGGCCAACTTTTGCCCCGCGCCCGCCGCGCGAGTGCCGAATCGTGTCTGTCCGCCGGGCCGCGGCGACCCGAGTAATTAACGAATGTACACGGGCGAAAATCCAACGGCTGTGTGTGACTTATATGCAGCCGACGACGAGAGCCGCAGCCGCACAATATTATCCTCGTTTGCGTCCAACTCGCCGCGGCGGAACTTTGACGTTTTTGGACGCTCCAGTCGTTCCTGACTGACGCGACGATTTCCATCGGATATCCGAGGGACATTTTGTTCATCCGCGTTTATCCATAGTCGTGTTTGTATACGCAGGATTCGTGTCTCACCGGAAATTCGGAACGTTGCACCGAACGGCTTTACGCATGACTCGTCGGTAGGAGCCTTCGAGCATCAAGTCGATGATTGTGCGTTTTTTTTTGTTAGTTGCGAAGTATTCTTGAGTGAATTGATGCCAGTCGCATAGGAATTTCGCAGATTGACTTTTGCTACAGTCATGATTAGTCGGTCAGTTGATATATTTGACAGATTTTCAAATTCCGTCGACCTAATCGGAAAAAAGGAATTGTTTACAAGTGTAGCGAGACAATCGTGCCAGTTAATTTGATTATTGAGAATCAACTAAAAGTGAAGCTCTCTCCGGAAACGCTGATAGAATCAGCTACATGGATGTTAATTATGAAATCAACAATTTTTTTTTCTTTATTAAAGCTTTTTCAAGTCCTCTCTCGAATATTACACTGCAGCTTCGAAACGTACAAAAACATACACCTTCGGCATTGAGCACAAACGCGGTTGGAAAATGATTTTCTCCCGGTGAAGATCTAACCCACGAGCTCCCGGTCACCTTATTTCCGCCGTGCAGTGATGCGAGTATGCGGCTCCTAATAGATTTTATCGGACGAGTGAATTCAAATTCCTCGGACAAACGGGCTGGCGTCTCGAGCAATTAGAGGAGTACACACGCGTTATAGGGAAGGATGCGCTACGCTACGTGCGAGGAACAATGCCCACACACACACATAAATATATATATATATACAAATTGGTTGCGGGGGTATTTTCGCAAATGAGAAGGAGCATAGGAATTAAAAGGCCGGCATAGCTCCGAGCGAAACTCGCAATAAATCAAGCGAACGAGCGAGCTCGAGCGCGAACAATGCTTGCGCTGGCGCGCGAGAGGATATAAAAAGTCGGAGCCGCGGAGCCCCCCGCGCGCGAGCTGCACCTTTCTCCTGCATACGTGTGAGTGCGCGCGCTCTGGATCGGTGGATCGATGCGGCGGTTGGCTCCTCCTCCCCGGCCGGCGATTGTTAATTAACGGCCGCGGATAAAACCGTCCCGCGGCGCTATTATCGCTCGCCGGACCAATCGGCTGGCCGCGGGGCCCGTTCGAAAATGGCGCGGCTCTTGTCAATATGGACGTCGCTTCGTCTTGTATATACACGAGTGCAACGGCGACGGGGACACGGAGGTTAAAAAATAAGCGACGCTCCGTCATCGAGTCGAAGCAAATATCCTGCCTCATGCTTACGGGCCCGCGATCGGATGTACCCCCGGGAGGAGACGAGGAAAAACCGACTTCCCGTTCCGCGCGCGACTATATACTGCACGTATACCCGACAAACCGATGCGCGACTGGCACTCGAGCTCTCGCGGCCCCCCGCGCGCGATATTGATCAAACTCCCGCTACCTCGAGGCTCGAGCTTAGATGTGTGTGTGTACGTGTGCCCGTCGCTCGACCGACGCCTCGCGATTCTACATATTTTTCTACCTCGCCCCCGCGTGTTTCAATCGACCACGTGTCTCCCTGTGTGGGTCTGTTGTCAATTATTTCCTCGGAATAACTCTGGTCGTTTTGGCGCTATGTATTTATGTATACCGTCCTTTGGTCGTGCGAACGATTTGGTGTAGACGTTGAATCGATCGAGGTCCAGTTAATCATCACGAACTACTGTTATTTTTTCCGGCCCAATTGTACAGTAGAGGGTTGAGGGTTTAGATTTGGTTCCCGCGAGGATTCGGAGCGGAAACATAATGAGTCCTTGATCAGCGTCTTTCAAGTCCATGCCTTTTCAACGGTGAGTCTCGGCCATAGCCAACGGATTCTCCTTTATATCGATTAACTGAATAATCGTATAAGAATGGGTGAGCGTTTTGATACGAGGCACAGAAAACTCGTCCGTATCAATTGTGCATTGATCATACCTATAAATAATGTCAGACCATTTCTGTATTGGCATAATTTTCCACGCGTTATTCACAGTTCGTGCATAATTTATTTATTTTGAGCCGTGAGTGTAACTGTACGATTTGTGAAAAGTAACATTTCGCTAACTAATCAACATTACTTGTTGTTTATTTCTCACATGACTCGAGCTCGTAACGTTGAGTTATCGATTGTTTTACCCAATTATTTTCTTACAATTGAAGGTAAAATCGCCTTGTCGAAGCCGTGAAATTTCGGAAATGTCGTCGCACTCTTGACGTTATTGATTATTCAAGAATACATATAAAAACGACGGGAAAAATCGAAATAGAAGCTAATTCAGTCACTTCTTTCGGGCTTGAATGAAGAATCTTCGCTCAAAACGATATACCCCGTGGAATAATATCTCCCCAAAAGTGTTCTATTTCTAAACACGCGCACATCTGCTTCAAGGTTGGCCCAACTATACTCTTTATTTCAGTCCGCTTGAAATTGACTCGGCTCGAAGGAGGCACAACACGCTGATGGGCGCGAAAATCGTTAGAGCAAGTAGTACACTCCGAAGGCGATTCCCTCGATTCCGAGCACATACGTTGCAGCTCGATTGGCCAGTGAAATCCGCTGAAAAGTTCATCCACTTTCCTAAAGTCGAGTTACGGGTGAATAAACGTAATCTCGATCGAAGAAGAAAAATCAGTCTGACGATATAACTACAAGTTTTTTTCTGGAAATAAGACTATCCTCGATTCAAGACGAGTCCGCTTATCAGGATAACGAATCTCGCTGCTACAGCGTCAAACTGATTTTTCTACTCGAATCAAAATCTCGTATGTAAATACACACACGAACAAGTGAAACGCGTGAAACATGCGTGAAACATCCTCCGTCTGTCGATCCATCGGCCGCGTCCGGCTCTGGCGTATTTCCCTCTCGCCCCGCCGCGCAACTCGAGAGCCGAGAGTCGTATATATACGTATGAAAAGTAAAAACTCGATGCAACAAAAGAATCACGGAGCTGCTCTCGGTGTGTTTTGTCGACTTGCAGCAGCAGCAGCGGCAGCACACTCTGGGGCGAACGAACTCGAGCGGAGCCGTATACTGCACCCACGAGCGACTATCCACACACACACACACACACACACACACACACACACACATACCAAGGCCGGGGTTTTTTTTAATTACGCGCTTCCGGCAAGCCAAAGGGTCGAGAGAGAGAGAGTTCCCATAGCGCCGCCGCCGCGACGAAAGAGGAGCGAGGAGGAAGGTCGCGTGCGCGCACACACACACCTACGTGGGGGCGCGTGTGTGTGTGAAACGAGGGAAAATTCTAAAAGCACGTCGCGTACCGTCGAGCGAGCTCGAGCCCTGAACTTGGCCATAGCTCGGCTCTGCGACGCGCGTATTTTTAGAGCTAACGGCGCTTTGTTTGTCGCAGCTCCGTTCCGTCACACGCAAGCATATTCTCGATGAACGACGAATCCGAATGGATCGAAGAGGGCCGATTTACGCGTATATACATCGGCGATCGAGATGAAGAAGAGCCGAGCTAAGTGTCAAGAGAAAAAAAGCGAGGCGAAGGGTCGCGGTGGACATGTATATTGGCTGGGGCGAACAATAGCCGCTATATATAGGCGTGCGCGAGCGTGGAAGAATGTATATAGAGAGACGGCGGCGCTTTGGGGCACCTGAGCTAGCGCGAGTGACCCCTGGTCAGGTAGGCAGGGCCGGGGGCGCAAGGTGCTTCAGTATGGTCGAGCAGCGAGAGGGGGAGAGCCGGATGATCCGCAGACGACGAGTGTGTTGGCACCTCGGACAATGGGGGTAGATGGGAGGCTCCGCCGCGGGAAACCGACACTGCAGCCTCGACCAAGCAAACACCATAAATTTCCCCGGAGCCACTGGCTCGCGCGCCAAGACGAGGGGTAGTGGCATAATAACTCGACGTCGAGCTCGGGCAAAAAACCAAAGGAGGACACGAGCCGATAAACACGCGCGATCAAAGCGAGCTGCGAAAGTCCTTTAAGGGGCCGTGAATGGGACGCGCGCTGGCGCATTGGGCATGCAAATCGAGGAGGGATGAGCCTCGAGCGCACGTGGCACGCGCCCGCGGACCCATTGTTTCGACACACGCGCCTCGCGCGACCCTTTTACACACACTTTTAGCCGCGCCAGCGCTAACGCGATTACTATCAATTACTCGACTCGGACTGCGGTCCGAGTTGGCCACTTTGCGCATCGTCCCCCGAGTTTGTCGACCAAAGCCCACGCTTCATCTGATATTTGGATCGCCTAGTATACTTGGAGATAATTGATCGTTAGTCATTGATGAAAACTAGATGATTTTACTCGTGTTCCAATGCCTTGGCAATCGAGACGTTAGCCGATGGATCACTAACGTCTCTTTAGTTTGGGCAACAACAAACCACCTGTAAAAGTTTGGGCCACATGTAAATATCATGCGCGATGCGAAGCAACATCTTGATTTCAATCATGCTGATTAGCAATACAACTATGAGAATCATACGTTAGGTAAGAAAAATGACAATTGGGAGTAATTCAATTCGCAGAATCTCCAGAGCGAGAAAATTTCGACGTTTCACCGCGATTCGCTGAATCCGCGGCCGCCGCGCGAGCACACATTGGCATACGTCGAGTCGCAGGACGAAACATCAATATTCATACATGGTTAATCAGTCGGAGCCCCTCGGATCCGCGCAGTTATGTTGGCTCAGCCGGGCCGCGTACAAACCAAATCATATATTCAAATATAATCCAAATGGTTATTTTAAGCGGGAGTCGATTGGTCGAGTCCGTATAATATATATGATATGTATGTGGCGCGCATCAGTCGTAATGGGCCGCGCCAAATGGAATAACAATCGCGCTCCCATACGATGTGTATCTCGGGGAGCCGGCGTTTATCTCTCGCGGGGGCTGCTTATCGCGGGCCACACATCTCGCGCGATATCGCGGCAGCTCGCCCAATCTCATCCGGCCCCGCGGCCGTTTTTAACGGGCCACGATCTTGCCAATAAGGGGCAGGCCTAGCTCGAGCGAGCGAGCGAGGGATATGGCGACAAATGAACCTGACGACAGAGCCGTATTTCAGGGCCAATTGCCCAGCGCCAGATTGGATGGACGATATATACAGCTGCAACTCTCCCTGTACCAGCCGCCACGAGAGACGGTCATCCACACAACCGAGACGCGACTCGATAGAAAGAGAGGCTTTTTTTTTGCTTCTCCGATTTATCATGCCCGAGATCTATTTGTTTCGCCGTTTTTTTTTTCTTCTCTCTTTCTCGTCGAGCACCAGATTGAAAGATACAACCGAGATTCGCTGTGTCGAGCGGGAGGGGCTGCAGGCAAGCGATCTCTCTCTCTCTCTCCGATTTGATTTTTATGCGCTCGTATAACTGCCGCACTCGGTGTATTAGCCCGAAGCCCAATTGCCGCTCGAATCGAAGCCCCCGAGTAATCTGCCGTCGTCAGATTTATACGATTCGGGAGATACTGCGCTCCTACGAGTGTGTGTGTGTGTGTGTGTTCGTCCGCGGATATAGCCGACGTCTCGTCGCGAGGCTAATTGATTATGTGCTCTCGTATGATTGTGCCGGAATTCGCTCGTGGGTGAGGAGGAAACGAGAAGTTTGTTTGGCTCCGAGTAAGTGTGTGTTGGAATCGTTAATTGACGAGCGGTTGATTCAGACGGAGCTTTTATGTAAGAGTGTCGCTTGCGCGAGCGCGCGAGAGGTAAGGCATATTATCGTGTTATAACTCGAGGGGCCGCCGCGATCGTCGACGCTCAAATCTCAACGCGCGCGGCTCATAAATTATTGATGAACCCGCCAAAGTCGAACTTTCTCGGCCCCGATATGAATTATTCATTGTACATTTCTTTGTTGTCTCATATACTCGTTTCGGCCGCTTCATCGTCGCCTCCCACAATTATATATCGCGCTCGATTGTATGGCGCGCAACGGTCCAGTTGCAAAAGTCACTTCCTCGACTCCAGGGAGGATTCGAATTCGGATCCAACGCGCTTGTTTTGCAAACTCCTGCGTCCGAAAATTGGAAGCAGAAAAAAAGCTAAAAATTACGACTCGACTGACGTAGGTTGTCGCCGCGTCGTTATTCTCGTGCACACGTCGCAGAAGCGGCTAATTATCGAGCGTTATCAGGCGGAGAGCCGACTCGAGGGGAAAGCCGCGAGAACAGATTATTATTTCGTCGGCTCCGTTGCGGGAGACTCCGACAACGAGTTGTGTGCCCCGAGAGCCAAGGTCGCGCGAATCGCGAGACGAGGAAAACGTCGCGCGGGCGAGAAAGTTGCGCGAGCGAGCGAGCGACAATAAAAAAAAAACGGAGCGAGCGCGTCGTGCCAGTTTCGCGTTATCGCGCGTGGAAATCCGCGGAAAAAAATTCTCGAGTAGAGGCGCGCATACACACACACACACACACACCCGCATGCCATCCACCTGCAAGATAACCTCGGCTATATGTGCCTTTTCGCCGTTTCTTTTTTCTCTCTCGTTTCTCTCTTTTTTCCTTTTCCTCCTCCTTATTTCTCGCGAGTTGCGCGACCGCCGCGGCCAACCTACTTTCGATTGTTTTCCCCCGACAGCTCGTCCATTGCTCCTGCTTGATTCCGTTCGTCTCCTGTGTCCCTCCCGCGCGCACTTGTTGACGAATCGCGGTGGATTTAGCGCTCCAAGTTTTTTACGAAGACTCTACTTTCGTGTTGCGTGGGTGTGTTGTAATATCGATAGCGAGTCGCGCCCGCAGATCTCAGGTGATCCAGTGCGGTCGGCGACTTGCAATTGAAATCATCTTTCTCGAGAATTACTCAATCCTAGGATTATTATCGAGTGTATTGATAATACGACGTGAATGTCAGAGTTTGGAAGATCGACCACATTTTTATATCCGACGATACAATTTTCTCGAATTTGATTATTGAAATATCATTGGTTTTCTTTTTCCAGATGTTTAGTACTGCGATTTCGATACTCCTCTGTACAAATCACCCTCGCTTTTGGATAAATTTCCACGTACGTAAATCTCAATCGACCCCGAAACCACGACTTTCCAGGGACATTTAGAAATCCAGAGCAACCATGATACGCATCAAGTTGCCCAACCAATCGGTCGACTACAAACTTATAGAAAATTTTCGCTATTTATAGTTAAATCGTCCAGCCGATCGCTTGCGAAAAGTATCCCCGCTTATTAAGCTAACTGCATGAAAATATTTTCATCCGCCTTTTCATGCATTTTGGCTGAAAATTCAGGCACATGTGTGAATATTAAGATAACTGTATGAAAATGTTTTCATATTCGTGAATGGAAAAAGCTTCAGCTATACGTTTGTCTGAATTTTCCGACAGATATTTTTTTCCAGTGTATAGGCGAGCGAGCGGGGAATTCAGTAGCGCGCGTCAACGGATCGTCTGGCGAGCGCGGGCGCGAGTTGCGGGTGCGTTGCGCGGGCGGGTGGGGTGGCGCCACCTCGCGCGCGGCCGTTCAACCCGTATAACCGCCAGTTGCGTGCGGATCTCAACGAGAAATCGCGCGCGCGCGCTCGCGCGGGCAATTAGTCCGCGGCGCGTGCGAAAATCGGAGCCGCTGTTTTCTTGCGCGCGCGCGCAGGCAAGCGGATAAGCATCTCTTGGCGGGGGGAGGGAGGAGGCTTTTCCGCGTTGTTCCGCCGTCGTGAAAGGCTCTCCCATTCAACGGAGAGCGGCTTTTCCCGCGCACCCATCAGCCGGCCGGGGGCCTAATTGTTCGCGCGCCCGCGCGACCTAATGTTTAATGGATCGCGGACGGAGCCGATGGGTTTATATGGGAACGCGGGCGCAAAACAGCCGCGAGCGGCTTTCCTTCCTTTCAGAGCCGATTGTTGCCCGCTCCACTAAACGTCTCTTTCTCTCTCTCGCTCGCTTTTTCCCTCGCAGACTATCTTGCCATTCGCATTCAACACTGTAAGGATGACACTTTTGATGCGGCGAGTCTGCGAGTGCGGAAGTGTTGATATATCCCCACCAGTGTAAACGATAGGATCCAAGTCGAGGATGGATTGGATTGGGTTTTTCTAGGCTTTGCTTTTGAGTGTTTTCTACTCTTGTATATAACTACCGTAAACGGGGGCTGCTTTGGACACTGGCCAACTCGTGCCGCGACCAGTTAGTATGAATTGCTAATCATATCCTGCGGCTATTCAAAAGTTGCATCGCGACCAACAGCTACTTTTCCCCGTGATTATTGTCAACATTCAAGTTCAGAAACTTCTCTTCCAAAGTTATTCCACCAAATAGGGTAGTGTGCTGTAATTCGCAGTATATTCAACAATATTCAATGAATCATTGACATTTACAACAAAAATAGATTTTTTTAAGAATTTCTCAGTTCGATTTTATGAATATAATGTAGCTCCATCACTAGTATGAATTGAAATTTGCAGAGTGAATTTGTCGGTGTAGCAAATTTCACGAAATTTAAAGCTCTTATAGAATATCGCGAAAATTAAAAAGAAAATATCATCTCCGAGGATCGTGCATGGATGAAAACGAAAGCTCTGAAATTCCATATTCTCCGGAACGCGTAGCTTCGCAAAGTTACTCTTCTCGCAACGAATTCAACCGACTTTGTACGTACGCGGATCAATTTATACTTTTATCACTTTGAACAGGCGTGAACACCAAAAATCGACACAGTGGTGTGAAGAAGCACTGGGGAATCGTAACGTCGATCGATTGAAATAAAAACCAAAATTTCACTATCGCGGCACAGCAGCTGAGTAAAATCGGGAGTAAAATCCGCCGCTCTCGATCAGTTCGCGCCGCGGCGACGGCAATCAACGGCAATGAAGACGTGTCCACCCTCGGCTCTCCGTTCCGCACGACGCGTCCGCGAGAAACACCTCGACGCAAACTTCCTCCTCGAGCTCGGCCGTCCGAGACGCTGGCTTCCGCTGGCCGACACCTTTCAACGCGACATTTCGCCCACCAAGTCAATCGCTCGCCGATCGCCTTACACAACCGAGGCAAAAAGCCGCGAGCGACAAGTGCCGCTGTATTTTTTGCCCTCGGGAGTGACTTTTTGTCCCTCTCGGGGTTCGCGCCGCGACGGATACCTGGGCGCGTGTGTATAACCCGAAGGGCCCGTCCTCCTTCATGAGAGCGCGGCTCCGCGCGTCAAAGGCGACATGTGCCGCGCACGTGCCCCCGCGACCCGACTCTTGTTTGATAAACAACCCGAGCCGAGGCGAGCGGCACTTTTGTCCCGTTGTTTATCCGAACGCTTTACGATTTTCACCCGAGTGGAAGCGGCGGCAGCAGCGTAAAACCAAGTCGCGTCGCAAGCTCGAGACTCTTCTCCGAGTATAATCACACGGACCATCGAGGAAAACTTTGGAGAAGGCCGGCGGGAGCACGTGTGCGCGCGCGAGCGGAGCTTGCAAGCTCGCGTCTTGTCGCCGGCGCGTCTTCGGGCCGACTAAGGAACACGGGCAGCGCGAGAGGCACGCCGCGGGACGGGAGGGAATTAAGAAAGCGGCGGGGGAGGCTGGAAAAGCTTCGTGAAAAAGCGGGCGCGCGCGCATGACAATGGGCCACGGGGGGGGGGGGGGGGGGGGGGCTAATTAAAAAAGCGTGTTGTCGGTGGGGTACGGCTGGTGGTATCAGCTGTTGCCAGTGCGTTGCGCTTACCTTGGGCGATCCTCACGGCTGGCATTTTGATCCTCATGTTGCCGGCGGGGGACGGGTCGAGCCCGCAGCGGCCTCGCTCGACCTCAGGGCACTATCACTGCGAGTGTCGTTCGTCTTTCACGTCGTGACTGTCGTCGTCGT
Organism: Aphelinus certus; assembly: GCA_020882725.1. NCBI lineage: Eukaryota > Metazoa > Arthropoda > Insecta > Hymenoptera > Aphelinidae > Aphelinus > Aphelinus certus. Next base: position 63,926,318 of record CM037084.1, on the reverse strand, counting down.
CCTCGTCCTCGCGTCACCGGCAGCTTTTTCCTCGTTCCTCCTCTTTCTTATCCGCAACAATCCCTCACTGTGTCCGTGTTATCTCTCGACGTGTGTGTCTCTCTGCTTGCTCGTCTCACTGTGTCTCACTGGCCGGCCTCCGGCGTTTCATTTCACACTGTGTCTCGGTGCCTGTGCGGCGTGCGTGGGGGGCGGGGGCGCGCGAGCGGCACCGGGGGAGGGCCAGGGGGGCTGGCCAGGGGGGTCAACTGTCCGAGGTCCGGTCAAGGCCGGCACGGCAGGCCATGGCTGCTGGCTCGTGGCTCCGGGGCGGCTTCGAGGCAGCGGCGGCGGCGCGACGCTGAGCGAGGGTCCGGCGTGGGCCGCATCCGTGAGTGGACTGTGGCCAACCCGGCAGCAACGCGCTCTCGGCTCGTCGTGTGCGGCGTGCGTGGGGGGCGGGGGCGCGCGAGCGGCACCGGGGGAGGGCCAGGGGGGCTGGCCAGGGGGGTCAACTGTCCGAGGTCCGGTCAAGGCCGGCACGGCAGGCCATGGCTGCTGGCTCGTGGCTCCGGGGCGGCTTCGAGGCAGCGGCGGCGGCGCGACGCTGAGCGAGGGTCCGGCGTGGGCCGCATCCGTGAGTGGACTGTGGCCAACCCGGCAGCAACGCGCTCTCGGCTCGTCG
>CM037084.1:63855181-63925586 GCA_020882725.1 Aphelinus certus | reverse complement strand
CCGCCGCAGCCGCCGTGAGCCACCGGAGAGGGGGCACGACCACGGACCCGCTCTCTCTCTCTCTCTCTCTCTCTCGGTGGCTCTCGGTGGAGCGGGGCAGCACTGGCGCCCCCTTCTCCCTCTCTGTCGCGAGCGCTCTCGCGTGCATCTCTCGCGCTCCGGGCGAGCCTGCGCGCACCTCGGGGGCCGGTGCGCGCACGCGCCGATCGCCCACCCACCCACCCACCCCCCACGCACCCGGTCAGCTCAGGTGAGCCACCCGCGAGTCTTCCACTCCGCGAGACCCAAGTATCCTCGCTGCTCATGTGTACGCATTGCTGCGGTCAGTTGTACGCTTGCGCTCCTACGTGAGAGGACATATGCGAAATTCATGCGTATAATGTTATTACATATGGGTATCGTATGAAATCCGACATTGTACGTGTAATTTTTTTTACAAACTCATCCGAAATTTAATTTCATAAGAAAATGGACACGTAAAATTTATATTTAAAATCAATTTCATCACATATGAGATGACTCGTCAAAGTTATTTGGTGTTGACGTATATTGAAAAAATATATAATCTTTCGGAGAGTTTAAAGTTCCTCCGGGCGCACGATGAACATTTCTTTCTCAAATACAGACAACAGTCGTTGAGATCAACTCCATTGTTATATCGAATTGGAATAACAGTACAGGGAAAAGTAAGGGTGGTGAGCAAGTGAGAAGAGAAAAACTTGCTTATTTGATTGGAACATGGTTTATGACTCCGTTCTTCGAGTATTCAATGAGTTTTCGACATTCAAAGTGTCTTAGTCCACTGCGTATCGCATTTTCTTTACTTTCCGCACGAAAGTCTGGCTAAGAATCGAATACACAGCGATCGGCTGATTGAGAAGCAATCCTGGATGGATTTGGACGTAGACCAATTCCGTACAAGAGGATCAAATGAATCTCGAGCGAGTGTATGTATCCAGATTCGGGTAAACTTTCCCAAGACTGCAGCAGCCGCGGGAGTATATAATCGAGAGCCGTCCTCGAGTACTTTGGCGTGTCGCGCTCACACGAGCGTCTCTCCTCCGTCTTTCGAGCAATAGCAGCAGCAGCGGCAGCAGCTGCAACAGCTGGGGACGCATCCTCGACTATTTTTGTCTCTCCTAATGAGCGAGAAGCATCTCGCGGCCCGAGTGGCAGTGTCTCCAGCCGAGGTCCAGCGCTGCATTTCGATATTCCCCCCTGCGCGTGCCCTGTGATATAGCAGGCCTCTATGGGAAACGACGCAGGGACAATTTTTTTCCCCGTCCGCGCGAGCCACTCGGGATTCGACCGCTTCGCGTTGGCAGCCACACACAACCCTTGGCGCGAGTAGAGGATCGACGATTCGGCGTCACGCGGGATATGAATGGACGCGCGCACCAGTCGAAAATAGTAGAATAAACGCCCGTGTGTGCACATGTGTGTGTGGGCGCCGTTGTTATATATCCAGGTCGAGGTCTGATAGCGCACGCGAGGTGTGTATACGCGTAACGATACGAGAAAGCCGAGCGAAAAGCCCGGGCTCGCGCGCGCGACAATAAAACAATGCCCGCCAGAGAGAGAGAGAGCCCGCCCGCGACTGCTTATCGCTTCTTATCTCTCGTCGCGGGCCGCCGCGGAAAAAAAAGTGTCGCGGGCGGGCGGAAGAAAGTCGCGCGCGCGCGCGGCAACCTTCGACACCGAATTTTTGATTCTTCTCTCCCTACTCGTCGTCGCCTTGATTGTTATATACACTGGCGGACGAAATAAGTTCCTTATCTGCGAGCGAGGAAAAAAAAGAAGAAGAAGAGAAAAAAGCTGAAAATACGGGCGTCGGACTTGCGGCATCGTCGAGCAGTCGCACTCAGCCGAAACGTGGAATAATCCGAGGACGGGCTCGTGTGTGTATACGCGGCCAACTGATCAAACATAATTGGTCAGCTTGGAGGCGCCGAAAATACGACGCGGCTCAAGACGAAGCGATGCTCGAGCGGCGTCTTTACTTTCGGGGGATATACTACAAGGAAAGATAGAGAGAGCGACGGCTAATCGGTATTCGCGAGGGGCGAACGTCGAGTTTGCAGTCTCGCGGTCAGCGCCTCTTTCCCGCAACTTCCATTTGTGGCTGTCGTCACGCGCCGCGTCGCGAAAAGTTTTGAAAGCTTCGTGCCCTTTTGTCCCGCGTAGCGTACCCACCGATCAAACATTAACGCTCCGTCTGCCGTCCAGGCGGGCGTGCGCGCATCTATGCGTCTGGTACTCGGCTGGCCATGTGCTTTTCGTTCGTACGGGGCCGCTTGTTTTTCTGACTCGCTCGCTCGCGCGACGCAATAATGTACAATTATCATACGCCCGACTATTTTCGTCCTTGAGAATCAGACCGACCGCCGGTGTGTGTTTTCTCGGGGCGCGCACGCGTGCACATGTGTGCGGGCCCAGCTACTCTCCTCGAGTATCGAACGCTAAAGCGACAATATAATGTGGATATCGGATTATTCCTGTCCGTCCGAAAAAATATGTATATATACGCGTACGATCGTGAAAAACGAAGGAGAAAACGTCGAACGACCGAATTGTTTGATTTCTTGTGTATAGATAAAAAAAGAGGAGACCGAGCGGGCGAGAGAGAAGGAAAAAAAATGAGCCCGATCGGCGGAGTCGCGCGACCAACTGAGCTAATAAGACGCGGACGAGGCTTTCGGTGCGTGTATACAAGCCGAATTTCGTGAAAACGCTTATCGATATAACCCGTCCCCGTCACCGCCCCCACCGCCCCCGCGTCCAAACGCCACCGTGTAGGTGCGTGCGCGAGCTGTTACTTTTATTCGCTGTTTTGTAACGGCAAACTCGGGCTTGTACACTTCGAGTTTCGTGTATGTTATATTTACGAGTTGTACTCCGGCTCTCCGGGTATTATTTGCGTATATCCAACGGTCTCGGAGCCCTGCTCTGTTATCACATTCATTGCGTCTTTTACACGTGTTCCGATCATTATGTTGTTACATCTTCACGGCTTGTCAGTTTTGTTTATGAATTCGTTCGATCTTCTCATCGATCGCGCGACGTATTCTGTCGTAACGATGATAATTAATGTATGTGTTGACTTGAAAATGTCGTGTCTAACAAAGACGATAAACAACCAATCAATTCGCGTAAAACTGGAGCTTTTGCTTGGACTGGATGAAAAATTGATAGTTCACGAAGACACATCTCAGACTTGGGAAAACATCTTGACTTTGCCACTCCGATTTCGTTTTTCCGTTCATCGGCGGGAACAAGCCTCGCGACGTATCCACGCGTCTGTCTGTCTCGCTCGAGACGTAAAATTTCCCGGCCACTCTCGCTAGTGAGGTGCGCATCGCTTGAAAACCATGTCGTTCCGTGAAAAACACAAGGCACGGAATGAAACACGCGATACATAAATCGGGAAGTGATTAGGAGCGCCGGGAGGCAGGAGTATACAACGGATAGACTCGACGATTCGGAGCCCGGAACAAAGAGAGCGAGATACGCATCTTTTCACACTAACTTGGCCCGCGGAAAAAAAGAATCAGCAGCAGCGGCGCGAAAAAGCAAACACAGGCATACGTGCATCCGCGCGCGCGGATACACATCTCGTATATCTCGAATCGAACCGAGTCACTCGCGCTAATTCGGTACGTAGGCCGGGTTGTGCGCGCGCGGCCAGCATCCACGAGCCGCGTGCGTGGAAAGGAGCGAGCGCAAATGCCGGCGAGCCGCATCCTGTTGCTCTCGGGGGTTTTAAAAATTATTTTTATACCGTCGTCGCGGCGCAAAAAATACTGGCGGGAGGGGCCGAGCACATGTGTCCCAGCCGCGCGTCGTCGAGCCCGCCAGTCCGAGCGCGCGCGCGGCCCGATATTTACGGGCTTTTTTCTATATTTACCTCTTTCCAACCGGCGCGGCGGCGGCGGCGGCACGATTTTTCAGGCCGGGCGCGATTTAATGAGTGCCGCCCGCGTGCTGTCTCGGCCGGCCCTTCGTCCATTGCCGCCGTTTTTAGATTCATGCGCGGACGCGTGACAAAGTCCCGATGGGGTTTTTCGACGGCGTGTATACCCGGCGAGCGTTGAAATCCTAAATGGCTTCCTCCGCTCTCGATGGGTTTATTTAAAAACTAGATCGCGACCAACGGCACCGAGGCAGTTGGTACGCAGTGGATGGTACATGGTGTTGATTTTTTTTTCTTGCTTGTTTTTATTTTGGAATTGCGATGCACGACGTAAGGTGGATCCGTCATTAGAGCAACCACTGTACATCAACTGGGGTTATATATTTTTCCTCCCTCCGATCGATTATAATCAAGAGTACAGAGTGAAATTGATCATATGATTACACTTCGAGGGAAAAAAATTGTGTTGAAAATCTCGACAAGGTCTCCAACGCAAGTGTAATGAGACTCTTGGGCAAATTGTACTGGTTATCAAGAATCAACTAAAAGTTACAACTCTGTGGATGAATGCTGATAGAATATCAGCTATAAGAACATACGTAAAGATCATTCGAGATCATTCGTAATTATGATAATCATTCGTAACACCAACGCCAAGAGCCGCCGATAAAAATCGTATGTGATTTTACTGATCAAATCAATTTTATTCTCGAAAAAACGTCCAAATCATTGCTCGATATGTGTCAAATCGACGAAAGACACTCGAGTGTGTATCAGAACATTTGTAATGGCGCGTTGGACTCAACGGGATCGAGTGTATTCTTCGTACAACGAGCGGAGGCAGAAAAGAAGAGAAAAAAACGAAGGGAATCACGCGAGCGATTAGGCGTCGAGTCGTCGCCCCCTTACGGCCGCGGGAAAAACTCGCGCGAGAAAAATCTCGCGTACACACACACACACATATGTGTATCAATTATGCATACGCGTCGCTCGCGAGCGGATTTCTCGGTAGCTCTAAATCATAGGCGCGAACTCGGCTGCTCGGCGCACCAGTTGCTCCCAGCCGCGGGCCAACGAGAAGCTCGAGCCAAAGAAAAAGTGGCGACGCCGCGAGCGGAGCGGAGAACTCGTCGCGCGGCTGCAACGGATGATGAAAAAAGCGCGTTGGCCATCTCGCGTCCGCTGCTGCAGCCACCAAAAATATAACCGACGCGCGACGACCCCTTGCCAAGGGTACATGTACGCGCGCTGCACCACACGCTCAGGACTTTGGACAGCTCTTACGCTCGTTTTTTTTTCACTTATTCCTCCTCTTCTTCTTCTTCTTCTTCTTGTTCGGCGACGACGACGCCCCGCATTCCGCGTGTCCCCCACTTTGGCTTTTTCCATGCTCGCCATTTTATAGGAGTGTCACTGGAGTTACTTGAATTTTTTTTGAAAAAATGGAAACTCCATATCTTAGTTCGAACACTTCCGAATGTCACAAAGTGAATCGCGTCGTTAATTGAAGTAATTGCAGCAGCTGATTATCTGCTGTGGAAACGTAGCAAAAACGTAGATACGTGGAATTTTCAATTTTGTTCTTCGTATCTCATTGTCCCTCGAATACCGCGTCTCACGTGATTTTTAATCAATGTATAGGCTGTTCGAAGCAACATAGACTCGGGTCGCGTTATTTTCCTCCAACCGAGATTAGAATTTTTTCTTTTCCCATATACTCGTGTGATATTCAGCTTGTTTTCCGTGGGACGATTTTTCCGATTGCCGGACGAGCCCCCGATGATAATTCAGACACTCGCGGCACACGAGCGTACGCCAAACGCATATATACACAAGCTTATCCGTACCTGCGCGGATACATATCAGTCTCTCCCCGGAGCGCAAAGTGCGCGCATGTGTACGTGTATATATATATACGCTTACACATGGAGAAAGGCACTCGCGCGAGTAGCCCGAGTGAATAAATTTCCAGGACGTCACATCTCAATCGTCGTCGTCCTTCCTGACGTGTATATATGTATACGAGCACGCGAGGGCACCGGGAGGGTATGTAAGCGCCGATCGGCCCGCGGCTAAGCTCGCGCTTCATATATATACATATAGACGTACAACGAGCGGTAGAAACGGGCCGCTGATGGATTTACGCTTCCTCTCTTTCGATTTCACTCTCTCTTTCTCTCTTTCTCCCCGCGTCTCTATCTGCTCGAGCACGCGTTTTAATTTATAATTTTGCTTTTGCAGATTTATACATGACGGTGGGCGCCGCGGCGGAGCCGCGCGAATTTGCATTACCTGTTGCGCTGCACCGCGAGTAATTCACTTTTCGCCCGTATAGCCGTTGCCGCCGCCCTTCTGAATGTGCGCTCGATTGATTGCGCCCAGGCCAATCTTAAATATGTATACTATATAGCTTTGCGCAACTTGGTTCGGCAGACCAGAGAGAGGAAGAAGGTGAATGTGATTCCAGTTAATTCTTTTTTCAGCATAGCTCGAATTCGCGGTATAGTTTTCCCCAAAGCCTCCCATCTTGCGGCACGCGGCGCAACAGTTCTCGCAATTGTTGAATGATCGTTCAGTTTTCGAAATTTATCTTTAGCCGTTTTACTCTTGGAACGTTAAGAAAGCTTGGTCTTCGACTCAAGATTCGATTTTACTTTTTGAGTCAATCTTAAACGAAATATTATGAATATCAATTGACTGACTCTGTTGTCCGGTAAAGCTAAAGGCTCATTTTGAATTTAATTTTATCGACTACCTCGAGATAGATAACGGATAATAAATTACGAGAGATTTTACCGCTATACGTAACTAGGCTGGTTGGCGAGACACCTGCGTGGAATACAGGATAGCGACGATGAAATCTCACCTGCACGCAATTTTTCTCCATCAAACATTTTCTTCGACACAATATTTCTTAGCAAATCCTTCAACAAAATCTCTCGGTATATATCACCCGTTTCATTATCCATCATCATACTCCTCAATCGTAGGTCGATATAAACTAACTATTCAACGAATTCAACAAACGTAAATCGTCCACGAGAGAACAGATATCGACGCGAGTGAGAAATCCGTAAGAAGCGATTGTACGCGAGTCGATCGGCTGTATCAGTCAAACGCGCGGCGCCTGTGGGTCCGGGCGCTGCTCATTGTACGTAATATCGGGCTCTTTTTTCCCATGTCCATTTTTGCATAAAAAAATTCTCACCGTGCCACTTTCGCACGGCTCTGCCCCCCTCTCTCGCTCCGATACAGCGTCCCTATAGCGCCATAGCGCTCGCGCATTAACTAGCGTAAGCTCGGGCTAGCGGAAAGGATGGATAAAAAAGCGAGAGAGCGGAGCATTCCCCAGCGGGGCTCCGGCATCTCTCCGCGCGTTAGGTGCATTCCTTTAATTTCCCCCTCGCTTGCTCGCTAAAAAACTCGCTCGCACCCTTGGGCGTTTTTTCTCCCTCCTTCATCCCCGGAGCGCGTCACGTGAGGGTACGCTCTCGTGTATCGGGAGGAAATCGGCCCGGTGCTGCGGCGCGCGGGGACGGATGCACCTTGTGTGAGGGGTCGCGCGATTGGTAAAAAAGCATTACGGTACAGATATATATTCTCCCGGCGCACCGGTGAAAAATCATCGCTCCGAGGGGGGATGTGTGTGTGTGTGCAACAGCTCGCTCGCTCTCCCACTCTCTTCTCTCCACGACTTTTCCCCCAATTTCTCCGTGTGTTTTTTAACATTTTTACCGGGAAAAAACACGCGTAAGCGAGAGAGCGAGTGCGTGTGTGCACGGAGGCCCGTGAGAACGGGACATCCTGTTTCCGCGACGTGAGATTTTTAGATCCGCGCTCGCACATGTACGCACTTCGGGACTTTTTTTCCTTTTCCCCGTCTCCCCCCCCCCCCCCCCCCCCCCCCCCCCCCCCCCCTCGACGCGACTCGCGTTTCCTCAACTTTGCGTTTTTTTTATTTTGGCCGACTATCGCGGGATGTGCCCCGAAAAATCACTGTGCCACCCCGCATTCTCACACACGCCCGGTATAGTAGTCGCCGTTGCAATCTAACGGTCCAGCTGGATGCTCCGCGCACAGTGTAGCATTGTGAGAAGCGGCTCGTTTTTTTCCGCCTCTTCTTCTCTCGACCGCCAAAAGGTCGTATGTATTCCTTGACCTTCGCGCGCGCGCGCGCAAGTGGCTAGCCGCCTATAATCTCATGTGAATTACATTCCCACGCGGGATCCGATCGATCGGTTTTTCCGTCGATACGACATTTTTTGCGTGCGATAAACAAAACGTTCCGTGTATCGATTGGGGTTTTTTTTTAATTCGTCGCTCTTTACCCCAATTGACTTTTCTCGTGTGAGAGCCTTTTCTTTTGTCGGGGGTTGATAATTCGTGTGAAACAGATATCGAGGAGTATCCTTTCGAAATTAATTCAAAGCAGATGGTGCTTTGATTGTCAATCGAGTTTATCGAGTAACACGAAAACTTCATTTATTTTGGCTATTCGGAGGAAAACAATAGGGGGACGTGATTATACGAATTAATTAAAAAAAAAAGAGTACAGCAGTCTCATTCTTTGTCCAATGGCATGGATCATCGAGGCCGATAATTTAATTACTCTTGAAAATCAGATTTTTTGTAATAAAAAGAATTATTATAAGAATTAACGTTATTGTCGCCCAACTGTCTTGACCGGAGATTCCAATGTCTTGTGGCATTTAGTTGGAAAATAATCGTTACATACACTCAATCATCAAAAAATGATTGTCAATTACTTCGGACAATACGAAATTTCAATTTGTAAGAAAATACTCCCAAGTAATTACTTATTAAATTGAATTCTCAACCGTCGTCTTGGCATTTTACCGCATTCTTTATCGAGAACAACTTGTGATCCGACACGAACCGTACCGGTTCAAATTTACATTAGTACACAAATACTGATGTAAATTTCAACCGGTACATTTGTAAACAGCGCGAGCGCGCGACTAGCAGGAAGCGCAGCAGTAGTATACATTCGTCACACAGCCAGAGTATCCGGCGTTTGGGTCTCTGATTTTGCTCAAACATTGCGAGATGATTTTTTGCTACCCCAATAGGTTACGTCCACAGCCGTTTAGCCCGACACCTTCGTTTAATCGATTCATCCACAATTTATTATTGATTTGGTGTATTTTCAATATACCTGTTTCCGAATGCAGTGATTTCAGAGATCTTTCAAAGAAGTTAATGAGTCAACAGTAACAAAGAATGAGCCTTGATTTTTTGAAACAATCTATATAAATTATCGTTTTTTGAAATGGCTACTTCTTTGACGGTAATTCAAATAATATTCAAATAGCCAAATAATCGGAAGCTAAATGATCGAATTAAAATCTAAACTGAATTTGTAGAACAAACTGAACGAATGATTATTAACAAAATTTTAGAGCTAATAGGTCAGATACTCTCTAGCTTACCGAAGCTGTGAAGAACTAAATTTTCTCCTTCACCCTGCACTCCTTCTCGCTTTCATCAATTAAATATAATGGATTGGGGAGGAGGAATATATTATAGCCCCGGACGTGGCACAGTAATCGTCACAGCCTCTAATGCATTCACCCCAAGTATTTGTATCGCAATTTGTAGATCATAAATGAACATAAAAATGAAAAATTAATAACCAATTATGACAGAGAACGTTGTATTAATGCAATTTCCACTAACCAAACCTATGAACAATACTAATGGTTTTTCTGTAGGAATTAAAAAACTCAAACTCCATGTTAATTCGCGACTTTTCGCCAATTAGATCCACCGGACTCGTCAGGTCGCGTTTATCCACAAAAACAAACAAATGAACAATCATAACAACAACAATAAATAAATAATAATCCTACTTTATTAGTACTGACTAGACCCTCAAGAATTGCATTTATCTAAACTACGGAGGTTGTGCCTCAATTCCATACACGATTCTCCATGAGTATAATCAATATAGTGATCACACGCACGGGAAATCGCGTGAGAACCGCATCCGACTCATCCACCAAAGTCCAAGACCCCATCGCCTCGTTGGGGCCCAGTTGCGATTTCGATAATCTATAATAAATCGCTACCGGCCCATAGGAGCGCCGTTATAAATTCGTCCTCCGACCGAAGCGTGGTTGTTTACGAGAACTTCTCCCCCCGGGTCGTTCCTTCCGCGGACGCATATAACACGTACATGTGGGCACGAAAGAGAGAGAGAGAGACACATTACGAGCGGGCTCAAGCCGTTGAGGGGCATTGCGTCGAGAGACGACGTGCATCTTCGTTGGTTCGGAGGAAGCGCGGTGCAGTGTGTGTGTGTGGGTCCCCCTTCCTCCGGCTGCCGCCCCGGCAGATGGCCGGCCAAGGGGTAAGCCCGCAGGAAAAAATGAGCTGAGGACGCTCGCGCTCGCGCGTGTGTATATACGGTCGAAAAAGCGATCTCGACCCAGAGCAGAGCGCAAGAGAAAAAACTCGGGGCCCCTTGGCGCAGCAGCCTCCCTTTTTATCTCGCGCTCATTCTTCGCTGCGCGCGCTCGGATTTCGGATCCGATCGTCCGGGCACTGCACTCGTCTCTCTCTCTTACCGACGTTGGCGCGAACTCGCGAGACGCTGCCGGGATACGCGTGACCTCGATAGTCTCGCCCCCGCCGAACACACGCGCTATATACACGGCCTGCTGCAGCTCTACTCTCGGTCAACGGGCCAGCCGCGATTCGTTTAACCTCGATCCGCTCGAATATACCGCGTTTCCCCTGTAAAACATGTCGAGCGATTCTCGCGCGCGAGGATGCGCGTCTATGAGTGTACTCTCGTATACTATCCGCATTGGGACTAGTCGAAAAAACTGTATTGTGATGTAGTGATAAATGAACAATCCACTCGAGGATCTGTGAAAATTCACTAATTCGGTCGATAAATTTCTTTTTCATTCATTATGAACGATTTCAATGAAGAAAAAAATCATCAAATCTACTACTTCGTAGATCGATTTTTTGATTCTCGGTATAATAGAGTAAGAAATCAATAGTCATTGCTAATCGGTTAATTATCCAATTGAAAGTACCTCACCAACGAAGAGTAAATTTTCATCGTTAAACGGTATTTCTCAACCGACTTTTAATTCAGAGAGAAAGATTTACTCGCAACGTACGGCAGTGCGTCGGGGGTTTCGGATTCGCGATGAGCGAGGCTGATGAAAGGTGGGCGTAATCAGTGGGGCTCAGGGTCTTAGGGCTCGATATGGAAAATTATTTTGGAAAACAATGGGCAGATTCTCGGGATAGTGGGGGGAGGAGGGGAGGGGGCTGAAAATTTAATAATAGCACGGAGTCAATGGGGGGTCGCGTCTTCGAAGGGACGGGAGAGAATAGCGTCGGGGGCGAACTTTCTTCGTAATACACTGTATATATACTTGTAAACTTTGCTCGAGCTCGCTCCTGTACACACCGCTGGCCCATAATATAATTAGCGTATATAATTACACCGGATCGAATATGCCCGCGATCCAGAAATTGTTATACCCATCGCAACCTTTCGACTAGTCGTATGTATATAACTGTTCGTCCAGTCGACATTGCGGACGACACGGAAGCTAGAGCGCACTAGTCAACGAGAGCAAAAAAAAAGGGCCGAAACTCGGCCAAGTTCAAACAGCCAATTGAAATCGAAGATGTTTTTTTTCTCGCAAGGAGCTGAAGGGAGAAGGGCAGGGAGAAAAAAATCGAACGGTCCCCTCGATGAGCCGTCGATGAGCCACTTCCTCTTGGCCGCTATCAAAACACGAGTATACGCGTGTTCAAACACTCGGGTACACAAGCCGGGTCCGCCGTCGTCCACACTGTAAGCTCCCCGCATGCGCCCGCTAAATAATAATTTTCCCCCGTATATACACACACACACGGGGTTGCGCGCCCGCAGTATCGTCATTCTTTTCGCGTAACTGTAAAAAAGACCGCTGCAGGTATACATAGAAAAATCCGAGCTACGGAGCAAAAGGAGGAGGAGGAGACGAGGGGAAGAAGAAGCAGAGGAAAAAAAAGGAGGATAGCTGGGCATCTAAGCAAGCGCAGACCAGCTGACCGTCGAGCGGCGGCCGTGGGAAGAGTTTACGCGCGTATAGTCGACCGCTCTATCGCGCAGATTGGACGAATTGGCCGAATCGGCAGGTGCTGTTTCCTTCCGGAAATCCGTCGATTTCACGTGCCCGGCATTAGAGCTGCGTCGACGGGGCCGATGGGATTTTTCAAAAGATCGACGAGCAGCGCCGACCCAATTTGCCTCGGTCCTGTATAGCTTCGTCCGACTTCCTCGAGGATTATACATCGTCGATTATTGATACGCGTCAGAGTCGATCGTTATTCGATTTTGTAGCTGGATAAACCAATTTTGGAATACGGTCAAGATGGGACGGAAGTCTCTGTGTCTACCTTGTGTAAAATTCAAAATTAACGAGATGTACAAAATACCCGAGGAGTACCCCGATACCTCCGAAGGCTGCATCCTCGAAATCCTCATAGTTGAAATTAACCGTATAGATAAGCGAAGCATCTGCGTCTCGGATGTAATGAATTTTCATGCGAAGTAACGTTTTCACCACGATACCATACAATGCTCACTTGATTATTTCATACGATATTCGGCAATTTGAATTTTCAAAGTATAAAACCCGGTTAAAAGTCATCAACCCCCGTTTACGGTGAGATACTGCGCTTCGTACATACGGCGAATCGAGTCTGCGAGTCGTGGATGAAAAATTTTGACGAACGGGGGGTTAAAATGACTTTGTCTGTACTGGCCGCAAGATTATCCCGAGGCAGTATACAGGCGACATATCCGGATCGCATCGGGAAGAACTGCTGCTGTATACGTATGTATAGAAAGACGCGCGTGGGGTTACAGAGGAGAAGAAGAAGCTGGAGCGAGGCACAGGAAGCGATTTTTCGGGTGGCGACGACGGCGCGCTCGAGATGTACGTTATAGCCGGGCGCGAGCGAGCTAAAGCTGCATCGCTCCCCTGCATTTTTCACGAGTTTAAAAATAGTTGGTCGCGCGCACGTGCGACAGAGACCAACTGGCCAAGGGTCACTCACTCCTGCGCTGCGCGAGGAGGAGCTGCACGCGCGGGCAAAAATAGCTTATACGCGCCCAACACACACACGCACGCGCTGCAGAGAGAGAGAGAGAGAGAGAGAGAGAGCGAGAGAACGGAAAAGAATCGTCGCGGCATCCGCTCCGTTCCAGCTCTCCGGCGGAGCTGCTCCTGCGCGCTTCATGTATCTCCAGATGGATTCCCTCCCTGTACTGGCTCGAGCTGACGTTTGTAACTCTGTTGGATCCTCGCGCGCGCGCGAGCGACAAAACCACCGTATACATATACTAACGCGTGGACGAGTGATCCGATCGGACCGCGATGGCTGTGATGGATACTCGAGCGAGATTTTAAAGCTTCGAGTGTGTCGGTGCCCGTTGATATTCGCTCGTGACGCGGTGAAAATTTCACTGTATCGCCTGATACGTCCGACCAAAAGATCGTTCAATTGTCAATGGGTTTTATCAATTGAAATTGATTAATTGGAAAAATCAAGGTTCGAATTTTTCGAACGTTTCGCGTTTCTCGTCTTGGTACACACTTGTTGCGAGTTCATTGTTCCTAATGACAAGTAGATCAGTTTCTTCAAATTTTTATAAAATCGTATATAATGCGCTGTGAGATCAGTACATGTATTTTTGTTGCTTCATTCGAAATAGGAATTCCAAATTGAGAGGGGTGAATAAAAAGAAGATAGACAGGTCATATTTACGAGAAACTTTAAATGAAACGCTTTTTTACAACTGAAAATGAAGTTAATATGTGCACCCGAAAATGTTTATCCTGAATCAGTTTTACACCCCCGGATTTCTTTCACTGGTTTGCACATCTACCGTTACTCATCTTCCACATATAGTCTATAGAAAAAAAGTTACAAACCAAATCGATACCACCGGTGTTCTCGTCATTCCCACTGTTTATCACCTCATCAGTCGAAGCCAGTGACGCCCTGCACGCGAGCGCTCGATAACAATTGATTCAACGAGACGTCGTCCGGTAGCCCGGCCGTATTCACACAGACACACAGATCGATCGAGGATATATAATTTCCCGATCGGCCCGGATGACCGGCCGAATTGCGCAAGGCGCATCTGCCCTTCGGAGCCGGACGCTGATTTGGCGTTTCGGCTAATTGATTGCTTAAGCCTCTGGTGTCGGACACGTTAAAACCACGGTCCGTCCGTGCGATTCGGTACGGCCCAGGTATACACACATATACGCGCGGCTCGATTTTGTGGAAAGGCCAACACAGAGGAGTAGGTGACCGGCACTGGGCTTTTCACCCCGACGCGCCGCCGCGAATGTGCCGAGTCAGCGCGGGGATTTTTCACGCTCGCCGCGACCTTTCTCGCGTCATATTTGCGTATGATGGACGACTCGGGACAGTCGTCGCCGGGGATGACGGGGCGGCTCTTTTGCCGCTGTAGCGGGGGCCTGCGTATCCCCCATTGTCGCGCGAGACTCGCGCTCGGGCCCCGCAACAGATGACACGAGCTTGCGCCACCGATGCCTGTGTATATACGTATACATATGTGGATACACGCGAGGGCCCGATTATTAGCGCTCCGGCGGACACGCAGCTTTCGCGCCCGAGTAAATCGATCCGCACCTTTTAGCTGTGCCGCAAAGCCCCCCCATACACACGCGCGCGCACGGATCCGAGATCCAACAGTCTCAATCGCGTTTCCTGTACGCCACACCTCGAGGCCTGCAATTATTCCTCGCGGCGACACCGGATTACAAATCTTTCACGCGTGTGTATCTTATCCAAATCTCATCGAGCATTGATTGATTTGTTACGGGTGAATCTTGCGTCCGATGCAGTATTATGTAAAATGTACGAAAATCAATTCGAGCTGGATTACGTGTCCGTATGAGATTGGGATGAAATTTTCAATTTTCAGTGTATTTGGGCAAGACGCAAATTTAACTGCTTTAAGAGAAAAAATAAAATTACATTTCACGCGTCGAGCAGTTTATTATCGCATTACTCGGTTGTATTGGCATTTCAGGGTAGTTCTGAAATGTTCTGCTCGTACAATTGATCGAAAATTCTTCGAGTGACAGACGCGGTAGGCTTTTAACACGAGTACAAAAACTCGTATGAAAAGTGATGGGGTGTAAGGTGAAACCAGTTAACTCGTGATTTGATCCACGTGGCACGGGAGTTAAATGCAGCTGTTGAGCAGAGCTATCAGTTAAAGAAGGTACATAGATCAGGGGATAGTCTTGTCAACAATAATTGAGGAAGCTGAAGACAATGAATTTTGGCGTTTTATAATCAAATCTCATTTTCAGAATCTGAATAGGATACGAGTTTTAATAATGGAATTTTAATCATGGAATAAGATGATGGTAATTTGATTTGTTGCAGGAATATTTAGCCGAAAAATTTGAATGTCGGATTCAAAATCTACGAATGATTCAGACCGACAGTATTATGTGATTCTCTGAAATGAAATTGATTGTTCGATTGTTTTATTAACGAACGAAATGTGAAAATATAAAACCTACAATTGATTATTGAAATATCACGTCCGAGTGAGACATTTACTCTTGTGCGGGATATCCGATATTTTTTTTCAAAAAGTAGCTTAATTTCCACGATTAATCAAGTTTGACGAGCCGAAGGTCTTCAGATTGTTCCACGCACGGTAGGTATATATACAATTGGTTACCCCCTGCTCTATTTCAACGCGATAAAAATTCAAAGGATGAGTAAACTCGAATTGGACGATGTAAAATTCCCCACCACCAAGAGGGAAAATACAAATTTCACACCATCCCCCGTACAAACGAGCTGATCAAGCTCGTAACGAATGCGAAGACGGAGAGGGAGGGATAACAATGGGGGGAACAACAAAAAGTAGGACGCTGGAAAAAAGACGGAAAGACAACGGGCGAGTGGCGATTGTGTCCAGGCTGCACCGATCAATTTCCCCGCGTGTGTGCGCGCATCGGTTCACGCGCGCGTTAATCTCATCGGTGGTCGGGCTCTACGCTCGGCCGAAAAATACACACGAGAGAGCCGATTCTCCACGGCTGCGGCTGCGGCGCGGCCGACTCGCTCAAAGCAGCCTAATCGTTTTACGAGTCAGCCGAGGAAAAAGCAAGAGAGAGAGAGAGAGAGAGAGAGGAAAGGCCTGGGTGGCCTTGCGCGAGAGCTTGCAAAATTTTCAGTTTACTCAGCCGCGCTCGCTCGCTCGCTCGCGGCCACTGGGCCCGTATGAAAAGTTTAATTGAATCTGGCCGGCTCTGTTGGCTGGATGAAAGGTATATGGCCAGATGCAGGGAAGAAGTGTATAAGAGGGAGGGACGAGCCCCAGCACCGGGAAGATTAGTATCTCAGACTTTGTCCGCACGAGAGATGTGCAGCTTTCTGCTCTCTCTCTCTCGCTCGGGCTCCTTCGTGATATCATAACGTACGATCCCCCCCCTCCCCTGCCGCCAGCGGCGCGGAGAGATCTTCTTTCCACATTTCAACTCGCCGTATTATAACGACTGCGCGTCTGCCGGTCGCTTTTGGACAGGCGACAGACGCGTATTTTTTTCCAACTTTTCATCGGACCGCGGAAGAGAGACGGGGGGGATAGTTGGATATCGTACATCGGGTAATAAAAAAAAATAGTTCATCTCTCTCTCTCTCTCATCCGTTGTTGTACGTCGACAATTAAACAGGTATATAGCCGGGGGATGAGAGGCCATTGATCACTCGCGGACATTGCACGGCCAAGGACAGATCTAATCGACGCACTGTGTTTACGGCCTACAATCCCAAATGGGTTATTATTTACGAGTGCCAGTTGTTGCACGACACTTTTGATGATTTTATGGAATACAATCAAAATCACCTTTCGACACTATATGCACCGTTGATCGGCCGATATTCTTCTGGAGAGTGCAATTCTCATTGTTCGCAACGGCGATTCCTCGGCTGATAAATATTGCTGTTCAGTTTTTTTCATTGTCGTTGGACCATCGCAATGGTTGTGTATCCGATCGATACGGTACCGTTGCTGGATTCTGTCTCGCCCACGTTGATGAAGTATCCAAAAATATGAATTTTCAATCGACATGAACAAATTCTTGAAACGCAATTTGATTACGATTGCGAATATGACGATAACGTTCCAGTTACTGGTAGTGTCATCATTATCTATCACTATAAATTCTCTCAATTTCAAATGGATAAAGGTTAATATTTAATTGATGGAGAATTTACTTATATTCGTGAGTCAGTCAATCAGTGAATATTCACTCTATCCAATAATAAACTTTATTTACGAAAATCAATAATGGAAAATTCGATACACGTTATATATATGAGTGTATCATCGGTACCATTTGAATCGGGCGAATAAATAATTGTGAGTGAAACAGTGTTTACTCGTATAATAGCAAAGCGAGTGATTAAATATAGACGAGAAGAATGAATAAACTCGTCGAATCCATTACAATCGTATAATATCGATGAAAATAGTTGCAATTAGTCGGTGTCGAAATGAGAGAGAGAAAAAGAGTGAAAGAGAGCCATATGCGAGTCTCGCGATCGCACTTATACAAGTAGCAGCTCACGTGGGCTATATAGACTCTCGAGAACTCGAGCTACATATTAATTTGCATAATTGCGCTCGGTTAACGTGTACATATATATACCCCCGGCGGCACTGGTATAGGGGCCAGATCGAATTTATCTCGTTGGCCCTCACCTGTCCGGGAGTTATGCGGGTCGTGGGGCAACTGACCATTGGCACCATCGCACAAAACAGCTCGCCTCGTTTTTTTTCTCTCCTTTTTTTCCACTGCTCTGTACGCGTGCGCTCGTTTGTGTGTGTATGCCTGCGTGAAACGACTGCGTAATTTGTATCGGATCGGCACGTCGGAGAGATGCGTTCACGACGATGATTGCCATTGTGTACAACATACGTATAGCTATACACGGGGTTTGAATTTTCGTACGCGATCGTCGATGCAGTTGTAATCGCATTCGATCCGGAGCTAACCGAAGTCAGCTTCGCGAGAGATTGTATTTTATTCAGGTTCGATGTAAATTGGTAATATATAATGTAACCGCGTGTATATGCAACTCTCTAAACTCGAATCAGCGAATGGACCACCGATGATAGTTCGAGTGAAAGCTAATTGCTTGGATCGGTGAATATTTGCTAGATTGTTTTTTGTTTTCAAAGACTCTTAAAATTACTCGGTCTCCGGGAATAAACCGATAATCCAATAGTGTGGTCAGCTCGATACACGCAACAGAGATACAATGCAATATCGCGAAAATCTCTTGTTCGAAAATTATCAGTCTCAATTGTTTCGACGTTCGCGAAACGCGACGAATTCATTATCGCAATTTATATAACCTCGGATATTATAGCTGCATTCACACACGCCCGGCTTGACGTTGGCGACTATGTATGTACGACACCAACGCGCGCAAGTGCGTAATTTGCAGCGTTGCAAAAAATTAGATTGAAATAGTCTTTCCAAGAGTATTCAAGGAGGGGAGGTGGTGTCACCAAAGGGGAAGCACAAACAATTTTTAAAATCTCAGTAATTTCCGTCAGTTGCTGTCTCAAATCACGTTGAATCGCGAATGCGTCGAAAGTTATAGAAATACCACGAATATTTTTGTTATTGCAGATAGAATCTATATTATTCATGTTGTTTGGGCAGTATTGTTCATTTTTTCATTGGTCGTATCACCCATTTGGACCATACCATTTGGAAGTCGAACACAGAGTGTCGACGTTAGTATCTCGGATACAATTTGTTCACTCGGCAAGAAAGCAGAGTTAAAATATCGAAGTGCGGGTACGCCGTTCTGATTCTCGCTTGCTCGTACGAATTTGAAGCCTAATTACTGTATAGTATCGAAGCGCAATGAGGCTAACGCCGGCGACAGGGAATCCCCAGCGCCTGCAGTGCACTCGTAAAGTGCCTCATTGTTTCTCTGGCTATGCACCTTTATTGATCTTATAAATAGTCACTCTCGCTTCGTTGTCCCCGATCTTACTGTTCGAACGACTCGAGAGTGACCAATCCCTAACTGTACATGTGTGTTTCGTTCATTATCTTATGCGAATAGACAGCTTATTACCCCAATACCCAGAGAGAAATCATATTGTCATTGTTTTTTTCATTCTGTCAAATTTTGACTATTTAACTGTGTACGTATTGTAAAGGTAATAGTAACTTCCGAGCAAAACAAAGTAAATCGGAATAAAAAATTGAATTCAAATTTTCAGCAGTGACCAGTGTTGCCGATGATTCTCAAGCGTGCAGATGTACCTGAAAAACATCGAGCCATGGAGGAAGAAAAGAAATCCATATTTTCATACTCACGTACATTCTCAAAGAAACAAATGATTGACGATTTCTATGGAATAAGGTGTTGGTTTTAGACAACCTATCGATGGCTATATTTCGACCCTTATCGAGTCTAAATTCGTTTTAAAATTGTCATTTGGCCAGTTTTAATAATTCTTAATTCTCAATAATAGCTGCAATTGTGGTATTACGTATAGGTAAACACTAGTCATTGCAATATGAGCGTGATACAGTGGTTATTGTGATATTTTAGTTCTTACCTAGGTATATTACTATAATTGTTATTATTAAGAATTGAAAATTATCCGATTTGGAGAACTGACCAAATTGAGAACGTTTGAATAAACTCACAGACTGGAAGTGGGCATGAGTATCTATAGTGACCGAAACTTGGCCGTCTAAAACCAACTCTACGAATGACTCGTTGAACATCTTTGATTATGAAAAAAGATCGACGCGCATCTTTGCCAGGCCATCTCCTGACCGCGAGCCCATCTCCCGGTACAAACAGGTCGATCACGACACGGAGGGGAAAAAAACCGCTACACACAGCTCTCGGGCGGGTAAAAAATGATGCAGAGACCGTCAAACTTTTCGAGAGAGCAGGCATTAGACTTGCAAATGCCCGGGCCATTGTGCCGTGCGGCCCAGACAACGTATATACGCACACACACGTATATAACAGCCGGTCGAAAAGATCCGAGCGCGAGCTCCTACGCAAAATAATTGCAAACCCATTATACTTTCTCCGCTCTCGGCTAAGTATGCGCCCCTCCACTGCAGCCCGGAGTCGCGCGCGCCGAAACGATGCGCCAGCGATTATCCTGGTCCGCGACAGGCGGATTTTTCATTTTTCTCGTCGCTCGCTCCCTCTGCAAGAGGTATATATGCGAGACACGAGAGAGAGTTAATTGTCTGTGGTAGCGGCTCGCGGCTGTATATCGCGCGTCCTCCATCTGCCCTACCCCGGGGTTGCAATCGCGTGTTATTTCGGTTGTCGTGGTGATTCCGCGAGCGGGGGCGAGTGTGTATATCGAACCCTCGTAGTCGTATACCTCGCTCGCCTCGTCTTCGGGCTGGGACGTACTTTGTCCACGATTCCTCGGCGATTTACTTTTTCACATTGGCACGCGAACCTTTTAAACTCGCTCGATTTTTCATTTTACGTAGGTTTCGCCGCGAGCCGGCGAATAGGCCGTGTTGGAAGTTTTGCGTTGACCCGAGAGCCGGCCGGGGAACAGCTGACTATACCCGCGGGGGAGCGGCTGCACAAGGCTCGCGCGTCTATCGTGACGA
Organism: Aphelinus certus; assembly: GCA_020882725.1. NCBI lineage: Eukaryota > Metazoa > Arthropoda > Insecta > Hymenoptera > Aphelinidae > Aphelinus > Aphelinus certus. The sequence goes on along the minus strand of CM037084.1, from coordinate 63,904,955 downwards.
AATCGTGGGAGGTGGCTCTTGGCTATCCCAACGAGCCATTCAGTTTCAATTTTCGGTTTACCCGTAGATACTCCGACAATTACTTTCGATTCTATGCGAGTGTAGTACGCGTGTCTCTGGTCGGATAAATTTCGACGCTATATATCTGCGGACAAATCGAAACGTTGTATATAGACTGTTTTTCCTGCGCCCGGGAACCGTTTCACGGAGTTTCGCGGGATCGCGACGAGCTAAAAGTTATACCAAAGAGAGATAGCGAATTTTTAATGCGTGTACCGCTATGTACACTCGCGCGTCCACCGATCGCAGGTATAGACGGCGCGTCGAATTGAAAGTCGAGAGAGGGGAAAAAACGATCTACGGAGCGGATGCGAAGGAAGAAAAAATCATCGCGAGACCCGCGCGGCGAATATATGTATATCAGATAATTGAATCTGGTCGCGCGCGCGGCGCGTCATCCTCTGTTTCTTCCCCCGTTCCTCGACCTTTTGTCGCCTCGATCACCGCCGCGCTCCGAGATACTTTTGTCCGGCGGAGATCGCAATGGATCGAGTCGCTGCAACGGTACCCCGGGGAAAATCGACGAGACGAAAAGATCCATAAGAACCGCGGAAATTTCGAGGATTTCCCATTTCCCCGCGAGCGTGTGTACAATTTAGCGAGCGCAGCAGGATAAACGAGGAACGTTACGAAACGATCGGCATGTGGGGCAGCCGCGAGTGCCCGCATGAGGTGGCGATGACGTCCGCCCGTCTGGCCTCCCGCGTCGACTGTATCAGCTCTCGTTTTTTTTCTTCTTTTTTGTTTCTCTTTCTTTTTTTCCCCCCTACGACTCGGACAATATGTGCGTGTGTGTGTGTGCGCTGCACGCGCTAAAAGACAATCGGCACGCGCAGGTGCGCCTCGAACCGTCGCGAAATATCGCGGGTATTGTCTATATACGCTTCTTAGATACGAAAACGCTTCTTTTCAGCCAACGAGGCTACGCGAAAACATCGACGACGATCGGGAAACCCAATGAATACGATAGCTCCGTGGTTTCGTCTCTGCATGTCCCACGTATCGCACGCATGTAAATCGCTACGGACCTTTTTCTCATAATGAGCTTGTGTCGTTTCCTCAAAGGCGTATGTAATAATCGCTTTGGCTCGCGATGACAATGACTGACTTCGGGGAAAAAGAATAATGGGAAGAGCAATGTACAAACTCGCGAGAATTGAATTTTGGGCTGAGAGGAAAAATTAGTTTGACGATCTGCAACGTGAACATTTCATATCGGCTACGAAACAAATTTTTTGCACTTTGAATCTAATATAGTTGAAAATTACTGTAAAAATTGAATAACGAGCAGAAAATAATCACTTGATTCACTAGTGAGCTCAATCCAGGTGCACTGAAAACGGTGGCTCTATTTGGAAACTTTTATTTCTTATTCATCAAGCAATGGGACAAAATTATGTTTCGAGACTCTGTTGTATGTGTATTGAGATTCACAAAAATATTTTTTATTTACATTTGAGCTACGAAGTATCGTCATAGTAGTATGTAACTTAAACACATGTTTTTTTCCGAGGAGAAGAATAGCTCACGCGGTATCAGTCTCCGTGTACCACCTAAAGCAAACAAAATTTGTTTCGTTAATCTACATCCATTTTTGTTATTTGAAAACACCCTAGATTCCAATTTTTTTTTTAATTTCACAAATTAGCAGACATTTTCAATTTTTTTCTTTTTTGTTTGTGATAAATCGCTCCACGAAAGCTTATAGAGAATGTTATGAAAATCAATAGATAATGTATCTAAAAAGTGGCAGTTAAGATTTCAAATCAATCGGATAAAAATTGAGCGAGCTACACAGCTATAGATTTTTGGGTAGTTTAATTCTCGTAGTACAAAAATTTACCGGTCGAAATGTCTTACTGTTATCCATCAGTTACGCTGCTCTTATACCGACCAATAATAGTTTCCAATTATTTCAGATCCAGAGAATTGGATCATGGAAAGAGTCTTGTCTTCTCGTTGTTTTTCTTCTCCAACCAAAAGATTTGATTTTTTTTTCTTTAGCGTAGACGCGTGAAGCTTCGGATATGAAAATAACAGTATGATCGGAAGATATTCGTTCTGAAGAGATTGGATGCGAATGCCATATTGAATACAGCTCATTAGCCAGTCGAAAATCAAACAATTGGCCAATCAATCGAGCTGAGGAGTATCGTGTCGCTATCTGGCGCAGACGATCAGTTCGACTCTTCTATATGCATACACACACACACACACACACACACTCACATGAGCAGACAAGAAAGCGTCGGATCGTGAATGAGTGGCGATATATAGCTAGTGAGTATTTTCATTAACATCAATAAATTCCTCGTTACCCCGTAACACAACTGCGCCCGCGCGCTCGACGAGGGAATTCCACCTCTGTAACGACTGGCAAAGTAGACGAACAATCGGTGAGCGCAGATCGAGCCACGACTTACGGCCACACTGTATATATACGAATACCTATATGTACAGTTGGTGAGAGAGAGAGAGAGAGGGACGGGGAGAAAGGGAAGAAAGGACGGGTTGGGCGTAGGAGGAGAGAGAGAGAGGAGACAAAAATGACAATCATCGTCATTTTAATAATATGCAAAGGCCCACAGGAGAGCACAGGATAGTAAGAGAGAGAGGGAGAGAAGGAGCGGGCGAGAGAGAGCAAGTGTGGTCACAATGGCGTTATATAATGACAAAGACGGCTTTCGCTCGACAAAAGGCGCGCGCGCGCCGCACCTATAGGGTCATCCCGTGCACACACGTACGGCCGGACATGTTTTGTCCACATATACGCCACGCGGACAAAGATCCGTCCCGGCGATAACTGCCGTCAAAATAGCCTCTGCCCGAAGATGCTAATGGAGATTTTTACTATACGGCCCGGGCACAATGCCCGCGTCACGCGATATACGCGCATATATACCTATATGCCTGTCCGTATCCCGATTAAAACACCCAATGATCGTCTCTCTCTCTCGAGAGAGAGAGAGACGCTCACACAATTGCCGATTTTCCTCTCTTTTTTCTATCTTCTTCACAATTCTTCCCTACTCCCTCTCGATCTTGCGTCGTGTTTCACACGAGACCGTTTACACACGCATCGACGCGTCCAATTGACGAGGAAAAGAAATAGCCTGTCCGTCTTTTCCCCCGCGGAATTGGCGTTTCTCCGTCGATTAGCCGAGTGTGTGTGCCCGGGCCGATTTTTTTCGACGACCCGCGAATCGAGCGTCAGGAACGGCGAGCAAAGTGATAAGGATACACATACATGAAAAAAAAGTCGTTCAAAGTCGGACTCGTCGAACGACGATCGCGGGTGCGTGTGTGTGTATACACGTATACGAGATTGCGCGCGCCCGCACTTGTTCAAACGGCCGTGTGGATCGAATCGGCCGCGACGGAATATCATTGGTCATTTGCGCAACGTGTCCCTCCCCCACCGATTGATTCCGTGATATTTTCGGAGCGACGTATGCGCTCGGGAACGTCGAGCGAGGAGAAAGAAAGAAAAAAGATAAGCGATTCTTTTCTTTTTTTCTGTTCTTCCCTTGTTGCTCGGGGACGAACAATAACCGGAGCCCTTTGGAAACTCGTCTTAGGCCCCGATCCGTCTTGGCCAAGCGCGTCTGTGCGTATATGCAAGCTACGTTTGGATAAGCGTTTTGTGTAAGGTTGCGCAACGCGCCAGGCGCCTGCATGTGTCAAGGCTAACGAGCCGCGCGGGCGAGCAGTCAAGTTCGCGACAAAAGTACGGCGGCGGTGCACAAAAGTGTGCGCGCGGCCGAATAATTAGACTCATCTTTCGGCCGATCTCTCCGCGCTCATGCAGACACTCGCACTAGGGATTACGCGATAGAGCCCGCGACCGATTGCGGCATACACTGCACCTTCGCGCGCCTTTCTTCGCCCGAGCCCAGCCTGCAGTTAGCCGGCGTGTATGGTATATACGTGTATGGTAGACATCTCGTTGCAGGAATGTGTTGGCTTTTCTTCGGGACCAACGACGAAGAGCCTCGCGAAGGAGTGGCCCTCCGAATTCGCGCCGATATCTTGCTTCGATTTTATTGAAAATCGTGTTTCTTGTGTCAGACTACTCGATTCGAGTAAAAGTTACAATTATACCATAGTAAAAATATAGTAATGATTACTTATTTTTTTCCCCTTCGTTCGGATAAAACCGTACGGACGTTCGGTCTGATGATTCGTGTGATTCGTTCATTATACGGTTATCAATTTCATACAGCACACACCTGCAAACCCGAGGAACCCTACTCGCGCAAGTATATATAAGGCTTATAAAAAAAAAGTGGTTTTTGATTCGGCACAAAGTGCAGTCCATATACACTTGGAATATAAAAAAATGAAAAAGAACTATTTATTAGCAGACATTGCATAACTGGTAAAATTATTATTAATATTATTATTAATAATTGAAAAATCAGTAAAATACTAATTTCAATCTTAGAGGGTAGACTATTTCGTATGGATTGTGATGTACTATATACAATATACATCTATTGCGTCACACGGCACAATAGATCCAATTTCTATAGCCCACCTTTCCGTATACTCGCTCGGTATCAGAAGCTCACGATTATTGACTCAATTTTAATTATTGGTACAGGTCAGACGTATAGACTCTGTCGCGCGTGTCCTTGAGTCATAATGTATTCACGCGAGCGATTTATGATACGTGAAAATTTTCATTCGAATGACCTTAACACGGATGATTTTACGAAGAGTTTCGCTCTCGGCAATCATTTTTTTGAAAAATTAAATTCTCCCTCTTATCTTCTTTACGATCGTAAAAATGCTGTCCGTCATTTGTATTTTTTTCTCTCTCTCTCTCTCCCTCGCGGCGGAATAAAAAATTCTCGTTTTAATTACTGATTAACTTCCAAATTGCATTTGCAGAAGGTTCAAGATCACGGACGATCTTTATAAATATTAGCCGAATAACGCGACGATCCGTCCCGGGAATACGCGGAAAGGATAAGTTTCGCGAGGGGTTCAGCAACAGCGATCGTGATCGGCAAAAAGCAAAGAGACATACTCACGTCGGATGAAATCTGTAGGATCCTTAGAGAGGGTTGGTTCGATCGGTGGACAGTGTACGAAGAAGAAAAAAAAAATTCGAAACTCGGTCGACGGAAATTTCATAGTTACATACGCGTGTACAGCACCGCGCTGACCCATTAGCGTGTCGTTACGCAAGCCCGAAGCCAACGAGGGATAAAATTTGGGAACAACAAGTATATATGTGTATATAGCCCGGAATAAACCCGAGAGAGACAACTCGAGCGTACGAAAATTAATTATAATCACATACGCATGAGGCCGAGGGATATTGCACAAGAGTACGTGTGTGCAGACGCTTTAAATCAATCTAAAACTGATACGGCCGGCCAAATAATTGAACAAGTGCGAGAACATATATATGCGCTCATCGAATAGCCATCAGCGGAACGTATGGTGAGTGTATGTGTGAGTGTGAGAGACGGATCGGCCCGCACACACCCACACCCACACACACGTTTGGTGCGATGTGTCCAATCGGGCGAGCGAGGGAGAATGAAAATTCCAGTAGTTTACGACGGGGCACGCTCGGAAGAATAGCCGGCTCCTGCTGGGCGGCTATTGGCGAGAGGTCACGTTTCGTAGACGATACACTCACTGTGTGTTGCCCGCACGTTTGTCCCTCGCGCTCTCTCTCACACACACGGCTCACAATGGGGCAGTTTTGACCGAAGCCGGTGTATGTATAAGCGGTATATGTTGGCTCGGACACGTCGGCCGTGTAAATTCACGGCTGCCCAATTAAACCGGGCCGCCGATGGTAAAAAACGCGTTTAAACCCGGTACGGCCCAAAGGGCAAAACCAACAGGACGCGCTCGAGCGCGCGTATACACACGTATATAAATATGTATGTCGGTCACCTCCCGAGACTCTGCCGGGCTCTGGCGCGCGTCTACTCGCCGACAATATTTGTCCGGCCGCATTCGAATATGTATATGTATTCATGTATGTATATATGTACTGTCTCGGGCGCGAGAGGTGTGGTCAAAATTATTCAAACTGACCCGGCTCTCTTTTATTCCTGTCCGCATATACGCGCATCCTCGCGGCCGCGCGGCTCCAGGGACACTTTCTCGGTCGCGCCCATGTATGCATGAGCCACGCGCGCGCGCACCTCATTTTTATCCGGCGTATCATCGCCACAGAGTCACGGTCCGACCTGCCCTCCGCGAGTCTCTCGTTTTTTTCTCTCTCGTCTCGATTGTTCGACCCGTCGTTTGATTGTCGGACTCGGCGGCGAAACGCTGCAGGGCCGGGCGGGGGGAGCGACAGATCTTCGACACGGATCGGGCCAAAGCCGATTTCGGGACCGGATGCGCCGCTCGATCATCTCTTCCCGGAGGACCACATGGGTTATACTCGCTGTCCGATTCGCTTATCTCCTTTATTGCCTCGTTCTTCCCTTCTCTTCCCTCCTGGCTACCGGGGATCGATTTGTCTTGTTTATCGCCACGATTTATTGATTGCCTCGCACTTTTGTTCGGACCCGCGCGCCACCGCCAGCGGGGAGCAGTTTCCGATTGGGGAAATTAAATACTTGCCTGTGTGTGTGTGTGTGTGTGTATGTACGGTACCGATCTTGTTATTGAGGCGTCTTCGTTGCTTTTACGAACGTCAGTCGCTCGCTTGGTTGTATGTTGTAGTGAACATTTTTAGAGTTTAAAGGACACGTCCGAGAGAACGAGTCGGCGTTGTAACGCGTGTGCGAATAGAGAGCCAAACTCGTTTGGTGTTTGGAATGATTCATGATTATAATGGGGCGGTGAATGTCAAATTTTCTAATTATTACGACTAATCATTGTTTAATACACGGGTCATTTTATAGGATCTAGATCTTTGTTGCGAAAATAAATATTTCGTAAAGACAAATTTATCAAAAAAAGTATGGCAAACATTGAGGGTCTGTAAACTTGCTATGGCTTTAGATTTCAGAATAAATTGTGATCGATACGCCTGAACGTTTTTTAGTAAGACTTTTTACAAAAAGAAAGAACATTTCCATTTTATTGTTTTACACATGCGTGTAGGGGGGAAGAAGCGTAGAAGACTCTTATTTAAATAATTTTTTATATATTGAATTCTAGAGCAATTCTGAAACTTCGGGCTTATATCTCATTCATTTTTTCGAACCTCGATCTAGATACGTTTATTTGAGCCTCGAGCTGCATCATCGGAACTTGAAACTGTTTAACTCAGTTCAAACCTCCGCAACAAAATTTTTATACCAATAAATAAACGATATAAATTCTTTCCTCGCTCCACTGTCTGATCCAAAAGGAGGAGGGGAAGGTAGGAGAGGGAATTTCGTTAGAAATCTTGACTCAGTCTCGATTACAAGTGTATCTACACACTTGTGCACATTTGTCATAGGAATCAACTAATAGAGCAACAGCTCATCCGAAGAATACCGATAGAATACAATCAGCTACATCAATATACGAACGTAGGTCGGGCCGCCGAGTCGTCGAGCGCTCGCGACACTTTCCGCATCGTGTACACACACACGCACACGCACACACACACAGAAAAAAACGTGGCGAGTGGAGCGGAAATATAATGTTGTGGGCCTCGGACTATGGGGGACGTAGCGCGCGGGTGTCGTTGCACACGTGTTGTACCCGATGGATCAACGCGCTCTCGCCTCCTCCTCCTCCTCCTCCTCCTCCTCAGCTGTTTTCTTGTTCGTTTCTTCGTAGTCGCGTCCGGCGCGTGAATTGCCCTTGCCCGCGTCGCCGAGACGAGACAAGCCTTCGAAAAAACCACGGCCACATGCATCCGAATAATGCTTCGCTCGAGCCCGAGCTTATTCGATTTATGTACGACAATTCAGCCCCGCCTCGGGGTGATTATCGCGTGAATCAAAAGCCAATCGATATACTAAACAGGAGAATTTGGAGATTTAGTTCTGAAATAATGATGCGATGATGAAGTGGTGATGGAACTTGGATACTGGAGACAGGAAATATCCGAATTGTGACGTGTGACAAAAAAGAATTAGCTGATTGTTTAGATCATAAAGAGCCAATCCTTGTGGTGAAGGAATTGAATACAATCAACTCTAACGATTGTACATTGTCAAACACAAAAAATGAATCAATGTGGCGAATATCTACTGTTTATCAATTTGTTATTCAATTTGTTCTAGCGAACAACATACGTTTTCTATTCAAAAAATAATTGGGACATTTTGTATTAGAAAAATAAATTATTTTTGAGTTTCTACTATTTTAGATCTAAATTTAAAAATGCATAATCGAGGTATATTTCACTGACTCTCAGATGAATGCTTACTGTTATCCATCAGTTTAAAATCAGTCTTTCGTTATTTTAATTTCCGGTAGTACACGAAGCTATTCAATATTTAGTTTCAAAATAGTTTTTAATCAACCAATTTTCCTGTTTGTATTTCGCAAATAACGTCCCTTCGACGGATCCATTGCGAAAAGTTGGTGAATTTCCTGCTGCTCTGAAAAAAGTTAGCCATCTAAAAAAAATATCACTGTCCGACGGCCGTATCGCAGGCGCAACACGAATGTCTCACTCGTCGGAAAGAGGCTTGGGAAAAATTTGATTAGCGAAAGAGCACCGGCCGACTTCCATCCGTGCGCGCGGCCAGCTCGTGCGTAACCGAGGCACAATGCACAGCTTTACGGTCGCCGAGAGCCTCGGCTTATACATATATATATACAGAAGTCAATTTGGGCGTCTTTTGCCAAACAGCACCGCAGAGGGTCAATAAAGGGCGGGGAGGGAAAAAAAGCCGACCGCGAGCCAAGTAATGAATGGGGTTGGAGAAGAGATTCACGCGCCGCACATGACGAAACGGCCGAGACGTGTGAGAGAGAGAGAGAGAGAGAGAAGAGGGCATCAGCAGCAGCAGCAGCAATGTATATGGTGGATATAGAGCCTCGGTTTGGATGCCAGCACATGCGGCGGCGGCTCTATGACATATGGACAGCGCGCAAAAAGAGCCGATACTGATCGATTGGCTACGCCTCGGACCCTCCTCGTACGTATACACATATATACGTGTCCGCCGCCGAGTCTTTCCTATACACGCACATCCGATTTCCGATTGTCGCGCGCACCTTTGGCCGCGTTCCCTTTTTTTTCCACACAGGTCCGGAAAATTCACCTGGTTGAACGCCGCACGGACTTATTAGTTCTTAGGCCGATGATTTATCGATGCGGGTTAATGGATCGAGCGCGATAAAACACCCAAGGGGTTTTTGCTTTTCTCTTTCGCTCTGGGGCAAGCATATGGCGAGTTCCGTGCGTGTATATAGGCTTATTTTTTGTTTTATACGCGAACCAATGAAGAATTATCGGTAATGAATGATTTTTTTTCTTTCCGTCCGACTCTGACGTTACGAACTCTATGTCGAGCCGACGAAGTTTTCGAGTCATTTGGCGTCGATTATTTTACTCCTTTTTTTTTTAACGATTGATGATAGACCCCCGAGTATATAGCTTCATTACGGTTCGAAACTGAGTGGGGAGCTTTGTCTGTGTATCGAACTCTACCGACAAGCCACATTAGAATGAAATATACTTTCCATTTTTATTATTCAGCTTCTCGTTCGTGTCTCGTCTGACTGACGGCAGCGGGGAGGTTTGGAACTTTGTCATCGCGTATATACTTTCCGGTGAGCTATAGTCTAGTCGAGAGGTATCTCGAGTTATGAAAAAAATCAGTGCCGAGTGGATTGGTCGAATGCTCTGATGCTTCGCGAGCCACGACTTTGTATTCAACGGTGAAATCTTGGAAAACCTACTTATCGACTTGATTGGACTTGGTTCATATCTTGTGTATCAGAGAATACTCTAAATCTAAAATAGTAAAAATACTATTTATTATTATAAATTGCATAATTGATATATTCAACTGAAAAATTAGTAAAATTTGTAAAAGAATTTACCAATTTTTAGTTGAATATTTATTATTTTTGTCAGTTATGCAATTCCTATTTCTAAATCTTGGTGGATATCAATTTTCATTCTTATCACATCACTCCACGAAACTTGAATCTTAGCTCAGGAATCACGACTCTTGGTCGTAAATGAATCTGTCTAGCAGAAGGAGAAACATTCGCTTGTCTAATTTTTTTTTTCTCAACCAAGATCTACATTTTCGTTAGTGATAATCGAACGACATAGAAACCGTAATACATACGAAAATACTCATCACGTAATTACTCTATCAAACGTAATTGATCAAAAACGTCAATTTTCCTCATCGGAGCCGACCGACAAACACAAGAACCCAAAAGAGTCGACCGCGCTAGAAATTCGACGTTTTTTTCCAACGTAATCCCCTGCACCCCTCGCTCCGCGGCCGAGCTAGATTCCACTCGCGCCCGGGATTGCCCCCCACAACTCGCCGCCATACACACAATTGTACGAATCTCTCTCCTGTAACCGTGAAAATCGCTCCGGGGGTGGGATGGGGGAGTCGCGTCTCCGTCGTCTACGGGATTAAATAATATCGCGCCGTCGTCGCCGCCGATTCAATTACGTATCCGCGAGCGAGCGAGCGAGCGTCTCCGAAACAAAAGCGAGCCGCGCGCGGTTGCGCAATCGGGAAAATGTCGAGGTGGCGCGCGGTGGCGCGAATTAAACTGCGAATCATTATACGCGCACCGGTTGCGCTCGCGAGCGGCGCGCGGCGGGGGTTGAGCGTAAAAATGACCGCGAAGTGAAAGTCTGGCGGGCGAGCGAGCCGCGAGCGCTCGCAACAGCCGCGGCGGCGGCACGTCCAATTATTGCTGTGTATTCCGCGAGAGCCCCGCGACCGACCGACCGAGCGATGCTCTGGCTCTATACATATACATATACACATAGGCGAGAGGAGAACGGCGGCGGCGGCGAGTCAAAGGAGCCGCTACGAAATCGGCGTTATACAGAGCGCGCGGGGGCGAGCCGGACGCCGGTCAAGCGGATTGTATATGCACTGCGCGCTCTCCAGCCTATACTCGTGAGTGTGTGTGGATGCCTAGGTGGGTGTATATGGCGGTGCGCGCGTTCGAGCCGAGAGTCGAAAGTTCGCGAGAGCATGGCTCCTTTCTCTCGGTTGCCCGCGCTGTAGCCCCGACGTTCTCAGGCTAATGCCAACGTGCATGTATATGTATATGTATGCCTATATACTTGTACTCACACACACACAGACACACACAGGTCGGCCCGAGAAAGGTTTATGGGTTGCATGTTTCGTTGTGTGCTCTGATGTGACCGCTCCGCGACCGTTCGATTCTATCGCCCCGCGATATACTCACACATACACCTATATAAGCGAGCGCCTCTCTTGAAACACCAAACCCGTGTGTGTGTGTAGCTGTGAAACGTATACAGAGCGCGCCTCCCGCTGCACATTTATTTAGAGCCGCGGTTCAAAATTTCCCGGCGCGACCAATGCGGATTCTTACACGCCGGGGGGATTTTCAAATGCGTGCGCGCACTTGGATCGCGCGCGTCCCGTTGCGCGTATATTCGCGAAGCGCCTCTTTCGATCCGGCGCGCTCTCACTTTCGTTCTCCCCCCGGGGCCAATTTATAAGCTCTCGGCGAGCTCGTATTCCATCGGCCGCGTGGACTATCAATCGGACGGCCGGCTCGCAAAATCACCCGTCCTCCAATCGTCCGCCGCGGTTTTTTCTTTCAACCGGGAGCCAATCGAAACGGAATCGTGATGATTTTCCCGCGTTGTTTCACCGACGCTCGCGTGCCTGATCGGATCCATTGGATGCGTTCGTATACTCGATCCTCGCGTATGTCCGGGCCGAGCGACGCGCCGGTCTTCGATAGACAAAGAGACGGATTATCTAGTTGAGGAGTGATAGCAATTCGTCGTTTTTGAAAATGTATTTATAATATTCCCGATTATCTTCCTTATGCGTAATTATGAATTTACTTTAATATACTCGTCCATATCTGACACCTACTTTCATATTTCATTCATCTTCGGAAATAGTCATTATTCTCAGATTGTTGCGACAAAACTGACTAACCCATAACTTATTCCTACATTATTTTTTCACATCCGAAGGTTTATCCTCACTTTGACCTACTTAGTCCTCATTGCTCCACGTTTCTCTCCAACCGCGAGACAGGCTTCACACCAGCTTTCCTGAAGAAGTAATAAAATATAGAGAGATTTTGTGCAGATTTTTTCCGAGATATAATTCACGCGAAAGACGTGGCTGTAGCGTACATCCACCGACTGGGAGACATTGTGTCCAAACATGAGAAAACCTTACGAATTGTTCTTGGGTACCTCGAGGAGCTACGTACTCGGTCATTCGGTCTAACGTTTTGAGATAGATATGTCGTTGTGCACGAGATGAATCAGCTATCATTGATCGAATATGTTGGAGAAATCGAATCACGTGAGATTGGATGACTGTATGCATGGCTGATTGAGGTAGCTCAGAATATGGTTATCCAAATTTGACAACATCTCCCAGCGAGGATGAACCAACTCGTTCGAAATTGGTCGATTCGCGAAACGAAACGAGCTCGTGTAACCCAACCGAGGAAGAGACGTGGATACGAGTACGCGTCGGCGGGTGGAAAGCGCGAGAGGTCGATCGCGGAAGAACACGACTCGTGTGTGTGTGTGAGTCGGGGCGCACGTGTCGGTCAAGTCTCGGGGTTGGCGGCGCGCGAGCATACTATCCCGGGCATGCAGATGAATTGGCCGCGTGCACTTGTGTGTCTGTCCGTGGTGCAGAGGGCTCGTGTGTGTGTGCGAGCGAGCAGCGGAGAGCGGCGAGCGTGAGAGAGTGGCTGTGGCCTATATATCGCTGGGCCACGACTATCCGCGCCAGGGGCCCCCCTGTGTTATGCCGTGTGTCGCGCTCTCTGCAGCCGCGTGTTTCGCGCTAAGGGGGCCAGCTCGAGAGCGCGACCATCGCTCCGCGCACACTCGAGCACACACACACACACACACACAGGGGAAGGAGGCACGATCTATCCTATGCGCTGCTCTCGCGCTTGTGTAATGAACCCGGCCACCTACACGATAATTGTGCTTTCGGCTAACGGCCGCCGGGCTTGTTTATTCGATGGGTCCCGATATATCGGGCCCGCAACACAAACACCGAGCGCCAACTTGTTTATCACCCCCGGCACCCCGAGATTAGTCGATGCCCAATCGAGCCGCGTACTCGATTTCCCAATTGCACCGGTTGCATCTCCGATATTCGACTGGCGAAAAGATTGTCCGCTTCTTTGTTGTCTCGGAGATGGTTTTTGACCAGTCAAGCGGGTCACAGACGCGCGGCAGCAAATGATTTGAGTGCGCACGTTCATCATCATTGATTTCATGTGTATATACAATATGTCTCGAGGAAAATGAAATCTTGGCTGCTCTCTGACTGGCCAAAAAGTTTCAGTTCGGTCGGAAACAACCAAGGGTCTGAGAGAATCTCTCTGCAACTCTCGTGGCAGGTGGTTTTTTGATAATACACTCGTTCAAAATTTGTTCTACATCTAAACGTGTCCCTCTTAAAGCCAAGAGGAAAGTTTAGACCCCGTATAAATTTTGGATATGTAGAATTAACGATCTTCAAAGAATCAATCGTATCATACCAGACGACGTTTCTATTAGTTTATCCTCATCCATTCCACGTCTATTTTCGTACTAACTATCACATGATTCGCATCATAAGAGTCAATTCATCATCACTATTAGTTTCAGTTAATCTATATTTATATACATATATAGGTTAAAATCGCCTTACCGTAGCATCCACCTGATTTCGTGAGCAAAATTCGATTTTCGAAAGTGCAAACAGGTGAGAATATCATTCCCCGGTCGACCATAGCGTTTTCATTTGCCCAAGATAGTAACCGATCCGTGCTGATTTCCTGTGCGTGCATCTAACATATTTATGATTACGGAGATGCCACTCGCTTATCGGATATACATTACTACCATAAAAACATGACCGATTGCGTTGTCCGAATCGAAATTAGCAATCTATGTTGAATCTATTTGCGGATGCAATCGTATAAAATCGAGATGTCCCAGCCGCAAGCGTTGTTCCCCCGCAAAGTCACTATACGAGGCGGATTGATTGATCGGAAAACCTCAATACACAGCTCGATCCTCGTCGCAAAGTTTCGTCGTCCGAGCCTACACCTATATATACACTGGTGCATTGTGTGAGTGTGTATATAGTAGCGCGAGAGAGCGGCTGGCAAGTATAAGGAAGCTGGTCGCTCGAGCGGCTGACAAAAATCGGCAAAGCACATTACGCTCGAAATCACAATGTTTAATGAAAATTGCGACGGCGGCGGCGGCGGGTCGAGAGAGCTGGAGTAGGAGATCGTGACGAGAGGACGCGAAGCGGTATTCGGATTGCGCTCTTAGCGGTTTCTTGCGCCGGGGCATTTTTGCGCGGGCGACACAGCATAGGCCCGGCCGCGCGCGCCGGATAGCTCAACACAGAGACAGAAACAGAGAGAGAAAGAGCGAGAGAGATGAGGCTAACCACTGGTCAGAGAGCGAGTCGCTACCGCAGAGTCGCACGACCCCGCAACTGGCCCCCGCGATGCTATGCGCGCGCGCCGCTTAGAAGACCAGCTTTAATATTGCCCGCGCCGTGTCTCTCTTGGCCTGCACACCGAGATTAGCTTCCCTCTCTCCCCCTCGAGTGCCGCGTTTGCGGCGAGATTCGGACCAGCCGCGCTGCGCAATTTCTCCCGATTGAGATGTTTGCCGTATACTCTTTCTTTCTCTCTCTCTCTCTACCTACTGTGTTTCCAGTGGATCAAACGCGCCACCAGCTTTTCCAGCCTCTTTGGTCATCGCGAACATTGTACGTTTTACAGTTGGATTATTCGTAAGCTCTTTAGGTACATCGCCAATCCTATACTTGTAGAAACAATTACATACGGGTCGTTTCTTACTCTAATATACTCCCGGATGGAGTTTTTATGAAGTCTATAATGCGGTCATTTGTATGGACGAAGAATCCTCGTTATTAACCAAAAGCTACCAGATTTTACTTGGGATTTGGATCTCCAAATACATTGAAACTCTTGGAGTTTCTTTTATTTATCAGGACGCTTAAATTTGTCTATCATGGTTTTTATGCGAGTAATGTGTGACATCCGTCATATGCTGACAGTATCTCCGGGAAATCGAACCGTCAGGCCAAGCGACTGCGTGTACTGCATATATTTGGGTGACTACAAACCACTTCCAACATTTTCAACACGATCAAAGATCCAAATTTGGTTTCCCGACTCAATTCACCGACAATACTATGGGAATACCTTCGCTAGTGGAAAGCTTCTCTATTCCATCGCAGCATATTACATTCTAGGTTTTTGCCTGTGCCGATATATGCTTTCAGCGCGAATTCGGCTCTCGCCGAGATGAAACAGTGGCAAAGCCCCACGCGCGCGCGCACCTCTGATTACTACCGAAAAATTGCGGCGTGGCCCACAAAGGACTGCCGCGACGGATCAGCGTGTAATGTAACGAAGTTCTACCTGAATTCGCGCGCGAGCGGGAATACATCGCCGAATGTGTCTCGGAAGAATCACATATACGCCAACAAACGCAATGGGCTATACATATAGATACGATGTGTTCAAGGCAAACCGAGATTCTTTTCTCGCGGCACAGCTTGGGTCACTGCACCGGCTAGGAGTGGCTGCGCTACCTGAATCACCCCAGTCGCACGGTGAAACATAAGATTCGAGATATAAGCTGTTAGGCTACCCTAATAGCTTGTGTCTTCCAAAGATATGCTGTCGAACACGTTGAATTTCAAGTATGAACAGCTTATCTGTATACACATGAGGTTATAGAAACAGATATACTGTTTATGCTTCAAATCGAATAGATTTACTAAATATTTTCAAGAAATGAAAGAGTTATTTACTTTATGGTCATGGATATGAGCTATTAGGCTTCTCCGTCAATCATCTTGCTAAGGTTCCTCATGATATCGGTGCTTGAGACATAGGTTGGGCCCACTCACCTGGTGAGAGAACTTCAACTTAAAGATGAAAGGTTAGAGGACGCAGATCACCTGAAAAATTGAGGTTCTGCACCAGCAAAAGAGCCTATAGGGGTTATCAGCTGATGCACGTATATGGAAACCAAATAAGATAAGATGGAACGGGACAGATTGCGAAGCTCGGTTAGATTTTCGACTTACCAGGGGACCACAGATCGCGTTTGAATCGGCAATTCTACAAAAGTATTTTATGGTTACCCAAATAGACAATTTATGCGGTCATTCATTCGAACCTTCCGATTTCCCCGAGATATAATTCGGTCATGCGTTTATGCAAGGAACGGATGTCTATATGACGTCTGGAATTTCGCATCATATACAAAACGCCAGACCTCCATACAATAGAAGAATAAAATCAGCTACGATCGATTGATATCTGTGGAAAATCAAAACGTTGGAGCGAACGATCGCAAAGTTCCAGAAGCAATTGAAGTTCCAAGAGTGAGCTATGGTCTCGCGGTTGGTGAAAGTGCCCGAATAGATCATCCCGGTTTTCACCGAATAATCGATACCGAATAACCACCATCAACATAAACGATAAATCATTTGGGGGTTACGCCATCGGGTGACACGTCAGAACATCAGCTGACGAGCTATGTATATACGAGTTTGCCGCTCGCGCGCGAAAGCCAGAACCGTAAAAATTAATCAGCCACCGATAAAATGCCAATCAGAGCCACCGGTTGTAATAGGTGTGTGTATACACATAAAGGGTTGCGTCACACTCGCGGATACTCGCGTTTACACCGGTTTTTTTAAGCGATGCGCCACAAAAATCAATATATATCCCGCAATGCATGCAAATGCGCGCGCCAGTCAACAATGGATGTATATAGCTCAGCGGTGCCTCGTATAAAGGTGCGGGCATTACGGAAATCGCGATACAACAGATTGATATAGACAAGGGAATCGAGTTGCGAGTGAAAAAAGGCCATCGAACCTTTGCCGAGCCAGCGCTCGAGTATACAGACAGCGAGGGAGTGAGAAAGAGCTCGCAGTTACGTGAGCGCTCAACTCTCCTCCACCTGCCGATTCAACGCAGAAACCCACCTCCAGAATATCCGCGGCCGTCTCTCGGGCGTAGCGTGTATATACTGATTGTGTTCGTCCGGGGCGAACAAAGTGCGATGTATATAAGTATATAATGACAATATATTCGTCGCGGGTTAATCGCGACGAAAGGACGGCCGATATCGCGCGCTCAGCTGTCTGTGTGCAGCAGCGGGCCAGAGAGGCTTGGAGCAGATGGGTATCACAATACGGATGTATCTCTAGCCCGCGACTCGGGGAGAATGCATATATATAGTTGGCCGAGAGAGGCAAAGAGAGAGAGAGAGAGAGAGAGGGAGAGTACTCCCACTGCATCGCGCGAGCTGGGCAGGCACGACTAAACCCACAGCTCGAAACACTTGTGCAATCGATAAATCGTAAATCTCGCGCGCCGCGGCGCCGAGGCCCGCCAGCGACCGGCACCATCATCATCATCATCCTTTCTCTCCGTCGGATGCAGTTGCCCTACGTGCAGTGTGTGAGTGTGTCAGTATGTGTGAGTGTGTCGAGGGTCCGCTCATAAATTAGCCACGCGAGCGCGAAAACAACTCGGCATTCCGCAATTAATCAATTAGCCGCGCGCTCGCGCGAGAGAGAGAGATTGAGATAGCGATCGTGTTTGTGAGGCCGCCAGCTGACCGCGCCGTATCGATCATACCTCCCCCTCCCTTGGAGCCCGGCTATATTTGTGAATTATCGTGTCAGCGCAAAGGAGATTCGCATCTCGCGGCTGTTCGTCTTCCGACTCTAACGGCCTCGCGACTCCACTTGATCGTTTTTATCGTTTCGCGCGGATGCATGACGAGTTGCGAGCGAGAGACGATTGAGCACTACTGTATATACCATTAGACGGTTTTCCACTATTCTAGACGTGGCAAACTCTTTGTTCCACCGGTAGATAGTGACGTGTCGAAGATTAATATTTCGCGTATCGATTAGTTCATCATGTGGCATTTGGAAGCAAAATATTAAGAAATATTCGTTTTTACATATGTATCCGCGCTTTGATCCACATTGATTAAAAACTTACTGATGAGTCGACTGTCAGGTGGATCTAGGACGAAACGAGTGTTGAGCAAGTTACATTGATTATCAAGGAACAACTCAAAATTGCGGTTCCCTGTATTAATGATGATAAAATCAATCACAAGAATTATTAATCTCACTGTAGAATAGAATCAACAATTTTTGAACATTGCTTTCTATATTTGATTGGATTGACTGATAATCGAATGAGTATAATTCATTCAAATCGAAGATACTGCAGGATCATTAGAATAATAAGCTTTATATTCAGTCAAGTGATATTTACTGGTCTCTTTTAAAAGCTCATAGTGAAAAACTGTTGTGCAAAAGTGAAAAATTTTTGTATGGAGGTGACTGAATTATTGCAGGGAATTTTTGCATATAATAAAAGTTTAATTCCATGAGTTTTCATAGCAAAATATTTCTACATAAAACTCGGGGTAAATTGTTGGTATCAAAACTCATGAAATCAAACTTCTAAGTCACTATTATAACGTGAAACATTCACTTCATTACCGTTGAATAATTCGTCCACCTTCGTTTTCACTTCGATTTTCACTTCAATATAGCTTCGAAAAGGTAGCGCTAATCATCAGCGAATAGCGTACGTTCACTGTCGGCTGCGCAGTAATTTTCGACTTCAAATGGCGAATGCAGACGGATGCAATTATTACTTTTCGGGTAGAACACGGCTCAGCCGGAGCCATCGGCGCGCAAATTGAGTGCTAACTCCGCTCGCCTCCTCCTTGGTGCCTCTCTAAACCGAGTGTGACTGTAATTGCGATGGATTAATATGAATTACGTCTCGGTGAGCAATACACGAGTGTGTATAGATATAAAGACGATGCGCCGTGGAATTACAGGCCGCGCAAACTGCATAAGCGAGGATCGATTGATCGATCAAACCCAACGACAGCCGCGGCTCGATTAATCTCGCCCGATTACGTCGGTGTATATAGGCTCTGCGGTGGTCGCGTGTCGCGTATCGGCGACACCATAATACCCGATGATGGTCGGTCGGTCGCGCGCGGGCGGATTTCGCCGAAATAACATATACACACACACACATCCCCCCGGTCGAGCTCGCGCGCGGAGCTGTTGCGCGAACAAAGAAAGAGAAAGAGCCAAGATAGAGCGGGGGGCAGAGGGGGGCCAGGGGGGGTATATAGAATCTAAGCTGGGCGCGTGGGTGGGAGTCGAGAGAGTGAAGGGGTCCCCGGTGAGCGGGCCGCAGCCGAAAGAAGACTACTAGAGCTGCACCGCGAGCAGCTGGATGCGCGCATCTGTAGCAGGCCGGCCAAGTGAAAGTTGGACGTGTGGGCATCATGGGATGCGCGCACGAGCCGATTTTTGCCGGCCCCGCGCGAGCTCGCGTGTATAGGTATATGTGCAGTATAGAGCTGCACGCCTTTCCCAGGTCGCGCGCGCACAGCTCCGCTCCCTAATCGAGCCGCGCGGCTCTCCGACCATTGTGTGGGTGTGTGTGCTAGCCCCGGCGATGCAAACACTTTCCAACCCAACCTGTCAAAATCCGCGATGCTGCTAGACCGATACACCGCACCACTGCCATACGTACTTGCGGATACACGCGTCGTTGTCTAGACCTCGGCTCAGACTTACTTTTCCTTCGTTTTCCTTGGTGACACAGTACGGATCGGTATTGTTCGATCGAGCGATTCCGTCGGGGAAAACTCGGCTCAGTTATGCTGCTTTGAATAGTATCACAATGAAGTAAAATTGGTTCGGGAATCTTACTATACTGTATGGGGAAAAATATAGGGACAGATACTAGATTTATATCTAAAATTCACTAGATCATGAATGTAAATGATATCACTATAGAAAATATAATGTATGATACTGTATTTTCAGATCAAAATTTTGCCGACGTTATAAATCCACAAATAAGATTTAGATTCAGAATGAAAGAAGCTGTTTTCCTGTATTCGTCTGTATAGGCTCAGATTAGAGTGAAAAATGAGTCTGAAAACGCAAAAATTGACGAAGTATTGAGCCTCTGGTACAATACGTTTGAGGGCCGAAAAAAATCCGAATGAAAAGTTTTAGAGTGTAATAGTTCATTCAAATTAACTATACATACTCAGTGCTTCTAAATGTCTAGTGGGATTTGCAAAAAAATCGTATAGGTATCGCGTTCTCCCATTATATACAATATAATGAAAATATAGTAGCATTTACCATATTGTTTTTAAAAGTGTATCTAGTAAAATTAATGTTCTTCGTGTACATACTCTATGAATAGAAAATGGTTATAACTATTCAATAGCGAATATTTACTGTTCGTTGGTGAAAATTTCATGGTTTACTAATAAGTATTCTCGACTAGCTAAATTTCACGACTTATCAATATATCGGTCACCAGTCAATGCGACTTTTATTAAGTAATAATTATTAGTTTTGTAATATTTTAAGTAAAAATAGTAAGTTGGACGAATCATCTTATCTATATAGATACAGTCAAAATTTATAGCGAGTAAAACTCTATTTCAGAGTCACAGAGGATAATGTCCTCGGATGTCGTTTGCCAAACTAATTTAGAAATAACGAAGGCCGTTCCGATCGATTTTATCATTGATCGCACTATAAACACACCGTCTTGCCGTGATAATGAATTGAATAATTCACGCGACTCAAATATATTCATCTAGCCGATTATATCAGTATTTCCAGATATATTTCTCATTCGTAAATACATCCAACGCACACACACATATTCATTTCATCATATCGCCCGTACGTTGCGAGGGGAAGAAAGATTTTTTTTTTTAAAAATCTCAACTTTACCCTAGTCGAGATGATAAATTAGTTTGAGTGACTAACAAAACCTTTCTACAGAACAAATTATTGACAGAACATCAGCTAATAAGGAATTATTGTTAATCATACTGGAAAATAGTCAATCTGAGCAGACTACCGTTATCGAAAAAGGGAAGTTCCAAATCCAAGGGACAATGTCTGCCCTTCGAGTTTGAATACGAATACTCGCTCAACAATCACACCAGGGCGATAGAGGAAAGCTGCGGGGCCGATGGTTATTTTGACGAAACACACTTCGGAGTATAGCTACCCGTGAGCTCGAGCTCGGCTGTTTTTGCCCGCGAGCCGATAGAACGTGAACCAGTAAAGAAATTCGTGCGGCGGCAAAGTCCAGCCGCGCGCACGAGCTCGCGCATGCATTAATGGGCGCAAGTGAATATCTCGGGGAATCCGCGCTCGCGCGGCCAACGGGTAAATGCGCGCGCTGTACTTTGCCCTATACAGCCATTACAGTTACGTGCGGCCAGAGGGGGCAGGAGGAGGACGGCCGGGCTCTCGCAAACAGCCAATTGTACTTGCACTTTTACTTTCGTCTCGCGGCTATATATACAGCCGCTCAGTCGGCCAACGTATATGTATATGTATATATCTATCGGGCATATGGAGTAACTATGCTCTTCTCGATTATATACCGAAGCTTTGCCGATCGGCCGCAGCAGCATACACGCGCGTCGCCCACTCTCCCCGTCTTGCGGGGGAATCTAGGAGAGACGTGGAGGAGGAGGAGGAGGAGGTTATCTGCGCCGCGCCGCCGCGGCGACACGAGTCGAGACATTTTCTTGGATCGCGCGAGCGAGCGAGCGAGCGAACGGCGAAACAATGTATATAGGTGGCCGGCGGGCCAACCTATCGATCCTCCCGCGGCGAAACAATGCGGCGACGAGCCGCTAACAAATGATTGCCGCCTTATCGCCGCCACCGCCACCGCCGCTGAGCGACAGACAACTGAAAGAGAGAAAGTTAGGAGGTGCGGAGAGGATGAGCTCAGACGCCTCCTCCCCCCCCCCCCCAGAGTCATTGTGCTCGCGAGCGACAACCCGCGAGTTATGGTCAGTTTTTCCGCGTCAGACTCACTCGCGCGCCTCAAATCACGCGAGTCGTGTGTATACGTGGCTCTGACGCAATCTCGTCCTCGTGGCGAAATATATGGATTCCCGGGAAATGGGCTTCGTGGATTCTGAAGAGAAACTCGCGGGTTGTTCGATTTGGAACGTCGGGTACTCGATGCTGAAATAACATTTTTCGGGGTAGAGAAAAAAAATTGTCGTTCTGGGCACACTTATGGTGTTTGAACCCAACGAGATCCGTTCAAAAATCGCAAGATCGCGTTTCACCCGTGACCCGTGAAACGCTAAAAGTGCGATTTCTTTGATGGAGGATCAAAAACAATCGAATTTACTTTTCAAAACTCAAACATGAAATGTATATTTTTTTTAAAGCTTACAGTGGAAAACCAGTGGGTGGAAGTGAAAAATCACTGAATGAAGACGGGTGAATGATTGAGTAGAACTAAAATTGATTTATCATCTAACCAAAGTGAATTTTTACTTCAGTTCCATGACTTTCGATTATCAACAATTTTTACATCGAATTCGCAATAAATTTTTGGTTTAAATTCAAAGAATAGAGTATCAAATTAATTCTTATTATATCAGAAATTAACTGCAATTCTACTCAATTATTCACTTTCATACACTTTTTTTTACTATAATCTTTTAAGAGAGTATCGTAGAGACATTCGCGCGATAATTCCTCGTTTCATCCATACATTTTTGAAAGATAATAATTCTTTTTATCAAATTAGTCATGTGAAAACCATACCTTTCCCGACTCCTCTGATCTAATCTGACCGAGCAATTTGTTCAGCGGCTTCGATACAAAACGAGATACGTACGAAAAAATGTCGACGGAAGTGAGGGACAGTCGAAAGAGAAAAAACGTAGGCCGTAGGCAAATCAGCCGGTTGCCAATCAGAGCTCGGGCTAATGGAGATCGATGGGTCCGAGGCGGATCTATCAGCCGCGCAACGGCACATCCTCACCCACACGTACACGGGTCCGGCGGCGCGGAGGAGCCTCTCTCGCAGGCGCTCGATCGATTTATGGGCCGCGTCGTCGTCTCGTATAATCTCGCGAGCCTTTCAAAAATTTAATTTGTCCGCGCGCGTATGTATGCAGGGGGCCCGCGACCTCTCGCCAACCGACGAGACCAGGTCGAATATTGAAACAGCCCGCCGTATGCGCTAAGCTCATATAGCTATACACCGTGTACGGCTTTGCTGATGCGCGCAACTCGAGGCCCAAACAACATGTGTATAGCGGATCGCTCAAGTCGATCGCGTATGTATGTACTCGTGTATTTATACCGTTTTGCGTTCTTATGAATTTTCACTTGAAATATTTTGAGGAAAATTTCGTTCGTTTCGGGATGTTGCGTTTCGCGGTCAATGGGGTGGTATACTCTCTTGAATCCTTACAGTGAAAAACCACTGCATCACAGTGAAAAATTACTGTAAGAAGGTGGGCGACAAATTCACTAGAATTGCAGTGAATTTTTCATGCAACTAAAGTTAATTTTCACTTTAGTTCCGTGAGTTAGGATAGCAAAATTTTCCACATAAAATTCACAGTAAGTAGTGTAAAAATTTACTTCACACTATACTCACTGCAAATTCTGATGTAAAATTGTGAATTTTATGTTAAAATGTTTTGCATAAAAACTTATGAAACTAAAGTGAAAATTCACTTGAGTTGCATGAAAAATTCACTGTAATCCATTCAATTTGTCGTCCACCTTTTTACAGTGATTTTTCACTGCAATGCAGTAGTTTTTCACTGTAAGGATTTAAGAGAGTAGTTTTTGAACCGCACGTTGCTTCCTGTACGCATTCATATGATTGTCTACGGGGATAATAAGTCATAATAATTCTTTTTTTTCGCGATCTTACGTTTTCAGTGATTTGGAATAGTTCACCAAGTCTGATATATCAATATTTATCGATAATAGCGGATGAATCGATCGCCTTTCGAATAATATGCTTCAGCTTCGGTGACTTATATCAGACCAATACTATTCAGTGATTCACTCACCGGAACGTCATAGTAACAATAATAAGACGAGGGAAAGAGTGTCAATTCTTTCACATTATCTTGGAATCGATAGCTTTATCACGAAGAGGTAGGGCAGAGACAATAACCCGAAAATTTGCTAAAAAAGCGAATTATTTCCATTCGTCTGCTTATGCAATACCAGTACATATGTCCAGTACATTATACACGTATAGCTGGTACGTAATGCGCGAAGAATAAGGGGGCGTGAACAATACAAAGCACCGGTTGACTGGCGAAAAATCCGATGACCCGTATTGAGTATTGAATATTGAAGGGGGAGGAGACAGGATAGAGGATAGCCATGGGTATATAAAGCAGTCGCGGACACAGCACAGTCGAGAGATGCCGTTGGTCTTTTCCGGTCGCACGGATCCACCCCCGAAAACTCTTATACACGGAAGGGAAAAAAACGCGTACGTATGTATCTAACGGGGCTAAGGGACGGAATCCAGCCGAATTTCGACTTGTTGCGCGCCGTATCCGCGTACACATATAGAGCGAGAGAGAGAGACCTAACAGTAAATCGGCGACCCGCGGCTGGATGTATATATATATATATATCGGATTTCACTTGACCGCAAGCAAACGGCTCGGGAAAAATCCGAGGGGTCGTGTGCCATCTCTCCCCCGTGTATACACACAGTCACATGGATTCCGGGAGAGAGAGTAGGACCGGTCACTGTTTCCAAACCGGCTATTTGTATACCCGGCAACACAAAACGACGGATACGTTTTTTTCTTCTTCTTTCTTTCTTCAAAGTGTGTTTGCAGTCGCGCGCGGGCCAGATAAGCCGCGGCCGACAGGTGGAGCGTATACGCGTATACGCGGCCAGTGCGCGCGCGCGTTTTTTTCTCTTCTTCCTCCTCGCCCACGTCGTCGCGCCCGGCTTTCATCGGCTGTGTTTGCTCTCGGTTCAGCGCCGATAACAACGCCTCGATTCGGCCGCTTCCTTCGCCGCGGCAGAGCTGACTCGCGCGCGCGCGTGAGTCAGCTGCGGCGATTTACACAGCGACGAGAGCCGGAAACGACTCGCCGCTACTTTTAATTGTCTTCTCATCGGGGGCCTCTGAGACTCGGTGTCTACGCGCTGTATCAGCTGATTAGATAAAGCCCCGCCACGACAATTGCACGGGCCGGCGAGAAGGACCCGCCGAGCACGCGCCGCGACTCGCATATGGGAAACGTGGATTTTCCCGGTTGTACGCCTACAGATCTCGATTTTGTTTGCGGGTAGTTCTTCCCTGATATATACTCGTGACAGAGGTTTATCTTACGTTCGATCGATTTCGGCTGGGTGGCTGAAAATCCACACGTGTATATCCATTGTTCAGGGGATGATTCATGTTTCACGAGAGAACCGTTTTTTTTCCGTGTCAAAAATTAGTGGCTTCAAATTTGTACAATTCTAAACGTGTGGACTGAAGTCGGTGACGAGTGAGTGGAGCGCGTCCACGTGTGACGCATCCACGTTTATTGCCGGTCGCAGCATAATCTTTCAGTGTGACTCGTGACTATTTGAGAATGTTCTCAACCCCACGGATGAAAATGTCCGAGAAAAGTTTTGATTTTAGAAATATATACGCTTTTATGTAAACGAATAATAGGGAGAAAATTTGCTTCGCTCGAATAGACGTACCTTTATAAAAACATGTATTCTATTTATTCTTCTGCATAAAAATGTATTTTTAAAAAAGTTTTCTCCCCCTTTTTTCCGATCAGTCTAGTCGCACATATATCCGCAACGATATACCTATGACATAGTATACACAATCACCTCATCCAACCGCATATCCTGCCCACCTGATATAATGATATTGAATAGTCAGAACAGCTATTGGGACGTATAATTTGTTAAATGTCACTGTCGTTCATCCAAATCTGTCCTATAGCCAGGAATAGTTCAACTAGTTAGTCAAGTTTGGTCTTTATACACGGAGTATAGAAATTTTCACAGCTTGCATAATTCCCCACTTTATGACCAATCATTTTTATTCGCATCAAAATAAAAAACACATCACGTATTAGATGGTAAGAGCCAAAACAAAGTCCTTTTGAGATTCCAAGTGCTAAACAAAAGAAAGAAGCTACTCAATTAACATACGTATAACATCAAGATCAAACCGAATATATTACCTTCTTCGAGACACTCGCGCGCGCGCGACATCGCTCGAACGAAACGCGGGCGAGCAGAGCCGAAAGCCTGCACATATACGTGTGCTTTGGCTTGCGAAAGGCTGTGGGGGGCGCTACATGCTGGAAAAGCGATGAACGGAGGCAGGCGGGCTCTGGAGAGGTGCGATATATATTATTAATCGGGCTGGCGGCGGCGGCGGCTCTGTGGAGTGGCGCGCGATTCGAAAGGCTGCAGTCGTGCAGTCGCGCGGGGAGAAAGGAAGATTCGCGCGCTCTGCAGCCGCGGAGAAAATATTCGCGGCTCTGGTTCTCTCGCCCGTGTGTGTGTGAGTGTGCACCGGGTCGAGAGCCGCGGCGGCCCCCAGGGACACGAGTGTCCGTCTTATGCAAACGCAAGCAGCTAAGCGGTCACCGGTGAAGGGCCCAACCGCGCACTCCACGTTTCCACGAGCTATTTCGCCGAGCTCATCCGCCTCCTATGCTCGCCTGATTTACTTTTATTCGACCTCTGTGTGTGTGTGTGAGTATACTTATAGGCCGCTCGCCAACTTTCCACCCGTCCGCGCAGAATGGATCTCTTGTATACCTTTACCCGTACGCTTGGTTACGAGACGGTTTCTCATCGCGTTTTTTGTTTCGAGCCTTGTTTTTTTCTTGTTTGTTGGCCAAGTGAAACGATCGATTGGTATTGTCGAGCTGAAAATCCGAGAAACTGGATGGGGAAATGAGATGGAGAAAAAGTTCACTGATGGAGAGGCTGATGCATCGTCGTGCACTTTAAATCTGAAACCTTAGTGAAAGAACTACTGTTCATCAGTGAAAATTGCATAGTTGAGATAAATAGTAAACATTCGACTGAATAATAAATTAAATTTTATTCTGATTTTTGGTAAAGTTTTACTAATTTCTTGTAAAATCTAACTAATTTTCAGTTGAATATTTACTATTTCTATACCAGTCATGAAATTTTCATTATTTCTATCTTAGAGGATAGAGCCACTAGCTTTATATTCACATGCAATCTACTTTCATGCATGTCAAAATTTAAATTTAATTGTTTGTACTACCCTTCACGATCATTTTTTGACGTACTCATCAGATTCATTTCAATGTGTACATTTTCGAACTGTCAACATTTATACTTCATTCAGCATCGGACAGAGAGATATGGCCAGTATTCTTACAACTTTTCATGTAAGGTATGTCCCTTTTCTTCTTTCACACATTAACCCGAAGTTTCACCACGAGAATTCGGAGAATATCCATTATGATGGAACGAAAGAGTCACTGGTTCATGAAAAATGTATAATAATTGATGGAAAGTTGGTCCTTCTCTCGCAACCAATGATTATTTTTCTGTCAGTCTTTGGGTGAATGTGTAAAATCATCTTCTGAAAAAGAGTTTTAGCCACTATATAACTAATTATACTTAATTTTCCCTGTCGTTCAGTTGACAAAACAAACCGAAACTGAATTAGACTATAACCAAAGAAGGTTTATGTTCATTGCTTCAACCTTTCCTTTCTCGAAGTGTCAGACCTGCCTAATGCCTCCTGCTTCTTTCTCACCCGCACTCTATCTATGCCTATAATTTACGCGACACGTCACGTGATTAGGCCTCCGCTAATAAAATCACAAGTTAACTGGATTCGCTCTACAAGCCATCACTTTTCCTAAGAAGAAAACTTCAACAAGTGTTTTCCGAACGTCAGCATTTTTTCCGAATGGCAATTCGGAGAATCATTATAAAACTTGCAAAGTGAAAAATGTTGCAGCAGCACATCGTCATCGGAGCTGTTTCGGGTTTTCCGATTCAATACACTCTGAATCTAAAATAGTAAAAAACTACCATTAAAATAAAAAGAATTGCACTACTGATGAAAATACTAGATATTTACTGAAAATTAGTAAAATTTCAATATTTTTTAGTATTTCAAATTTAGAGTGTACAAGGCATGTAAGAACCCCAGGATCGAATTATCAAACTGTACGATTAATTTGTAGACGAATCAAATCACACGGGCAATGGAAATAGAATTCGAGCGGACAAATGCGATCTCGTCCTCTGGCCGATCCGACGCACATGCCCACATACGCACGCGCGCATCCTCGGAATAAGAGGCCTATTGAGGGCGAATAAAACGGGGGGGGGGAGAGAGAAGGAAAAAAAATTGACGCAGTGAAAGTGAGACGTGGAGAGTACGGAGCGCGGGGACATTAAACGGATATCGGGCCGGAGGATGCGTCGGAGCCCGAGGCGCAGGCCGTGACAAATTACGCATCGTTTCACGCCTATATAACATGCCCGCTCACGTGTGCGCCGCGGATGCGCGCCCGGGTCCGGCGACACACACGCACACACGCACACACAATGCTGCGTGCCCCGGATAATGCCCGGCGGGATTAGCGCGAGGGCGGACCACCCTGCGATACACGCGCGCCCCCGGATTAGCCCGTTTCACACACGCGCAACCGAGCCCGGCTTCTTTCTCCTCCGCATACGTACCTACACACACACGCGCGCGCGCCCGCGCGTTCATAGAGTCCCCGCGTGCAGGTGAGAGACGGCCGCGGGCTGACGCCCATCCTATTTATCTTTTCTCATCGCTATTGGGTCTCTTGTTGATCTTGCCGGACTTTTACCTCGAGCTCTCGGGCCGCGCATACACACACGAACGCGCCGCGAATCACCACGAGCACACGTTTTTTTCTTCTTTATTATAGTAAAGTATTTTTCATCGAGGCGACTGAATCACAATCGTGAAATCGACGGGCGATTTACCCGAGTGATGTGTGTATCACCGCTGATTCGTGGGTATCATGGACAAAAAAACGGTATCGAGTATCTCGCCAGCGAGAGTTAACCCCTTCGGGAGAGAAAAAAAATCATCGACAGGAAAGGTGGAAGGAAAAGCCGTGGGGTCGTCGGGATGAATGACGGAGTAATCGGGTCGCATTTGCGGCCGACCCCCGCCGAGGGCCCAACGAGTTATGTGTGTACAATCGTACGAGATCGCGGGCAAATTGAATTTGGGTAATTCCCGGCCGTTCGATCATCGGCCGCGACATTCGACACCGCGAAAATCATAAGCTCCGGGGAAAAAAACGTCGCCACTACCGTGTGTGTGTGCAGTATACGCGCGCATGTTCCCATGGGCCGTTTGATCAACGGGGCCCCGGGGCCGGCCGCGGCTATTTGAGCGGATCTCGTTTCAATTGAAAATCAACATCGGCGAAGGGAGAGAGAGAGAGAGAGAGCGCCGGGAAGTGAGCGAGAGAGAGAGACAAAGATGCGAGTAAAAAGCGATGCCCTAACGGATTCGGCTCTCTCTCCGATCCGAGGGGTGACGGCGAACTCGAAAGAGAGAGAGAAAACGAGGGCCCGGCGTGCTATAAAAAGCGCGTTGCGTTTTTCCCCGAGCGCCGCGCGCAACCGCGCCTTATCTTTACGATATTTGCGCGCTTTATCTCGCTGCGGCTCGCGGCCGCGCACACACGCGAGCCCCACAGACGAGGTACACACTTCGTCCACGAGATGGATATATCCTCGCGGCTGTTTTTGGCGCTTTCTCCGTGTGTGCGCCTGCGAGTATATCAGACCCCCGTATACGAGATAACTCCTCTCCCGGAGCACACGGCTATACGGATTTTTTTTCTTTCTCGCACGACAACGATGCTTTTTTCGTTCGCGCGCGCTTTTTCCTCGCGCGGTGTATACACACTCGCGCGACCTCGGGATTCCGAGGGAGTTTTCGAGGGTAGCGGGGAGAAAAATGACAATTTCGGTCGATCTTTTTATGTGTTTCGAATCCAAGTGCGTACGCTTGGTTGGCGCGTCTCTCGCGATACGTCTATCGCCTCTGCGACGCGGAATTATCAACGGATCATAGAATGAAAAGAGATCTTTCGGGGCCAATACGTTGGGAATTTGAATTGAAAGTTCTAGCTTGTAAAATTGAAATAGTAAATATCCAACTGAAAATTAGAAATTTTACTAATTTTTGGATAAACTACCTATACTATTTCCATCATTTATGCGATTTCTAATAATATATAGTACCTTTTCGCTGTATTTGATTTAAAGTGTATAAGTACAACGTTTCGCGAGTTAGTTTCGTTGCGACCCTCTTGGGCGAATCTCGAAACCGCAACGGTCACATTTTTTTCATCTCAAGGAGGCAGCTGGAAACAAAAAAAACTTACAACAACGAAATTCCTTACGAACGAGTAGTAAAACAGCGTTATCGTACTCTCGCAAACCGCAGTTGTTCGTGTTTGGCTCTTATAGGAGAACAAGCCGGGGGCATTGAAAACACAGTCCGAAACGAAGACGTCGCGTGTATCGAAAAGCGATCAGGCCGCGTCCATCAGTTAGCGGGGGACACGCGCGGCTCGAATCTCGGGGGCGAAACTCGATTACTCGGCAATACATACATACACAGCGCGGCGGCGGCGGCGGCATCTCGAGCGCGCGGTCCACTTTAAAACAAAGCGATACACGCGGGCTTTTTCAACGGCGGCCGCGCGCATGAGGGCTGTCCAGCGCAGGAGCCGCGATCCCGCGCGGCGATTAACTTCAAACGCCGACGTCCAGCGCTACTTGATTTTCAGGCTCGGAGGGGCGGAAAAAAAAGGAAAAAAACAGAAGAGGGACGCGCGGGGGAGAGTAAAAAGCTGGGGGGGGGGGACAAAGGCAGAGCGCCAGTATTCTGTCGGACGCTATCTTATCGTTTCCGCGCCGGGGCTCCCGGGCGCGCGGTGCGCGCCAGCGAGCTAAATAAGCCTATATACCCTCCCCCTGTAGCCGTCCTTGCGCCGCACCTGCGCACTTGTTCAATCTCGCGCGACTGCACTCGGATCTCTTTTTTTTTTTTCTTTCGGCCCGTCACTCACCGCCGAGGCTCGAGGGCCCGCTCTCCCTCTCCCTCCCTCTCTCTGGGGTGTATCGATCTTTCTTTTTTTTTGTTCCAGCTTTCCACGCATGTTTATTTGGAAAATTCCGATAGATCTTTTTTCTTTTCGGTTTCACCGGTGGTTATACTTTTTCGATTCGTCGTCGGGGTGATTTGAGGTACAGCGAGCGATGCAGTTTGGAAAATTCATTTTTCGGGCGTGTGACGGACACTTGGAAACGATGTTTTTCAGTGACTGTGTAGTTTCGATACATGAGAATCGAGCGGGCGATTAATAGCAGAGGGCTATGATATTATATGTATAGAGATCCAGCAGAATGCGCTATTCTAATTCATCTTCACAATGAAGTATGTTTAATATTTGACCTTCACGACGAGTCCATGTGGAAAAAAAGTGTTAAATACGAGAGCCGGACCAGCAGCCAACTGCAAAGGAGTGATTACCCATCCGGAGAGATTCCGTATCGCGAGTCAATCAGGCGTAAACGGCTGAGTTTTCCAATTCAATATACGTGTGTCGGGATGTGTGTACAGGCACAGCTGGTGCCTATACGGACGCGCGGCTGGCTAAGCACGCGCTCACGGCCGGCCCATAAACATAGCGCTAATGACTTGGCGGTTAAACTAATGGAGTGTGCACACATATATATTCGATTGGAATCGCGTCGTGAGATGATACTCGAATGGTAAATCATCACTTGAGGATTACGTAAGCCGTGTGTGGATACACCGCTCTATCGCGCTGCTCTGCAGACAGTTTCATTTGGAGCTGCGCGCGCGGCACCTCGAGTTACGTCACTCTCCCCCGTATCCCTGCGCGAACGGGGGCCCTTCTCCGCTAAATACCGCCAACGATCGAACCGCGAGCCTCATCCGCGTTGAAAAAGCCCGCGGAGAACGAGTTAAGTCGGCCCGCGAATTCTGTGTATTAGGGCACATATATACTGCACCACCAACAGTCGCGACCGGAGCAAAATACAGTCGACCGCGCGTGTGTGCATAGACACACAGGGGAGAGCGTGACGTTGGCGGGTCGTGGGGCACACATACACGTAGACACACACGTGGAAACGTGTGCTCGGTTTTCTCACAGAGGCATCGGACTTTCTCTGTTGAGCAGCTCGCTATACGGGCCCGGGGTATTTTTGCGCTGCGCCGCGCGCGCTCTGTACGCTGCGCACATGTCTCGCGAGCGGCTCGGTCGCGCGAGGTCAGCGGTGCCCTTAATATACATGGATATAAAGCGAGCGAGACCGAGGCATTTGTGTATATTCGCGGGAACCGTTGCAGTTTCGGCAAGTCACTGGCCTTGCGTATATATGGGGCTCGGATTGAAAAACACCTCCGAGTTACCCTCGCGTGTTTCAATGGACGCATGAGCCCTAAATATAAGGCACGAGTCGAAAGAATTTTTTTTTGGGAAGCCAAACTTTGATTTCGGTTTTATGCTGAAAGATACTTATGAGAAAATTCATTAGCCTTTACATGAACAGTCCATTGATATTGTCGCGGCGGAGCAAGACAAAAACTGCCGTAAAGCGGTAATTTTCAACTTTGAAAAATGTTTAACTTTCAAGTGAAGTATTTTCCGATCCTTTCTCCTCTTAACGAGCTGAATTTTCAAAATAAAAATAAAATTGCGGAGTGAAAAGATTTTTTTCTTTCATTAGTTCGAACAATAACGTTTCAAACAAATTGCACAACTTTTATAGACTTTCAACGAACAAATTCGGATACTACGGGGAAAGAATACATAGGGTTCACTATTAATCAAGCGGGGACCTCCTCGGGCCTACGGGATGGTATCTACAGCACCAGTACTAGAAAGCCCCCTCACATAAACACACACACAAACACAATGTCGAACAGAGCCGATGAGAGAAAACTGCAGCTCCGCAGTAATTGCACACCGGCTCGCGTAATTATCGACGCCCGCTAAATCCCACCAGACACCAGACACCCGCGCCGCCGCGGCCGTCTTTTTTCAACTTTCCCTCTTGGCTTCTCTTGGCCGATAGTCAGCCTCAGCTGTGTATATACACGAGTTATAGGCAGAATTTATCGGGGTATAACGCGGCGGGTGATGATAGCCGCGCGTCTACTGCAATTATATCGCCGCGAGCCTGTGTTACACATCTCACTTTTGCCAATGCCTCGGCTATACAAAGTCGTTGAGTTTGATAAACTCCCCGAGGAAGCCCGTACTTCGCGTTGAAATTCATTGGAATAACTCGAAGATTTATGTTTGTGCTCGCTTGAATGAGAGTCTTTCGAACGTTTTACTCTTCGCTTTCGTAATCGAAGGGTCGAGAATTTTAGAAATGTGAGTGAATGTGTGACCCTGTTAACTGCGCTCGCGATGTATCTCACGGAGAAATGGTCTGATTTTCCTTGAGTCAATTTTAAATAGCGACCGCTGTGGGGAGGGAAAAATTGAACTCATATTGAATAATTCACAGAACCTCGAATCTTCGTTATCGCATCCACAGCATCCGTTATTTATATCCCTGGCAACCGTTGAAAAAGAAAGAGAGAGAGAGAAAGAGAAATTCAATTAATGTAAGTATATAAGGTCCATTTTCAAGATACCTTAATTCGCAAAGCTTCTTTGAGGGAAACTGACTGTCGATTCATTTGGCAACAGTTTTCCTCTCTTGCGAGGTGAAATTTGTTGGGATTTACATATTCATGAAAAATGTGTGCGAAATCACGAAGTAGAATGCTCGAAAAAAAAGACATTTTTCATCAGATTTTATTGTCTCGTCTCTTATACAGCAATCCGAAGTTTCACCAAATTCAGAGAATACCCATTTGACGCAGCAAAAAGTCAATTGTTTACGGAAATACTGTATAAGAATCGATGAGCTTTTGGTCCTTCCCCCGCAGCTTAAGAGTATTTTCTTGATTTTCACGGTGCGTCTTTGCATACATGTATGAAGAAGAAAATGATACCGGTAACAATAAAATCTGATGAAATGTGAGAGAGTTTGGAATATCTTTTTAATGAACTTCTTTTTTTTTATGGTCTGCAGTTTATATTTGAGGTTCAATGACGATTTAATGACAAATTTTAAATTGAAATGAACGGAACATTAAAGTTCACGGAAACTAATTTCTAATTTTTCTCGGAGTTTTTATATGAGCTGAGGCAAAATTTTGAAATTTCGAGTTGTTTACCAGTATTAACATTAATTTACTTGCTTATTTCGAAAATATCAAAGTTCATGATACAGTTCATTGAATTTTAAAATTTTGTCCACAAATATACCTTATATCAGTTGTTACATCGCACTAAAGAAATCACGGCTAATGAAACAAACAGAAGATTTTTCATAACTATGATTTCGTGAGGACAGGCTTGAAGTTTTCTGTGAATTGAAACATTACTGTGCTAAATAATTAAATCATAAGAAAAATACTGCAATGTCTCGTAATGGACTCATTAGGAGGCTAATAAACTATATTATTGAATAAGGACTAATCGATGATGATGCGTGAATTGATTTAGTCAGTTTAAATGATTGAGATAAATATATTGAAGTAAATAGACCTTTTCAAACAAGCATCAGCTTAACTGAATTCAATGAATGCAAGATTGGAAAGATAAGTTTTATTGAAAAATCGCGAGAAGGCAAAGTTATCAGTTCGAATAGTAGAAGAGGAGAAAAGGTAAAGGTAAAAATTGGATGCCAATACTCGTGGCTCGTGACCTCCTTATAAGTAGGCCTACTTCTCTTGGTCAGTGCCAACTTGGTATGGGCAATAGGGCACGAATGAAATAAATTGTCCGAATACAGTTTCAATTCAACAAGAAGGATTTTATTATCAAACAAATATTGTATACAAATATATTGAACATATATTTATGCTGATAATTTACCAAGTTTTTAGGAATTTGTTCCCTGATAAATAAATAAAATAAAAAATTTCATATTTTTCACTCCATTTTCATTGACATTGGTGTTTTTTGAGATACCATGTCTATACCATTTTGAAAAATGCAATTTTAAGAAGAACGTGTTTGAGAAATATAACAATCAAAATTTTGACTCATCATTAATCTTCTGTGTGCATGGATCATAAAAAATACGTCTACACATGACTTTTGATAAGCCGATGATTTAGAGTTTTATAAAAGATCACATGTTGAGATACATTCTGAATTTACAAACTATCTCTCATTGGGGCAACCATCTGATCTACAATCTACTGACCTACCAGTTGATTCTCTTGATATCAACTCTGAATTTTTCGATGATGTGCTGCTTTCATTTTCTGAATCTATTTATTTTGTATGGCTTTTTAAAATTGATTGTATTACATTCTAGTCTGTGGGGAGACAAAGTTGCACAAAAATTCCAAAGCACGAACTCCTGCTCCCTTCTCCATTCAAGTCAATTAGCAAAAGTACATTAGAAAAATCCTTAGATTCTGTCAGTTTTGAACAGAAAGTCTCGTTATTATGTTAGTATTACTGTACAAAAACTCGAGGGAACATCTGATAAGGAGAAGTTTTCTCACCGATCCGTTTCTTTCCAGGAATAATGCTTTTCCTGTAATTGGCGTTGGAACGAATTGCATTATCTAACATCAGATGAAACTCTATGATAATAACGTTTACTTTATAGCCAGTTATTGGTTAAGAAAATACACGTGGTGGAAACGATTTTCTCCACTTGCCTCTAATACAGGTAGTACTCCTACGGAGTCGCAGCTGTATGTATGGAATTTGACTTGCAGACTGACTTGATGTTTTTTGATGTATTAGCTGATTTAGAGCGCAATTCAACTGTTGGAACAAGGATTTTATCAATTTCTACACTTCAATACATTATTTTTTAAATAAACCGAGCGTATAGTTTATCATCTTCGAAATTTTCAGGCAAGCGAGCGAATCCCAGGAAATGTCGAAAAAGTTTAGTTGGTATAGACAGGTGCAAATTTTTCTCATCCTCAGTCGTTGCAAAAATAATCGGGTGTCTTTTTCCCCCTTTTTTTCATCTACTCAAAATTGAAGCTCGACGAAGTTGACGTACATTGAAAGTGTATCGAAATCGCAAAAACCATATCTATACATTCCACTGCTTATTTAGTTGGGGGAAAAATAGAGAAATGCGATATTCCATATTCCGGTCACATAGAGAACGAAAGAAAAAAAGCTGGCTTTGTGAAAAATTCCTCCTATTCCGGATAGTCGCGCAAAACGAGCCGAAGTAATTGAGGAATACCCAATCCTCGTCCCTCGTTTGCTCTCGCATACATATATATATACCCGCTCGAGCAGTGGAAAACAAGGTGCAGTAGGTATAAACAGTCCGCCCAGCTGTTCGCGCGGATCAAAAACGAGCCGTTCGGGGTCGCGTGCGCGCTTCATAACGCAAAGGTGGTGGGGGCAGCCGCGACCTTGCGTCTCTCGACTCGAGCCGCCGCGACGATTATATGCCCATAATGAAACGCCAGCTACACACACACACATACATGCATATATCCTCGCGCCCGCGCCCGTGTATTCATACATATATATACATAGTGGGCGCACGTGAACGATCGCGCGGGGGAGATACCAGCGCGAAATCTCGCCACCCCAATCACCCTGTGTATCCTCGTCGATCGTGCGGGACTCGGTTCGCTCATTCGATCCTCGCAATAATTCGTCCATCCTACGTTACGTGCACGACATAGTTTAGAATCCCGAGTCCCGTATACATATATATATGCATTGACCCCTGACGAATGGATTATTCGCTGGCAATCGCGCCGACATTTGTCTGTGTGCAGGTATGTGTGTGAGTGCGGATCGCATCACGTGCGCAGAGCGATAAATCCAGCGCGGATCTATCGATTCAACGTCACAATTACATCGCCCAACTTTACGTGAAATATTATTCATCCTCGTTTAACGGTTCTCAACGGCTGAAATGATGAAAAATGAAAAATTCACGGGGACATAATTATCGAGGACCACCTGGATTTATTGAAAATCAGAGAAGCTTTATCTCGAAAGACTTCTTGTCGCATGTCCTCATTCTAGCTCAATTTGATGCCTCATTACCCGCAGCATCGGTTTGAAATTCGATTTTCTGGCTAAACATTTCTGGTTCTATTGAAAGTACTACCCCGGAACAAAGTGCATTTT
Organism: Aphelinus certus; assembly: GCA_020882725.1. Lineage (NCBI taxonomy): Eukaryota > Metazoa > Arthropoda > Insecta > Hymenoptera > Aphelinidae > Aphelinus > Aphelinus certus. The sequence continues at coordinate 63,867,603 of CM037084.1, read as the reverse complement.
GAGGTTTCGAGAAAGACAATTTTGGAGATTTTCAAATCTAAATTTATTAAATTTGTCTCTTTGTATAGCGATATTGTTTATTCAATTTTATTATAATAAGATTTGCCTATAATATAACAGATTTCAGATGAAAAACCAGTATAATTTACTCAACTTGTTTTCTCTATATGGTACAGTATAAAGATTACCAAAACCAATATTTTTCATCAACGCGAGAATAATGATTCGTTAAAAACCGCGATCATCAATATACATCGATAAGATTTTTTCTCACATTATATTCAAAGACACTATTCAGCAAGCGAGTGTTCCAATCGATACGCACGCACGGAACCGATCGTGCCCGGCGAAATCGAAGATCTAACGCGTCCCATTGGCGAACGTCTCCGGGTGCGCTCCGGAATCGAGCGGCGCGCGGGACGCTCGCGCGGCGAGTCTCACGCGGGGGGATCGGCATGTTTCTCATGTTACACATTTCTCGATGAAAGCAGCCCGAGCCCGAGCCCGAGCCCGCGAGAAAGAAGGAGTTACGGTGCGAACGCGAAGCGGCGGAAAAACTCGGACGGGATTGTGTTGGGCGAACCAAGGGGGATCCGCAATTAGCGGCAAGAGGTGTACGTATAAGTATATACGGGAAAGGAGGAGAAGAGAGAGAAAAAATGCTGGCGAGAGGCGCGCGGGGTGTTGTGTCCGGCGCGTCGCGCGTGCGTGAACTTTTCCCACACCGGCTCTCGTGAGCTCTCGTACATACATACATACATATACGTGCAGGTATATATCAATGCGCCCGCGCGTTATCTCGCTTCCTCTAACGAGTCCGCTCGGCTAATCAATGCGCGCCGAGCGCGCACGGCACACCTCGTGCTTGGGCCGATCCAGTGCGCTTTTTGACAGGCGCGAGCGAGCGAGCGAAGGATGCGCGCGCTTGTACGTGTGTATATATACGTATACACGTGGGACTTTTCTCGCGAGCGAGCGCGCGTCCGTTCCGCGAGCGACGAGCTACTTATTATTGCGCTCTCAGCCGGGTAGCAGCGACCCCGGCGCCGCGGGCGCGCTAATTAATTTCATTTCGTAAGATTGCTCCTCTCTCTTCCTCTCGCGCGCTCGCTCGCTCGCTCTCTCTTCATTATATTTATTTATAAGCCCGTTGCATCGCCGATTAGTGCATATGCGACTTGGAAGCCCGCCCGCGTATACGACGGTCAATCGGACACGCAACGCTGCGCGCCAGCTATTCCCTCGTTTTCGGTGTATGTCCCTCGCTGTATACTGTCTTGGCTTTGTAAGACCGGCGATCACACGTGTCGAATCTCGGTCGAGCGTCCGGTGGATATTTATTTATATAAGTGTGTATATGTAGGAAACGCTGAATCTTCCAATATCCATATCTTTTGAAGAAAATGAATTTGAGAAATGTATAAGGAAAATACGACCGGATTAACTACTTCTATGTAACGTGCATGGAGAAACTAGGTTCTGCGAGAAATTATTCTACCCTATAAACTACTCTAGAACTTCGTTATAGTGAGAGCGACTGTTTTCACCGATGCTTCTCAACTCTCTGTAATTCAGTGTAAAGCCCAGGCAGTGTATTTCACCATAGAAATTAGTGCAGTGGACTGTCTAAATATGTGTATACATAGCTGAAAAGCTTTCTACATTCTAAACAAATAAATAACCGATTCCACTGAGCTTACAGTGGATATTCACTCGGTGGAGCATCAATGAATCAGAATTTCTTACAATGATTAAAAAATCATGGATCATGATTTTTTAATTTTTCATCAAATTAATTTTTACGATAAATTCGTAGGAATTCATACGATTTTTTAATATTTATTATTTTTTTTATTTTTTATTTTTCACGCTTTATTGTTTTATTTTATTTTATGTTAACATTGAAAGATTCGACTTTTCCGACGAACCTGTAAATGAGTTGAGAAAAAAAATACGACCCAATCATTTTCCCACACACACTATTGATTCCTGAGATCAATTAATTTTCCTCATTTTTATAGTATGAAATCCATTATAATAGCTGTTGAGGTGAGTGCACAATTTAGTATAATTTTCAATAAAACACTAGTCCACGTGACAATTGACTCTTTATCTTTACTCGACCCAACGAGTGGCATTGACCGATCGAATCTTCCAATCGGCACAGCTGCCACATCTCGAAACCTCGGAAACATCGTATCGGCAGCCGAGACAGACCCGGGGAGAAATCTCGGGTGAAACGCTACGTACGGTATACATCCAAACTGTCCGCGGCTAATCAGCCTCGTCGCTCTGGTTTCTCGGCCGTGATTGTTATAGGCTCTGGCCCCACCGCGTCGGCGGCTGGACGAATTAGCGTTGGCGCACATCCGCAGCCGCGAAGAAAAATCGGCTCGCGGAAGCGAGGTAGTTGGGTCGCGCGCACCTAAGGCAGCTCGCTCGCGCGCGAAAGGAGTAGTAGCGCGCGGCAAGGAGCGAGAGAGAGAGAGAGAGGCAGAGAGGAGGATGTGAGGGCGTGAGACTCCGCGAGTGTGGGAGAGTACAGGCTACGCTTATTGTGCAACGCGCCCGCGCGCGCAGCTCGTGTGAACTGACCAGCACGGGTCACGTGTGCTCGCGAGGCTCCTATTATCATTTCCCGCCGCGCGCAAGCCAGCCACCAGTCAGCCAGCCAGCCAGCCACCAGCTATAAGAATGAAATCTAGATCGCCGGAAGCCCCTCATAATTAACGCGCGCCAACAGCTATATACACACACGCGCGCGCCGACGACGGGATTCCCCTCCTTCTTGAGCGGCTCGCGCCTGCTCCGTGTATGCGCGTCTTCGACTCGAAATCACCATCGGACCCTCGAGTAGCCCACTGCGCCCGAGACTAACTGTATTGACGAATTTCCGACATCTCAGTGTGTATATACTCCGTATTACTTTGGTTACATAACTGTGTATCGTAATTTTTACGCGGATCAACGAGTTTATTCACGCGCGCGTTACGGTGCGTGACGCAGGAATTACGTGCCGGGGTGAAATTTTTTTTCTCATTACAATATCTCGTGCAATCAACTCGTTCGTGTGCGTCCGTCTTGATGCGTTTATGCAGACGCGCCATGCACGGAGGGTCATACCACAGGGGTAACGTGAGCTCTGAGAAATGAACTGCTATGTTACTCGAATAACGCGATTGATCGATTTAATCTGCAGCAAGATTATTCTTAATCTCTGGATCAATTGAAGATAGTTAAAAATCACTATTTTACCGTTCGTTAGCGAAAGTTGTAGAATCGATGAGCAGTGAATGTCTAATATTGAATAGCAATTTTTGATTATTTCAAATGTTTTTCCTTAATAGCAATAGCGAATGATTTGATATACGAATGAGTAGTTTTATCAACTGTTCGTTACAATTCTATTCATTTTTGAGTTAATTTTTACTATTAATCATTGATTGTACAATTTTTACCAATGAATAGTAGTTATCAGCTGATTTGAATTCAGAGAGTATCATATCCTAACAATCAAATAAACTTTCGACATTGACGATTCAACGTAAATCGAGGCAGCAGCTCACGAGAATCATTGAGTCATTGACAATTATTGTTCAACCGTACTCTCAAAAGATCGACTTCAATTCTATTGCCGAGATCTTTGAGAAAACCAACAATCTGAAAGGAATAATCGACGTGGCGATGATGCATCAGCCGGCATTACGAGTATATAAATATGTATACGTATACGTTGCCAAAAGAGTGTGTGTAGAAGCCGTAAGGAGAAAGAGAATGGAATTATTATGAAGCTCGAGCGCGGCGGGATCGGAACAATGCGCGCAAGCGGGAGAGTGGACGGGCTGCCCCTTGGCCTCCTCCGCACGCTCGTCTCGCTGTTATATCTAGTCGGAGCGCTTTCCAATTCGTATACAGCTCAACGAGTGCGATACAATACATATATACATGTATATGTAGCAGGTCGCGCGAATTCCTCGCATCCAGCTGTCACTTTTCATATTGATGCACGCGCGCGATTTATCGGCCCTTCTCGCGAGTTGTTTGTTTCCAACAGCCAAGCCCTCCCACTCTCTCTCCAACTGCATTTTACAGTTGTTCATGACTCACAATAGATTGCGTCACTTCATTTTTACAATCGTTCGTTCGATCGAGAAGATCATTGTCTAAGCTCGAAACCTCGATGGATTCAGTATTTATAGATGAATTTTCCATCGGCTCCAATTGAGATGTAAGAAAAGTTCGTTTAGAACGATTTTAATCTGGGAAATTATTGGACGGTTACGGATCGCGATTCCTCGAAATTAAAAATGAATGAATTAATTATGAATGAAATTAGTTGGCCTAACCGATGAGAATCTGTAAAATTTTACTGAAAATTAATAAGGTTTTACTGATTTTCAAGCTAATATCGACTATAATATATCAATTCTATGATTTTTACTGAAAATGATGGATTTTCACTATTCCAAATTTGGAGAGCCAAGTGGCGAAATTTCCGGATCGCCATAAAGCAAATGGCGTCGATTAAACATTGCTGTCGGCTCGAATTGGCCATCAGGCGGTAGTAAGAGCGCGGGGAGGTCACAACGTCAGCCCAGTCTCTCGATTTCGCGGCTGGCGCATGTATATATATACACACACACAGAGGCTAATAATCTCAGCGGCGCGCGATATACTTTTCAATTATATCGTCAAGCCGCTCTCGCGGCTCCTCGACTTTCACGGCGCAATATTTATATAAGGAAATTCGGCCTGTATATAGGAGCAGTGCGCGTCGGAGGAGGGGGGAAGGATCGCACAGGTCGGGCGCAAAAATCGTCAGCTGAGATATAGGTGAAACGAAGCCGCCGCCGCCGCGCGAGCGGTAATGGGCTCGCGCGAGCGATGACGATATACCTGCGGTGCTCTCGCTCTCTCTCTCTCTCTCTCTCTCCCGGGGCAAATTTATTGGCGGTATCGCGCGATCGAGCGTCGGCGGCCTATCGACGGATTTCTCGTTTGCATACATACATATATACCCACGTGCACACATACGTGGGGGCTAGCGCGCGGTGCAGGATAACAGGCTTCCCGCGGCGAATATGTGCCGATCTCTCGCGCGCGCGAGCGCATCGCAAACAGCTGTGCTCCGCCATGCACCTACCGCTGCTGCTGCTGCTGCTGCTGCACGTATTCAAAAGTTCCGTAACGCGTTACGGGCCCGCGAGAGAGAGATACCGCGCTCCGATGCCGCGCGACGCTCGTGCGCCTGATAGTTTGCCGATATTCTCCCTCGCTTGGGCCGCCGCGCGTGCGGCTAGACTCGCGTCGCGCACCGGCCGAACGTAGATACAGATATAAGCTCCAGCCGATTTTTCACCCTCTTGGCCCTTTCTAATCGTCGCGTCAATTTTTTTCCTCCTATTCAAAGCCACTGTACGCTATACGCGCTTCAGAGGGTATACTGGATAATGAGTGTAGTTTGGAAATATCACTAGACAGTGCTTTTTGAAACTGAAATAGTATAAATTGCTCGGATAATGAAAGTAGTCAATATTAGATAGGAAATTGATTAAATTATACTGAAAATCATTACGTTATCACTATTTTTACCAACAGTCAGGTGAAATTTTACAATTTTCAATTGAGTATTCAATTAATTCATCAGTGATGCGACTTTTATTCATAATTGGTAGACATTAGCCATATCAGATTTGAAGAGTATGGGAAAAAAGGAACGTATTAAATGATTAAAAAAAAAAGATGCCAGATTTATATTTGAAATCATAGGAAATCCTAGCTATTACCAATTTATATTCAATTATATAAATTATATCACTATGCAAAATATAATGTCTCCAATTTTAAATTAAATTAATTTTAAAAGCATTAAATTTGATCTTCTGGCTCGATGTGGCTCGAAACTTGGCTAATATTTTCAGTCGAAAACAAAAAACATGTAATGAACGTTGTTAGAAATTCCCTCACGTCTTCCGAAGTAATATTTGCAAAACCCATTTGAACTCTATCGAAAAAAAAAATTAGCCAATCTGGTACAGTCGATAGTCCCTGGAAACATCATTTCAATTTACCTCTTCGAATGAGAATTCGAATCCATAAAGACCAAATCTATTCCAGCTATGGCCGTATTGGTTTATTGAGATCTATAACACTCAAGTAGATTCGATCAAGGAATATACTATTTCGTCCACAGATCGATAAAATCGTTCCAAATCCGGAAATTAATTTTGCCCCAGAAGACTGTCCGAAACTCGAGTTGGCGGTGGCTCATCCACACGGTAAGCGTCAAACGTCTAACTGGATGAGTGTGTGACGTGGAGGAAGCGAACCGTTGGGAGCCGTTCTCAGAGCCGAGTGTTAATCGATGGGGACGATTTGCAATTTGAACGAGCATATAGTTGATTGCAGGAATGCGAGAGCGCGTGAAAGATTGTTGCTGCGAGCCAGCCCAAGCACAAGCCAGAGCTGCAGCTCTCACAGACGCGCGCCGGATTAGCATACAATACAAACCTCAGCGTCACGTTACAATGTTATATTAGCTCGCTCCGGGGATTATAGCTTTGGTGTAACGACGTTATTGATCGATCATTCATCTGGTTAGATATTTTTCGATAGAACCCATAAATACACGCGCAGCTGATTTCTATATCGTCTCTCTCGGTCAGCCTCGGCCGCTTTCCATATCATTTCCATACGGCTGCCCGCGAGAGTGAGAAGAAAAAATTATGCATAAATTATGTACCTACGAAATTATACGTGAAAATGAACCGACGTACGATCTAAGCAAGCCATATAGTTTCGTATAGCCGTGCCTCATATTTATAGTCCTAGGAAACGTTTATGAGTCGTACAACCTATTCATTGATTATGCGTGGCTAAATATAATGTATTAACTGGTCTAATGTAAAAGTAGTCCATTAATTATATGCTTAAATATTTATTTTTTATCTACAGATATCATCGAAAAATTCATCGAGTTTATTTTTCAATTTCATAGAATTTGTTCACAGCTACTGTAATTTCAATCATAAACTTCATCTCCGCCCAACAACAAGAGGAAAGCCCTCTCAAGGATTCGTACCAAAATACTTAAGAAATCCCCTATACATCATTACTATTAGATCAATGTCTATGGCTAGGAGTGAACGTATTCTCCTCCACACAAATCATCCGCGTATAATAGCCGCGTAACTCGATACAAATGCGCCAACGTTCAGTACAAGCGCGTATAGATATATACAGAGGCATCGATTATACCAGAACAACGTCAGGCCCATTCCCGTTATAGGCATAATTTTTCCACGCTCACACAACTCCCGCCTAATTTTTTTTTTCACACGCACCCCTAAGGTTTGCGGGGGCGCCTATACGTATATGACACAGCCAAAGGCCCTCCGAATTAAAACGGGCAAATTAACCCGGCGACATCAAAAGCTCGCGCGAGTCAGAGGGTATGAAAAAAAAAGAAGCGAATATTGTGCGCGCGCCGATGTGTGGCTCGACGACAATGCCCCGAACCAGCGAGTACTTTCGTATACACGCGAAAGCCACACTGCAGTGAATCGGTCATTATTCCGCGTTGTACGGCCGCGTACGCTAGAGGGGAGGGGGGGATAAAGTTGGGTCCGGCACAAAACGGGCGCGCGTGTCACCGGGAACGCGCCGTATATACACACACGTAGAATAAAGCGAGCCGGGCATTATGTATATACACGCGCGGACGTGCACATGTGCGCGCGATGGACCAGCAGCGGCAGCAGCGGCAGCGGCGGAGGAAGGATTGCGCGCAGCTGTTGTTTTGTTGCGCAAGCAGCAAAGGGCTGCCGCCGCCGCCGCGCCGCTCGTCTCGGGGGTGTCCAATTCATCCGCCCGTTTGTCCATCGGTCGTGAGACGAAAGGGTTGGCCCGTTAAACGCTGCCAAAGGCGCGAGGGGCCCACCTTTTTTCCACCCCCGCACGCCATACGGGCTCGTCATTGTCGCCGCCGCCGCCGCTCCACCTTGCCGCGTTGCGTCAATCCCCGAACTGTCCGCTGTGCGCCGCTTTTGTCCCGGCTTCCACTGAATGTATACGATTCGCATCGGAGCGAGATGCAGAGATGACGACTGACGGGCATCTGCAGTCAGCCCGCGTGTATACACGTCGATTTTGACGCTTGCCCATAATGCGTAAGAGCTGCTGCTGCTGCTGCTGCTGGCTCGTGCTGCTATGGGCTAAGCCCAATATATATTCGTAACGGGCATTTTTCCTCAGCCCCGCGTTTGTGTATCTATACTATACGATTCGCCGGATATTCGATGCTCATCCCCCGATTTTCATACACCGTTTGTTCACGTATCAGCGAATTTCGAGTTTTCTTATTGTTATATCCTTCGGATTCTGTATACCGCACTTATCCTGTGATTTCGGCCTTTTTGATAACCAGTCGTATCGGCATTTTCGGCAATCACATGGCAGGCCGTCGTAAAATATATAGTCTTGAACATATTGAAATTTCGAATGTTCATGAATATTTCGAAAATTATTAGAAATTATTAAAATAGACAGGAGAAAAAATACGAAAAGAATTAATGCGCGTTCTTAGCGCGTTATACGCAAGTGAAGAAAAAAAAATAAATGATTTTGTTACATATGTAAGAAATAATAACAAATTAATAGCAATAACAATAATAATTATGATAATCTAACAGGAATACTAAAGAAAGCAAGCAAAATAATAATCGTATTTGATGAAATTTGATAAAAAAAAAATGTCGGAATCGGACAAAAACTACGTTTTTTAACTCAAGCAATAAATTTTTCATAATAATTGATTGTGAGCATGAATTTGTGAGCATAGGTTTGTGTTTTAATACATCATTTTCATTTTTTTCTTGTATGGATAGAATACTTGGTTGCCGCGTGAGCAATGAAAAAAAAAACTGAGGGGGCACCCGGGTTTGAACCGGGGACCTCTCGATCTGCAGTCGAATGCTCTACCACTGAGCTATACCCCCATATTTTGTGCCGATAACAAACCAATAACAATAACATCAATGATAAACCAGTACAAATAATACGATGAAAACAATCATATTGATAAAACAAAAAAAAAAGACGGAAATCGAGTAAAACTACGTTTTGTCAACTTGAGCAATAAGTGTCTGATGTTAATTATGTTTATGAGCCTGAATAGTGTTTTTATATATCATTTTGATATTTCCCCTGTATCGAGAGAGCGTCCGATAGGCGAGTGAGCGATGAAAAAAAATTGAGGGGGCACCCGGGTTTGAACCGGGGACCTCTCGATCTGCAGTCGAATGCTCTACCACTGAGCTATACCCCCATTGTGCTCATCTATTGTCATCTTCTTTCCACATAATATGTATATACATAGATATACACGTGTATAAAAATCCGAACGCTGGGTGTATCACGTCGACTCGTCCACTATTCACATTATTGTTGATAATGAATATCAAACGATAATTTGAACAATAATAACTTTTAAAAAATAATAATAATTATTCCGTTGAAATATTATTTAATTTTATCTACAAAAACAGTAATTGCCTAACACTTGATAATAAATATGTTTCCTCGGACGCTAATTGATCAATTTTGAATTTTACGTTCCTCCGAATCGATGACTCACGGTGTAACACACTCTCACGCGTAGCCAAAAATAAGGACATGCCGGGCAGAGATGAGAAAATCTTTCTCTCCTTGACTTGCGCCGAAGCATCTCGTATCTTTGAGGATTTGAATTAATCGAGTAACTTATAAATTACTGATAACGGTTAATTGCTCATTTGCCAACGCCAGTCAAACAATTATATACGCAGATTAGATAGGGCAGTGGCGCGAGTGTGCGCGACGTCGAGCAAAGCATAGGAGTATAACTCCGATACAGCTCGATCGGTTTGATCGATGGCTCTCGGCAAATAGTACAAAACAGTAAAAGACATTTGTCGCCCCGTGATTTTCACGTGGCGGTCAATTTTATCACGCGCTCGACGACGTGGCGCGCTCGTAAAGTCGCTGCTTATCCACGCGCGCTCGTAACGGCTCGTTTTAATTTTTCGCGTACGCCTGTATGACTCGCGTGGCACAGAGAACATGCAAATCGAGGTAGGGACGATGGCAGTCGCACGCCGCGACCGATATATTCCTCCTGAGCGCGGTATACATGAAAATCATTTACAAACTCGTTTGTAAACGCAACAGCGATGGGCTGGGCCGCGACTCCGCATCAATAATAAATCAAGCCGTCCTCTCCCTCGATAACGACACAATCGATGCGCCGCGCGACGATTATACGTGCGAGGAGGAATATTATCATGCGCGTTCCGAAGGCCCCGTGGCTCGCGACAAAAGTGCCTAATAATAGCCGTCCACTGCAGCCGGGGCCCTATACACGCGCTCGCTCGATTCAATCGAGAAAACGCGTATTAATGAGCCGGCAAAGTTATGTGTGCTCGCAGCTGCGCGCAACCTACGGGTCGTAGCGGCGAAAATTGGCCGCGCGGGAAAAGTCGCCGTTGGGTATCTCGGCGTGCGATGTTTTTCCCGGGAAGGAGGAGGAGGGGCGAGCTCGAGCGCGGAAAAAGGACTACGGGAGCCCCATTAATATATTTCGTCGCTCTCGCACCCCTGTTTAGCATTACGGGGAGACACGCGCGTCGTCGGGGCCGATCTTCGCGCGCGCGCGGCCAACCCCTTCGCGCCGCTCGCGTCAGGCCCACACGAGGGCATGAGAAGAAAAAAGAATTGATGCCCCGCGCGGATGTATAACCGACCCGGGATATACGCGGGGAGGGGGACGCGAGAGAGAGAAAAAAATGCTCGAGAGAGAAAAAGTTCCTGGGTGCGCGCGAGGCTTTTTTACGATTGAGTAAATAACTCGTTAATTGCATCGGCGGATTTGCATGTAAATTTTGGCCGAGGGAGAGAGAAAGAAAGAAAGCGCGAGGTTGTTTAACAGCGCGGATTTATGACGAGTTTTTCATCGCTCGTTTGTTTAGCCGAGTAATTTATGAATGGGCGAGAGAGTCGTATACGCGCGCTCGTTGTATCAGGGCCGACGAGCGATCGTTTTTGGGAAAGCGCTATTCCCGAGAGAGATGCTCGATTTTTCTCGTGTGTATTGTCATTCGAGGATGAATATGGGATAATTCGTGGGATTTCAGTCAGTTCAGGGATTATTCACATCTTGGACATAACGAAGAGGAAACGTTTCTTGGCATTACAACATTTTTCGAAATTTTTTTGTTCGGGTTTTTCTAGATGTATATACATTGAACATGATACTTTAAAAAAGTGAATAAGAATAACACAAAAACCGTTAGGTTACTTGAAAGTTGCTTGCTGGGAGGTCAAAACTGCCTGCAACATCGAAATTAGGTCCCGCAATCTGTTTTTTACTTGGGATGGATACAATTTTGCTCGGTACCAAAATCATTAAAATTCATCCACTCGTCAACTACCTCTCTCAAAATAATAACTCGTCCCTAGACATTTTTTTATAAACAAGATGCGATTCCAATTATTTCAAGCCAAGTAGTCAACGAGAGGATGAATTTTGAAGATTTTACCGACGAGAATTACATGCATCCCGAGTAGATAACAGCATGCGGAAACTCATTTGGGGGATCACGGGCAGTTTTGACTTTACAACGAGCAAATATTCATATACGCGCTTGATGGAACCCGAGGGTTTCTGTAATATTCTGATTGAATTTTTCGACCAAGTATGCGTTAAATAAGTTTCAAAATATTTTGTAACAATGAAATTTTTTCTTGTATCTCACAGCAAATATTTTTTTTTGTCCCTCGTTCGAAATCCCCGATGACGCACTTGCAATAAAATTATCAACAGAATTTCAACACGACAGTATTTGGCAGACATATTGGGTGAACCGGAAAATTAACAAACAAATTCACTCGATACCGTAGTAGCATCGCACTATCAAAACACACGCACATAATGGGGGGTAAAAAAAGTACGTTGAATTTTCATCAGCGTAAAAGAGCTTCGACGACTGTATATGTAAAAAAACCGCTGCCAAGTGCCTTAGCAGTATGCTTTCTCAAAGAGGCTTCAACATCACCCACAAACGCGTCTCAAACCTGTATTTTCACCATTCCACTAGCGTAGATACTATCATTTATTTTTCAAAGATTACAAAAAAATTATTTAATTAGTTCAATTCGTATTATGTGACTGTGTAAAGTGTCGTTCTTTTTCAATTGACCAAACTTTGTCGCGAGGGTTGATGTCTGCCCAGGCTCTCTTATTATTTGATCAAATGCAACAAAGCAAACGGTTCTAGGTTCTACACGATGCGAGATATTTGGACCTGCATAATTTTTCGATCAATTTATCTTGTGACTGTCATACGGTTTAATGGTGGTCAAAATTGATCCGGTCCGTATTTAGCACA
>CM037084.1:63785468-63855161 GCA_020882725.1 Aphelinus certus | reverse complement strand
AAACGAAAAAATAGACACCTTAACAACGGTTGCTAAGGAAATAAACAACGGATTTCGCTAAAAATTTAACTCGGACTAGATCTTGTCACAACTAACCGGTGTGCAAAATTTCAAGACGATCGGATCATTCCTTCGGGAGTTATCGTGGACGAAAGAAACGAAAAAATAGACACCTTAACAACGGTTGCTAAGGAAATAAACAACGGATTTCGCTGAAAATTGAACTCGGCCAAGATTTTGCCGCGATTAACCTTTGTGCAAAATTTCAGGACGATCGGACCATTCCTTCGAGAGTTATCGTGGACGAAAAAAAACGGGACGCACATACACACACACATACACACACACACACACACATACATACATACAGACACTTTTGGATTTCCATGTTTTTCGACCCGTAGATCACGAAAATCGATGTCCCGAGGTCTGATTCGGTGGGCCGATTTTTGCCCCATTACAAAGCTTTCCCTTTGAGAAAGCAAAACACAATACAGCCGCGCGGGCACTTCAACGGCTGGTGTATACATTCGTGTACAGGTCATCCGTGGCGCGGGCAGGGTCAAAGTGGGACGGGCGCGAATATAATGTAATACATATATATATAAAAACAAAATCCGGGCTGGAAAAGCCGGGGCAAAGGCAAAAAGTTCATTTCGTTTGTGCACTTTGTGAAGGTGGCGGCGGGGTTGGGCTTGGCGCCTCGTTGATTAATTAAAGCCGGCCGTAGAGCCGCTCGCTCGCTCGCGCGCGCGAAGTATAGAGTCGGCCCCGAAATGCGGAGTAATTAATCCGAGCCGGGGGGAAACGCGATTTCGCGAACGGCCTGACAAATGTGCTTTTTTTCCGCCGAATCGCCCCGAGGTCTCGGCTCGGCAAAGCGCGCGCGCGCGTCGATGCGGGGTGAAAAGCCGTTTGCCAGCGGCAACTGCGCGCGCCCACGCAGCCACAAAAAACCCCCGCCCCGTGTGAACTTGCCCAAAGGAGAGCAATTGTTACCCGTGTATCTGTATTCGCTTGCTCGGATTTACTTATGTCGTAGGGAAACAAAAATCAAACGTCGTGCAGTGTGTTGGAGGTCGTACGAGGAGAAACGAGGTCGGAGAAGTTTTTTCTCGAGCAGTTTCGCTTTGTTGAAGTTACTCGAACGGAATGTCCGAATAAAGTATAGACCAGTGGTGTTTCGCCCTATTGAAATACCTACGACGATAACTTTGTCATTTTGATAATGGGTCAAGGAGCGAATGTTTGAAATTCCAAACGAAAGCTCTGATTATTTTCAGTCATATGAAGTGGAGAATAAATTCAAGCTGAAATATGTGTGTTTAATTGAATTTTGAGATGGATATAGTTGCCCAAAACTCGGCTTAGCAGGTATTTTGATAGAAATTAAAAATGGTGTACAATTGCACAATGATAAGGATGTTTGTCATAGGGTGATATTCAACAGTAGTGTACTTTATACCTTGGATCGTTCAAAGTCTTATTGCTCAATTGAATGAAAAACAATTCATTGTCAAGATGAAGACCTTATCACAAGCATCATTAAAACTATCGAGAATGAAATCTTCTGAATCTAAAAACCTGTGTGTTTCTATGACATTTTGATTTAATATTGTAGCGGGATATATCAATTAAAAATTCATAAACCCATTCAAAAACTGTTCAAAATATTTTATCTGTGATAAATGAGTATTCTCATTCACACTCAAAGGGCAGACATTATACTTAATGATCAAAACACCCTTTTCAGTAATATTAGTCTCATAAGGTATGATGATGACAATATTTAAACGTTGTTGGCGTACCATTATCCCATATTACTATGAATAATCAATATATAGCTGATTCTATCAGCGTTTCCACCAAAAATTGCTCTATTAGTTAATTTTTATATTTAATATAATTTTCACAAGTTTCTAACTGCAGTTGTAATCAGAAAAAAATCCACATTTGATAAAAAAATCTTTTATTATTTTATTATTTTACACATACGTTATAATAATTAACTGAATAGCATTTCCCCCTGGAAATGCTGATAGAATCAGTTGCATAAATGTTCAAAATATCACCTAACCTCGAATATTGTTGTCCATAATCAGTAGTAAACATTTTCTACCTCACAAGTTCCGAGGTGCCTGTTTTTCATGTACAATCTTACTCGAGTCACTATCCACATCTGTAAGTTTGTCGGTGGCTTGGTATAGCCTGAATTGAACCAGACCATGGATTTGCAATTTCGTAAACGACTGTGTCCGCGGTGTCAACCCAACACCATGGAAAAACGTTCACCAAACTTGTAAACCTTCCAATGAAATTATTCGCTCCACAAAGATACTCGACGGACCTTGAGAATGAATCGTATCACGCTCCACTAGTGTAAACAAGAAACACGGTATCAGAGCTGTGTGCTACGCACTAACCTTCTAAAAGCTCGTCCCGATAGTTTTGCAGAAACAATAAAATTAGTGCCGACAACTGTTTTCCTCCAATCTACTGACTTGAAATTGGCGTGTCCAACACGAGAATATCGACATCCAATCCGGATACACTTCGCAACTTCTTCCAGCATCCGTATAACAGTATATTTTCGGAAATGGGTATTTTTCCGTTGCTCCGAAACACAGTGTCTAGTGCGAAATCCAGCTACTAGTCCCGATAATCCCACCGGATTGAACGAGGAAATCGGGTCGCGCACCCGCCGAGTGACGCTCGTGAGGAAGAAGGGACAGAGTTGCGAACAAGCCGTGGTGTGTGTGTGCGGCATCTCGGTGTACGCCATCGCGACACGTGCGATAGCAGGAGTAATAGCGTGAAACACACATCTAGGGCTTGGTACAGGGCCGTAGGAGCTATTAAATTAATTGCCGGCCCATCGCTCTCTTTTTTCCTCTCTTTCTCGGTTCTCCCCTCGAATATACATATACGCCGAGAGACCGGCGCATTGTGAAACTCGGCCGATCTTTGTTTCTCGCCTGCTGCTGGCCCGACGCAAGCACACATACGCGCGCGTACTCGGCTTAGCTCGATTACAATTGCGCTCTGGTAATTCGAGTTGCAGCAGCAGCAGCAGCAGCAGCAGCAGCAGCAGTCGGGCAATGAGCCGGCACGTCCACGTGTATTTCGCAGCGAATCGATCGGCCCGTTTGCATACGCGCGCATATGGTCAAACGGTCAAAAAACGTTGGGGTGGCGCGGCTCGCTCGGGGGATGATACACGCGCGGCTTTCCCCAAATCGTATGGACAAACAGTGGCGGGGACGCGCTAAATATGCGACGCGCGCGCCTATGAATAAACAGCCGGACGTTAGGAGCGAGGGCACATATTATATATAAGAGAAAAGCGCGAGGCGAGAAAAACACCCGATATATTCATATTGGGTGCACGAGTATTGTGACTTATTGACGCTTCCGCGCCTGTGCTCTCGCTCTCTTCTCGGCTGGTGCGACTTTCTCTCGCTCGTAGTGGGGTGCTGGAAGAGAGGAAAAAAAGTGATTCGCCCGCCCCACGCCGAACGATTCCCGGCGCGACGAAGATGGAAAAAAAATAAAAACAGATTATTTGAGTGCTGCGTGCGTGCCCGAAGCCAAACAAACGCCAACAATTACGCTAATGTCGGCTTACTGATATATATGCTGATTTGGATCGAGTCTAATATCCACGCATATACATACGTTATGCGCGTTGTCACCGAGGTTTTTAGCTGATATTTTGGGTAAACTTTGTTGTGTCGGATATATTTTGGGGAAACAGTTCACCTACTTTAGTCATTTAAGAAATAACTCAAGTGGATACAGTCTAAATTTAAAATAGTAGAAGAACACTATTTATCAAAAGAAATTGCATAACTGACGAAGAATAGTGAATATTCACTTGAAAATAAATAAATTATTATCATGTAAATTGTTTATCAGTTATGCAATTTTTTTATATTTTAAATTTAAAGAGTTCTCGTATTTTCAATGAATTAATTGAAAAATTATTATGATTATAATAATTTTATTTTAATAAAAATTTTAATTTTTAATTTTAATTTTAATTTTTTTTTTTTATTTTTTCTGAACTCCTGTAAAATTTTACTAATTTTTTATTGAATATTTACTATTTCCGTCAATGCCTACTATTTTTAATCTCAGAAGGTACTCTCTTAAATCTATGCAGTGAAGAATCACTGTAAGGATTTAAGGGAGTATATCGTTCCCCAGCCTGAATTTATAATAGTTAATTTTATTCACACATTGTTTTTCAAAAATATTCCCGTCAAAATCAAAAACGGAAAATGCACGTTTCACGGCAAGTTTTCGATCCTAGCGGAAGGAAAAAAAACGCAAGTCCGAGGCGCGAGTGATAAATCGTCCCGGATTAATCCGGCGCCATTGTCCAGGGCCCATCGCATATTACGCTTTATAAAAAAATCTCCATTTTCCGCTTTTTCATCAGGTCGATCATAAATCTCGAGATTTCGAGGCGGAGGCCGGGCGGCGCGAGCCAGCAGCAGGGCTCGAGCTTGGCGGGCGAGTAATTTCGTAAGCGCGAATCGGGCTCTCGACGATTGGTCCAAAGCGGCCGGTGCAGCGCGGGGAAAACAATGTCGCTCGGCTCACCCTTGCACCACCGGCGAAAAACATCCTCGTGAGAAGGTGCGCGCGAGCGCGAGAAAAAAACAGACAGGACCCACCGAGGAAGCCGAGATAGACAGGGAGGGAAAAAAAGCAAGCGAAGAAGCGTCAGGACGAGAGAGGGGGGGAGCAGTAAACACGCGAAAAGTACGCGCGAGGAAAAACGGGGCCACCGCTCGTCACGGGGAGCAAAGGGTTGCGCGAGTCGAGGGGGGAAAAAAGCGCGTATATATACATGCGCGCGCGCCAGCGCCTGACGGGCCCTTAATTCAGTTAATTTAGATTTTATCCGTTAGCCGAGATACGGAGCCCCGGTGAAAAAGCGCCGGACCAAAAGGTCAGCGAAAAAAACGGGCAGAAAAAAGAAAACGGAGCGAGCGGATCGGGTTTTCGGGGGAGCCGGTTGAAAAAGCGCGAAAGGGTTGCTCGGGGTCCGATGATTATATACTTATTTAAGCGGCGAGCCGGCCTTTTTTTCACCTCTTTCGCGAAAAAACCTACCCTCTCGCGCATTGTTCGCCATCGCCGCGTTTTTTGCCCACTCGTCATCCACTCGCGACTGGGTTTCTACTGCCTCTTTTTTGGCTCCTCTCGTGGATCGCCGCCTCTCGTTCTCCGTGTGTTTTATTGTATAATCGGCGTGAAATCGTAACCGATCGCCGGGCGCCGCAAAAACCACTCGAAAAAAGCCTCAGGCCCCGAAAGGGGCACGATGATTTTTCGCGGCCGCGCGCGAGCCGAAAACGCAACGGTGTACCGAGATAAGACGAGAGCGGAAAAAGGGGTTGGCACTTTTTGGGACGACAGTGACGGGGCTCCGGTGGCTCGGAGGGGCGCAAAAAACATTTACGCTTTTAAAATCACGCGAGAAATTATTATGCCGTCGAGCTGGGCGCACAGCCCAGCGAAAAAACGATTTGTACACGAGGCTTTTTCATCCGCGGCCCATGTATCAGAATTACTTGGGTCCAATTACAAATTGAAGAATAACGGCCTTCCGTCAAATGTTGTTTCGGCTCGTTTCATTTTTTCGGTTGGTTGGTATACGTCGCTTGTGACCCGGCATGAATAAACATTCGAACGCTAACGGGTTTTGGATACTATTTCGCGATATTTCGGATCTGAAAAAATTGTTCTTGGAGTACTCGAGTTCACGTGTAATCCTAAATTCAGAATTGTTCAAAACTACTATTCGATCATTAATGAAAATTGCATAAGTGATGAATATCAGTGGAAAATTACTTAAAAACTATAGAGAAATATTCATTATTTTGGACATCAACTTATTTTATTCTAAGAGTGATCAGTAAAAGCTGTGACAACACGTGCAATGCAGACATGTGCGATGGCGAGTGGTCAGGGAAGTCGGCAATGCACCAGCCGTGTACAGTATTTTAGGTTACGAGTACTCGTTTGAAGACTGTGAACTTACAAATAAGTGTGAATATTTGCTATTCCTCAATAACAATTCTATACTGATAAATAGTGAATATTCACTTGATTATATAAGGAGCTTATTTGTTTTTAATAGAATTACGTAATTCATAGGTTCCAAAAAATTTCTATCCAAAGCGGTAAATAATTGACTGAATTTTTATAATTTTAGTGAAAATTATCTGTTATTCATCCAATTTTTGATTATTTCGAATATAGAGAGTACTATTCCTTATACAAAATCATTCACTATCTAAGGAAAAATAATGTACAATCAAATGAAGTTAATTCAGTGTTAATCAAATATACGATTTTTCCTAACGAATTGTTCACATTCACCAACAAATAGTTATTTTCCACCATTCCAAATTCACGAAGGACAAAAGCCACAAACGGTGGTTATATTCGAGAAATTCGAGTCGCCTCGTGATATATAAAAGCGCGAAGTTCGGGCGACACGTTGTCCAGCACACGAGGAGGATGATCGAGCGAGTGTAAGAGCGTGACAAAGCCGTATAATAGGTGCGAAAAATACAAACGTGCCATTAGCACGTCTCTCTCGCTCCCTTCGTCCGTCAATGCATATATGGCACGGCTCGGAATCGCCGCCGCTCGCAATAAAGCACTCGCTGCTCATCGCAGATGTCCGCTCGCGTATGTATATGCCTGCCTCCCCCTTATATATGCATACATACGATTCCGCTGACCGCTGGCTCGCTCAAAGCAACACACACGCGCGTATACATAAGTATATGCGCGCGTGCGGCCGTAATAAAATCACGGGGGGGATGATCCGAGTCGCGCGTGACCTGTTGACCTCGACGAGCCGCGAAGCCCGCCGCCGACGCCCTATACGCTTTTGGGGGTAAAAATAATACAATTTGCCCATAATGGGGGAACGCGCGAGCGAGCGCGTATATTCAAATGGGCCGGGGGGCCCCGAACAATAGCCCCTGACGCCGCACGCGCCGATCGATCGATATACATATATATACGTGCGTGTGTGTACCCCACGCGCCACCCCTGCGGTCACTCGGTCCATTTTTTTTCGCCCGCTCCGATGCACAAAAACGTCGTGATTCCGGGACTTTTTGCCCAGTTCCACGGCTGTATACCTATCCGACAACACTGTAGAATCGGATGTGGGAGACATGGAGTCGCGTACGCGACCTTTCTCATGCGCCCACTGGGAAAAATCTGATCGAGAGAATTTTATGAGACTTTTTCAACATGGCAGGAAAAAAACATAGGAGGTGTTACGATGTTTTATGAGTCCGAGTACCCCATTTCCCGTTATAGGTTTCAATTATCGCGTGGTAAGAATTGATAATACCATTCACGATGTACCTTTTTGTTATACTGACTATTCCATCAACTTTTCACTATAATTCTAATTTTACGATAAAGGCATATATGAAACGTGATTGAATTAATTATATAACACTATTAGGAATTAATATGTATGTTTCCCTCCAAAATCGTACCAGCATTTGTGGAGCAATGACATCGTTTGACTTGACTTGAACCATTTGTTGACTCCAAAATCCTTCATGTGTTATTGACTGAAAGACAAGTATCCAAAGAATTTCACTACAGACCATGTCACTACTGTCAAATGTATGTATGTACAAAAAGCACTGTCCAGTACAAAAAACGAAACGCTCTGGTTGGAATTATCATAATGAATAGAATGTCATAACAATTATTTTGTATGTACCCATCTATTTCTGTAATTAGAAGAATTCAAATAAATTAAAATTTCAATTAGTTCATCTTTAATGTACTATCTTCACCATATATTTAACTATGTTATATTTTTCCAGTAATGATTGCTAGGATTTGAATAGTAGCCGTGCGACCATAGTGTACCAGAAAAACTTTATAAAAATGTATTAACCATTGCAAGATTTTTCTCTCGAAGTTCGCTTTGCTCGTGTTTTTTTCTGGAGCTTCGCGTGTTGGTCTGTCTGGCCGAAGCTCCAATGGTCTTGATTTTTTTTATCTGTTTAATGAATGTCTTTGTAAAGAATTCAAAACTAACATTATTATTATTTTACAGCGAAAAACAATAACCAGTTTTGAATAACAATATTAATTAGAGATTAATTCTATACCCCAGTATACGCATGGATCAAATTATTACTTCTATCAGCAACTTTTGAGAGAGTTTGCAGTAGAGAACAAGTCACTTTCACACTTGTTTTAGTTGTACAAACTTTCATATGCTTTCAATTTCCAAAATATATCCATGTGGAGAATATATGAATTATAATTTTATAATATTTTATAATATTATTTATAATAATTGTCAGCGTGTGTGAATAAGTATGCATCAAGTTTATTCTTATAGGTTAGTTGATTATCCAACGGAATAAAAAAAATCACAGTTTAATAATTTTTTCTGAAATCCATTCGTAATAGTGGAACTATTCCCACATTGCACATCGAGGATATAGCTAATTCATCTGATCTTTGAAGATTCTCTACGTATCGACGCGAGTATAACATCCAATATATCGTACGTGTTTTCCGAAGAAGTTTCTCACCCAATTTACATCTGCCACTCGATTACGCGAGCGGCTCTCCGAATATTGTGTGGCTCCTTCGGAAAGTGATACAGAGGCGGAGGGTGAGCGGGGCGATCAGTATATATGCGTTAAAATAGCCGCGGCGGAAAGCGGAGAAGCATATCCGCTGCAGCGGCTGGCTCGGACTATACAGCAGCAGAGCAGCGCAGTGCGGCGGCGGCGTCTGCAGGACCCCCCGATATAATACGACTATTTTGGTTGCGTCCGATCCTGCGGGACACGTGCGCGACGCGGCACCCAGAGTCGGCGAGTAAGAGGGCACTGGCCGCGCGCGACCCTCCAGCCGAGCCGCATCTCCAAACTTAAATAATCGCCGGCACGCAAGAAGCTCCCGGATACTGGCTTCGCCCAATCCTCGACCAACACATCGTACGATTCGGATATCGTTTCTCGGACGGAGACACGTCTCGCAAATCAAACGACTGCCCGATTGGTCGTATATACGGACACGTGTAACCGGAAAACGCGGATAAGCGTCGGGAATAATGAGCCGGTCCAAAAATGCCGGTCCAAAGGCCATCATTTCCGGGGGATTCAAATTAAAACTGCCTCTCCCCGGTGTAGTTATATACAAGCGGTGCAGCTCGTGATTCGGGAGCCGAGCTCCAGCGAGTCCAGAGACGAAAATAGTCGCGGGCCTCGGACGGAGACGGAGGGAAAAAATGTACGTTCGGTGAGGGACTCGCCATCCCGACTACTATACTTAAATTCGGCAACTGCAGCCCTCGCTCGATGGGCACACAAGCGACAAGCGAGGCTCTATATGCGGAGACTCTGATGGCCACGCGAGCGCATTGAGACTGTAAATCTTTCGAGGCCTGCTCCCGACACGCTAGCACCGCTTCGCGCACAGTCGCTCTTGATAAACAAGCCGAAGGTTTTCTTTTAGACGGATCTGTAACGACGAGAATGCACTCACCGATGCTTCGAGTAGATAGTGGAAAAATTTTGGTCCAATGTGGAAAACTCACGTGCTATTGCGTGTACTTTCGATAGAGTGGGATATGATGATCGCGTGTTTTGACGGATCAACAGAAATATACGAATGGTGTTTTGAGTATTCCGGGGAGTCGGGGAGTGATCGTAGTATCATTTCAGAATGACAGTGCAAGTGTATATAAACAAACGACAAGCTTTTCGAAAGTGATATGGGATCGATCTTTCGAGGCAAATATATAGGAAAAAAGTTTGTATTTTAGTTGATTCTCATAATCCGTACAACTTGAACAAGTTTTGCACTACACTTGTAATCAAGGTATATAGTCAAGATTTTCAATTTTCAGAAGTAAGTGATTCTATCCTCCAGGATGATTATCATTTGTATAATTGAATCTATTAGTCTTTCCAGAGTCATGCATTTCTAGTTGACTATCGTAATCAAAATGGCTTACACAAGTGTCTCGTACATTTTTTATCAAGACTGAGTCAAGATTTACAAAATATATTTTTAGCTACTTTATCATATGTGTAATGAATTATGGGTATTTTTGATGATTTACGAATGAAATGTTATTATCAACGATGTTGTTGATATATTTCGAAGCAATATTATGAGTAGTAGATTACTGAATATGTTTTATCCTAGATCCAGCTGATAGGACTCATCGGTAAGGTTGTCAGCCTGAATAATCAAAAAAGATAAAAATATATTTTGAAAATCTTGATAACAAGTGTACGAGCCACTTGTGCAAGTTAGTTTGTTACGAGAATCAACTAGAAATGCATTATTCTGGAATTGAGAATCCACATTGAGAACCAATACTCCGCAAGCAAATCTAAAAAGGTTTCATAATTAGAGTTAGAAGCTCATCTACCAAGTGCTCTTTGAAAACACGACGATTCGTTGAATCGATATTTTCATAGAAGTCGAATGAGTGTTCTCATTATCACTTTATAGAGGGTAGTTGTATTCTTTAGAGAAATAAAACTTTGTACCAATAATATTAGTCTAAACACACATGAATAACAACATCCAGAAAGTGTTTGTTCAGTATCGATTAACAATACCTATAACTGATATTCAATCCTTATAAATACTTATTACACACACTATTCATCAAAAATTTACAAACTACCATAATTTTATTCTATACTCTCTTAAAACAGTGAAAAACCAGTGCATTCCGTGGAATCATTATTCATTTATTCATCACTCGATTATTAATCCATCTCCGCACTCACTGTTGAAAATCTTAACTTTATCTCGATAACAAGTGTAGTACGAGACACTATTCAGCTGAGAAAGAATTCAAATTGATCGTTAAGAATAAGGGATTATGCAAAAAGAGTAACATGAGCTATGAAAAATGAAAAATATTGCCCAAATAACACGAATAATAATAGATTCAACAAAGTATTCACGGCATTCAAAATAACTTTTGATGCATTGACGTTCCATCCTATCGATAGAGATAGGAAATACTGGGATCTTGACAATTACTTATGTTACTCGTTCGGTACGACCTCCATTCAAGGACCAATAAAAAAATCGCATCTCTCCTCGGGAGTTGATTAGCCTCGCTAGTTGGAACGGTCGTATTCTCCGTAAAAACGCGAGAAAAAAAGAAAAAACGAATGGAGAATGCGTCGATGTGCAACGATCGCGAGAGACAAGTCGGGTAGGTTGGAGCTCGAGGAATATCGGCTTGGTCGGATGCCGTGCCCGGGCAGGATTAACCCGGCCGAGTCGATATGATGTAAGACAGAGTCGCGCGACACACAGGGAGTTTTTTCATGGGCCGACCGGCTTGGCGGCGGCGGTGCAGGGGCTGGTATTGACCGGTGGCCTGTGTGCGCCAGCTGGCACCCGCGCTACCACCAAGGCCGGCTCTCCGCTGCCTGGCACCGACTATCGAACAAACTGACCAGCAGTCACGACATCGGCTCACCTGCACATACACGCGATCGCGCATCCCCGTTTCAACAAACTTCCACCGGCTGCAATATATAGCCCCGCGCTCACTGCAAAATCGAGCCGCTCGAGCTCCTTCGCCCCGGCCACGTACCACCTGCGAACCGGCCGTTGCGCGCAACTATACGTATTCTAACAGGTTTGCAATTTGATTTTGCATCTGAGCAACGGGTGATCGAGTACGAGATACAAGGGGTTTTACCGGGTTCGAGCTATTCCGACAGACATTTTTCCTTCTGGGGAGTATTATTTCGAAGGACCACGTTTTATCGAAGGAAATTTAAGAAACAGTAATAGATCTTCTTTGTATTCCACACGGACGTGTCTGAGGGGCTTCCAACGATACGGTATTCCCTCAAAACTTCGAAGGTACTCCCATCGTCTTTTAGTACTCCATTGTACTGAAGTTAATGGCATTCAAGTTTTCACCTCATCAGAATGAACTTATTGTGTTCTGATGAAGCTTGTCCATGTCGGAGCTGAGTAGCTTTGGTTAATGTACTCCATGAGATCACTGTGCTACTTCCTTTGGGGAGTATACTGCATTGAGAAACTCCTCGCAGATGCCTCTGCCAAGTAGTCTAGTTAGGTAACAGTAAAATTGAGAACCATATTTAATTGACGCCGTCAAACGTCATGGACAAGTCTACCAACTCATGTGATTACTCAAATTTTCAATCGCCGTTTTATATCAGTCATCTCAAATTTATAAATTTTGATACGGAATTTTGTATTCAGTGACTCGAAAAATCGAACTCTTACTACCAATTCCAAATGGAATCTAACCAGTAGAACGACCAACACATTTTCGCACTACTTTCGGTTTATATTCAAACTCTAACTCTGTAATAGTACTATTCTTTTTACCACTGTTTTCTGTAACTGCTGTTTATCGGTAGAAATTGCTTAAATGATAAAAATAGTGAATATCCGACAAAAAATTATTAAAATTTCACTAGTTCGTCCTTTTAATATTTACTATCCTTATCAGACATTCTATTTCTACTATGTTCAATCAAACATAAATCACCCGTGGCTCCTCAAACTTGGCCGTACGTTTCACGATTAGCAAGTAATACGTGTCCAAGCATAATCCACTGCGGATCGATTTCCCGGTATATTTTTCGCCGGATTGGGGCGCAATCATCAAATCGAACGATCGAGCCGAAAAAGCTCGAGGCGAGAAGTCGCGTGGACTCGATCCCCCGGCCGAATTGGAACGACGGATTGAGTATCGGGGCCGAATCGATTATCTCTCGGGCGAGGCGCGCGCGACCAAAGTCCGGGGGGGAGGGGATCGAGGGAAAGAAGAAGAGGAAAAAAAAGAGTCGAGGCAAAACGGCGTCGGTAGAAAACAGAGCGATAAACAACGGGGCAAAACAAGGGAGCGCCGGTTAGCCCCGTAGCCCCATCGCGGACAAAAGCTCTCTTACACACAGCCGCCTAACTACTCGCGCGCGCGTCTCGAAATAGAAAATAGCCGGGCCGAGCGGCCGAGGAGGTCGTGTCGCGCGACTGTGTGTGTGTGTGGGTCGGGGGAGAGGCGGCACACGGCGCCGAGAGAAAGGGCAGATATCTGGCGGGGCATTAGGGAGCCGCGCGCTCTCCACACACTCACACTCACATAGTCCGCGAGCTCGAGCTCGCTTTGTTCTCGCGCCGGAGAAAGAGAGACGCGCGCGCCGCGAGTAGCTATAAGGAATCGACACGACTTATCGCTCCTTTCTCTCCCTCTACTCGGCCAACTGTCCTCCATCCGTGTGTGTGTGTGTGTGGATCGGGGAGCCAGCTCATCCATCGGGTTTCACACGCGTCCGATAGATGTACGGTAGCTCGTGTGTACGGACACGTACGGGGCCGATCGCGCAAAAAGGGCCCGGGGACAGGAGAAAAAGGGTTGCAGCGATGGCAGAACGAGGTGGCGGGGAGAAGAGAAAAAAAATGATGATCGAGCGAGCGGCCGAGAGAGAGAAAAAAAACGAGATCCATCCCCCCGGACGGCGGTTTTTTTTTCTTCCCTTCAGCCGGCCAGAGGGGAAAAGGATTCGAGAAAGGACCTGTAGCCGCGAGCCAACTCGAGAGCGAGAGAGAGAGAAAGCGAGAGTTGACCTGCTTAGCCCTCCAACAGTTCGAGCGATCGTACGTGTGTGCATCGTGCCCTCGATCCGATGCAACTGAATAGCTCTCCGCTCCTTTTTTTCTCTCCTTCGCGTCCCCTCGTGGAGCGGCCATCTACCCCGGATGGACCGGGGGCCGTTCGTTCGTTCTTTTTTTTTGTGCGTGTGGACGCGAGCATGGCCTCTTCACCCTTTCACCGCGGCAATTCTGAGAAAACGCCCCGAGGGACAGTTCTTTGGCCGCGACGTTTTCCGCGGGTTTTTCTCATTGTTAAGCTCTGTAACGTCCATTCAGTGCCGCGCGCCGAGATCCTGACCTCGCCCGCGTATCTATAGCGTCAGATCGGATTTGACACAGCGATGGATTTACCTGGCGACGTAGCTCCGGTGTGATTGTTGATTTCGACAAATTTGACGCACACACTAGAGCTGTGGGATTTGATTTCTCATTGATTCGATTCGACGACTCTGGTGTTTTTTATGGTTTGGTCGTACAATTTACGTGCCCCAAGATGGATCACAAAGATTCAATCGCTGGAGAACGTTAACTCGTATGCTCGCAGGTTGTTCAAGACAGTTACGTGGATGTATTTTTAGTAGGTTACAGTGAAATCCTCATCGTAATACCAGTGAATATATTTGCTTGAATATGATTTATTGATTCGAATCTCATGTGAATTCAAGTAAATATTAATCCGCAATACTGTGGAAATTTCAATGTAATACATCGAAAAAATCATTCGCACTCGCTTTCAATGAAAGACTTTACTTTCATACTGTAAATTTTCACTATAAGGATGCTCAATGTTGGAATATTTTCAAGATTTTTCAAGTCACACTTACCGTTACTCCTTAAACGGTTCGCGGTAAAATTCACTCTACATATAACAGTGACCAATATGTCACTGTTGCTTTTCAGTGAATATTCACTGCAAGCATCAATGAAAAACCCGCGCACTGTATTTTCATGAAAATGAGTTTAAAGAGCTCCCAACATATTTGACATGCAATACAATAACCGATATTGATGCGAATTGTATACAAGCGGCGATATACGTGAAAAATGGACACACATCAGTACGGAATAATAGACAACAAAAAAGAGCAACAAGTTCAATTAGATCGTATAGATGAATCATAGGATGAAAAGAACGGACGATAGTATGGGCAATCGTAATTCGATACACGATCAATTGGATCGTAATAAAAAAAAATATGGCGTACGGCCGGGAAATGAAATCTCGCCCCGGGTGAGACGGAGCTGCACTGTCCCCGGCATACTGAGATTAATTGAATCGTTCGGGAGGGAAAAAAACTTTATTTCCCAAGAAATCGAAGCACCTTTTGCCCCAGTCGAGCGCTCGAGATCGTCCCAGATCCTCGAATCGGTACACTGCACGGATCGAGAGCTTCTCAAGGCCATTGACGGAATAATTGAGGAGGATATCCAATTTTCACGTGAAAAACATCTCGCCCAAGGCCACAGGGCATCTCTCCATAATACGCACAACAGTCGGAAAGCGATACACGGAGCCGTGCACAGAGAGGAGGTAGAAGGAGAGCCGCGAGCGATTGATCCGCGCAAACGCGCAAGGATACTGGCGCGGCGGAGGAATAAAAAAATCCCATAGACGCGCAAGGAAGCAAAGGTGGACGGAAAACGGTTTTTTCTCCTCCGCGGCTCATCTTTCACTCGGGATTTTTCTGGGTCATCCGGCCATCCATTATATACCCCGAGCGCTCCTGTTTTCGTCGGCTCACGCGCGCCCCCGCCAACAAACGTGTCCCCGCGCGCGAGAAACACTGTCCCGATCCTCGAGGCGGATGCACACGCGGCCCGTACACGTACGTATGGGATTATGTACGGCCGGTCTTCCTCCGCCTCGGCCTACTCGCGAGATTTCACACTCCGGGGCCTGGTGTGCAGGTCCTCTCGCTCGCAACGTGAGATTAGCTTCTGCCTTGCCGTTTAACCGGGGAAAAATCGCTCCGAATCCTGACCCGCCATCACTCTACAAGCTTGTCTCTTTCTCTCTCTCTCCCGCATTCTTTATACTCGCTCGGGCTTGAATATTTTTTTTGCTTCTTTTTTTTTTGTCGAAATGATACTACGCGTGAAAGAGAGCTCGAGGTGCTTTCGGGTGAGTGAAAATGATTCCTTTCTAAGAGACAGCTTTTCAATCGCGAATCACGTGTGTTACTCCCGATCTTTTTCTCTCTTTATGCGGTGAAATACATACTCATTTGACGCAGAGTATCGTCAAATCTCGATAAATAATATTTGCCATGTTTCTGTAGAGTCGCGTGAATTTTGATCAGTTGTAATTGACGATTCTTAATGAGTCACTAGGACGTTATAACAAGCAATTTTCGAAGGCCAGTTCACGCACATTTCGTACATTGAGGAAAGAGGCGTTTGGGAATTAAGTTACTTTATACTTTATTTTTAAAATCTTTCAGTTTGTGAATATTCAAAATTGATCAACAGTTTTCATTGATATTATATTGAATATCATTGTTCCAAGTGTCCGTGTCTGTGCTTGATTAATAGGAGAAATAAGGTACAATAAATTCAATGCCTTCAATTAGTTCAAATAAATATTTTATTTAAAATTTGAAAATTGCCTCATTTAAAAATATCACGTGCACTGAGAGGTGAATAATTTATTTATTGCCCTCGTCTTTTAAATTAACCATAGTCGTGCTTCATTTGTCGTTTCTGGGTGCTCTCGGACCGTCACACAGACAACATCCGAAACGGCATCTTCCAGATCTCCACCTGGCCTGAACACACGCGGCATTGCATTCTGCATTTGTCAAAACATTACCACGAATCCCGCGGCAGCTTCCAGGAGGTACCACCTCTGGATCATCGACAAAATAAGATTTTTAAGTAATATCATTTCAGAGCAAGCGTTTCAAGTAAAGTGGTACAAGCTCTGAGTTGAAGCAATATTAAAAAATGCACCTGAGTAAATATTGTCTACAGCGTGCACTCTAAATCTAGTGGAAAATTACTATTGACTAAGAAAATAGTAAAATCTTACTAATATTTTAGTAATATAGTGAAAGTTTACTATATTTTGATCAAAATTTTACTATTTTTCAGTGAAACTTAACTATATATTCTAATCAATATCCGTTATTTTCATCAGCAAGTGAATTTGTACTATTGAATAGTGTGAGGAAACGATAAATTAATATCTTACCGACGACTGGTGCTGTGTTGATTTCGTTAGTTATCAGTTCATTATTAGCATTTTGTTCCCTAGTTAGATAGTTTGAAACTAGAACACAGTTTATTGATTTGAATCCATATGTATATATGTGAATAAATGGACAGATGATAATTATTCATAATAATTATCCTTGCAACGAATATATCTCTGTACTTACTATCTTCCGTTGGTACCCGTTCCGAAGTCACCGTCCCACTGGCTACAAAAGTAAGTACAACAAAAAGGAAGACCTTCATTTTGATGAAGAACGTTTGATTCGATTCAAACTGTCGATCACTATCTGGTGTCTTTGGCTTATAGCTGGCTGTATATATATAGGTATTCAACCAGAATCAAGACTGATAAAACAATAGTACGCTTAAAAAATCGTCCGTTCATGGAAAAGATAACAGAACAGATTGTTTAAACTTCCCATAATAAGTCTTACAAATTTTCATATTAGAATGATAAGATTAATTCTATTCTTTTATACCGTAATCCTTGATATTCAATGGGGTGAAGAAGGGGGACAATGACCTATGAATCTTTCCGGAGCTTTTCAAGGTTGTCCATGTACAATCGAACATTTCATCGGCTGGTTGGGAAAAGGTTTCACTTCAAATTGGCTAAAGGAAGTGCCTATTCAAAATCAACTGTATAGAACCATTTTTCAGATTGCCCATTGAGACATTTTATCGGTTTGAAAACGAAATCTTCACTTAAATTTTTTAACAAAATATGAGTTTCGAATTTAAAACTGTCAGAAATCGTGAAAATAGACAAAATGTTAGAACACAAGACAAATAAATAATGGTTTAAAAGAAAACAACTTCAAAGTATATGAATAAATTTTCAAAGTATCATTTTTTTCCTGGTTATTCCAATGCAATGAAAGCAGTATAAGAATTTCAAGATTCAAGAAGAACCTGCTGCAATTTCTAATGGCAGGGATTTATTTTTAAAGTTCAAAATGTCAAGGACTGGGATATGCCAGGAAATCCCATATGTCTTGAATGATTTTCCTTGTAAATATGTGGCTTACACCTGCATTAACCTGTATTAACTTACAACAGGAATTTTTTTCTAGTTAATACAGGTGTAACAAGTGCAACAGCCTGAATTGCACTGTCAAACTATCTAATATATGATATTCGATTATACTGTATATATTATATCAAGAAATATTATTCATTTTTCATTTCAAAATGTCAGTATTGATATTTGATTTTTTTAATCACTTCATAGAACTACATTTAATATATCGTGTATTTTCTGTTAATTCAATTGAGTAAGTATTGACAATCATTTGCTCATGAGAAATATGGAAATCCGAAAATAGCATGTTATTATTTAAGAGATATTGTGAGTGATCATTGTCAAATCTATCGCATACGCTCGACTGCACAAATAGGAAGAAGCCGTGAAAACAATTGTTAATGTACGGATTGAACACTATAATAATAAGTTGCCACATTTAAACAGTTCCTGAATACACAAACGCGCTACATCAACTCCGAAACTGTAAGAAATAAAACTTTATTCGGAAATTGCACCTTCTATGAAGTTAAATCTAAAACGGCAATTTTACAATAGAACCGTCCACTCTCCCAGTCGACAATTCAGTTATTCAATCTAACGATTTTTCGTTATTGTTTATTCAACGATCATTATTAATTTTTTAGTTTTAACATTTCATATAATCGGTTTTCCAATTTCTCGAGTTATTTTCATCGTATCTAAAAATCTCAACTTTGCCATGTATGCCGAAAATCATTTTGTTCAAAATCTGTTTAACCAGATTTTCTCTGGATCTCCGAGAAATTCCCCGAAAAATTCTATCTACACAATTTTTTCGTCCGGCGGTCTCTCTATCTTGAGATAATAAGCCTTGAAAAATCAGCAATCTTGACGAAGACAATTTGTTGAGCTTTTTTTAAAGTTGATTTGCAAACAAGATAATGAGAGCCATTCAGCTCTTTGAGTGCGCGAAAGGCTTCTAAAAGATATCATGGTCGATTGATTTAATGAGCTCGGCTGTTTGCGTGGACAGGCGCGTTATATCAGAGGAAATTTCATCCATCCTAACAGAAATTACTCCATCATTATATATTATATATTATACGTGAATCAAGTTTTCCGAGAATTTAGTGCATCAAGGAGGTCTTTCAGCTCAGGACCGAGATTTTGGGGTTCATCTGAGAACCCGCGCATTCTATATACATTCAAACGTATGCGATACTATGGAGTCAATGGGATTTTTTATTATAATTAATAATTTTTTTTATACCTACAAGTTTTAATCGATAAATATTTATTTATCAGGTTTAGTAGACAATTCCAAATTTGTTGAAAAGTCACATTGCGAAAGAAAAATTCACGCTTCCCAGGCTCGAATTGAACCAACACTTTCCTGAATCCAGCGGCCGGGAAGCGTGAATTTTTTCTCTCGCAATCTCACTTTTCAATGAATTTTGAATTGTCCACTAAGCCTGATAAATAAATATGTATCGGTAATTTTTATTCCTTCTTCGTATTAATTTTATTCTCAATGGATCGTTCTCTTCACGCTCGACTTCTATAGTGTTAATCAATTCGGCAACACCACCTTCCAAAAACTATTTTCGGCCTCTTCGTTATCTAGAAAATGTACATCTATTTTTGTATTCCGCTCCTACCAGCTACAATCATATCAATCGTGTCAATCCAATTCATCATTGTTTCTTCGTAAGATTCAGACGACAACCTATATAACTTGGAACTTCTTTGTTCCAAAATCGTTATCCAAAAACTTGTCGATTCCCCTGAAAATTCGGCAACTCCGGTGACCCACTCCCAGGGAGCCGTGCAATGACTAATACCTCGAGAACGAGTGAGTCTCGGGAATCCGCGAGTTTAACCTCGACGAAGCCGCGTAATTTTCGAGCCGGCACACAAGGCTGTTGCAAAAAGTATACAAATAACGGGGGGGGGAGGGATGTAAGTATCTCGCGGCTGGATTGACTGCACAACTCCGTCGATCGACGATTGGCTTGCAGCCGCACATCTGCGGTGCGCGGCCGAGACTGAATATATATATACGTGCAGTATATACACTTTGCCGCGGCGAGGTGCATCTTACGAAACGCATCGCGCGATAACCGGCCACGTCGCGCCAGCGAAGAAAACAGTGCGTGCGCGTGTCTCTCTGTCTCCGTCTCTTGGGGCGGCCGAAATTCAGGCGCCTCTGGAGAGTGTCTCATTAGCCGCTTGCGGCGCTCGGCCGCGAGCAAACAATTGTACAAACAGCGCAGGCGTATTCCAGCCCAGATAACACATGCGCAAACATCCTTACGTAAAACGCGGCCAATTGCCGCGGGCGCGTACACACACACACACACACGCAGCCGGCGCGATAAAACTGGACGTGCGCCGCAATGTATAACGTATGATGCAGCCATCGCCTCGTCCTCATAGCTCGGCTGTTTAAACAAGAGCCGTCGCGGCCGCGCTTCTCGCGCAAGCTCCGTCTTACGCTGTGGCTCCGATTTATTCCGAAGCGAGTGTCGTCGTGTACTCGCTCGCGGTGGCTGCTTCACTCGCGAAAATCGAATTTTGGCTTGGGGGGGTGAGAAAAAAAAAGAAAAAGATTTCTTCGAGGAACGAGACTTTCTTCTCATTTCCAGAGAACGAATCTTGTAGCGCAGCAGCGAGAGAATGTTGTTACTTTATTTGCTCGTTCAACGTTTGTGCGTTATATTGCTGATTGTGAGAATCGCGATGGCACAATGATTGATGGGGCTTTTGGAGAATACGACTCGAGAATGGCGGTGGAACAGCATATGCATTCGATTTCCAAAAACTTGAATCTCTCGCGAATAAATCCAATCGATATGACATGTTTCGTGGGAGATATATCAATTGAGGTGATAAATATCGAACGTTTCAGCAATAAAATATCAGAAATAAATACGATGTCTGCACGTTATGGATTAAAAACAACAATTACAGACCATTTTCATGGCTTTCTATTACGATTGTATACTCAATACGTGCCGAAAGTGGATTCTACCTGCTTGCAAACTGCATTTTCAGCACACATCGTGAAAAAATGAAAAATTTTCGTAAGGATTTGGTAAAGTTTTCTCACTGTGGTTTTATGGGCCCGTTGCCTAATAGAAACATTATAAAAAATGTATAAAATAACGATAGGGACCTCATGAAACTTTTCACGTGGACCGTTATATCCCCCCCCCCCCGAACCCAGCATACCAATTGCACGTACAGAATCAGAATTTTACAAATCGCGACGAGCTCCTGAAATTGTGGACATTGCAGTATTCAACCTCGAGCGCGCGCGCGCGTCTTGCGGGTTATAATTGCAACATTCAAATGTTCACGCGGCACTAAATCCGTGCAATCTATCATGCGGTATCTTAAATTCATAATTCTGTGCAAACTGTTACGTGTCGCCGGTTGGATGCATCGAGACTCGGCTCAGCACTCGCGCCTCGTCATTATTTACTTTATAGAGAGAAGACCAGACGTACCTCTCCTCGACACTTTGAAATTCAAAAAATCAGTCTTCTTTTTCTTCAATTCTGATGAAATTCGACATTTAAAAATCATCAGTGGTTCGGAGGGAAAAGGCTATCTGGGAAAAATGTCGTTTTTTTCGTTATCTGGGTAGTGGGAGAACAGCGGGAGAAACGGGTAAAAAATCTTAAATTCATCCCCGCGTGATTTTTGAACCCCTTGCACGCGTCTGATCCCGACTAGAGATACACGACCTATTCTGCGTCTATGAGCCCGGGGTTGCCTGCTGCCAGGAGCCCTTTCATGCAGGCTAATATGATGAACTCATCGTTGATTCGAATTGCGAACCTGATTAGCTTTAGCTCGTTGTGAGGCTTCCGTTAAATTTGTCTTCGACAATTGATTGGACCAATTAATAATTGACCTTTTCTATGGAATTACAAATTAAGAAAATAATTACGAAATCTTGTATTTGCTATGGAATTTTCTAAGCGAGCCTGGTTTTTT
This sequence comes from Aphelinus certus, assembly GCA_020882725.1. Lineage (NCBI taxonomy): Eukaryota > Metazoa > Arthropoda > Insecta > Hymenoptera > Aphelinidae > Aphelinus > Aphelinus certus. Next base: position 63,833,254 of record CM037084.1, on the reverse strand, counting down.
ATGGTATTTAATCACTAATGGAATTACTCCGAGATAATCTTCATGTTGCAGATGCATAGGTTTTTTAGCTATTGTAATATTTCAGTGCGAATGTATTGATTCGACGTAATTTACATGTATATCGATCCATATTGACTCGATAATACTCGGAAGCTTTCAAGAGCATCGTTGAAAATTCCTTTTGTCCCACATTTCAAGTGATTGTTGTTATACGTGCAATAAAAGACGTTAGCATCAAAATGAAGTAATTACAACAGATGAATGAATTAATCGTTGTGAAATTTGATTACTTTCACGGATAATTTTTGCTTCTAAGATATAAATTTCGCCTGAAAAGAATGATTCTAATTATAATCAAGCAAATGCGCTTCGTAATGAACTCTGGAGTATTCATTATCACCTCAAAGAATGAACAAGAGTCTCTTCCGTGTAAGCCGTTCTTAGACTTGGAGGAACGTATACCGCGAGTTTTTTTTTTAACGAAAATCCTACAGACGCTAGACAAAAGAGCAATTTTCAATTAAGATACATGCACTGAGAACTTGAAAGTATTCCTTCCTCTGTACTTGTTAGCATAATGGAGAAAAAAAAATCCAAGTACAAGCACATCACGGACTGTATAGCTTCATCCGGTATAATTCAATTGAATATTACACCGCAGAATGATGTAATTGTGCCAATCGTCGATTTTATATCTACATCAAGTACAGATATATCATTATTGTCGTCGGTAATTTACCGATAAATTTGAAGCAAAATCACGTTGAATGTTCAAAATGCACAAATCTTTGTTCTTTAAACGCGAATTATTCCTTATCAGAACTAACTAGGAGATCACTTTGGATTCGGGTCGACCATTCCACTGCTGACCAACTTTCGGAGGTAGTTTGCTGATCACCCAAACAAGCGCATTCGTTGGTCAGCAAACATTTTGATTTTTCTGAGATATCAACCGATAATTCCAGATTTTCCGCATGTATTCTTCCCCTCGACCAATTGTCGAACCTCTTCGATATTGAAAATCTCACAGGTGAGTGGGCGATTCGAATGTCGACGGGAAATCACATTCCAATCGAAGCCGTTCGAGTTGTACGAGCCGGGAGAAGAGTCAATCGAGCGCGGGTCAAAGTTAATTCGAGTATATATACGAGCAAGTGGCGGTATGTGCAGTGTGCAGTGGGGTCGGGCGGCTGCAAATCGAATGACTGGCGGTGGGTAGGGAGCGGGTGGCGGCCTCTGTGGGGCCGCGGCGGAACCGCGAGGCGGGCCAGGCATGCGCGCAGGCCCCTGCCGTATCGATCGCGGCCGGCTCGCGGGGCCCCGGGACTGCACGAGCGAGAGCGGCCCGGTGTGGACGGGGCCTCAGGCCGGCCCCTGCGCCCGGGCAATCCGCCAAGCCGCCGGCCAGGCGGGGCGCGCACCGGCGCAGGAGCTGCTCCCCGTGGCGCGGCCCCCACCAGCTTCCCTCACCAGCCTCCTCGCTCTTGCTGCCTCTCGTCGACCCTGCTCTGCCAATTTCGAATTGTGACGAGCTAGTATTTTAATTCGATAGTTGATAATTGCACGTTATGACAAACACTCTACGAGATTCAAAAGTGCAAGTCTTTTTTCTTCACTTTTTCTTAATGATACTTTTATTTTGTTCTTCTTCTATGAGGTCAGTAAACTTTGCTGGCAAAACTTTGTTTGCTCTCCATGTTCCTCTGGATTAGCCCTAGATGATCACCCCCTCAATGACTCTTCTTCTATAGATACTTACCGCAGCGAATAATTTATAATCCCACCAAATAGAGATTTCGTTCGATTCATCGGTATACTGATCTAATATTTCACCATTTACGAGTAGACAAAAGTGTCCCGTCCAAAATATTGAACGATCTACTTATTTTCAACGTTTCATCCATCAGCAATGGAATTTCCAACCAATCCAGTTTTCCCGTGGGTGTATTGTTCAGTCGCCGGAGAAGCCGCGCACGAGTGCGAGCGAACGCGAGGGTATACGACGAGGGTTCGCACCACTCCACGTCGTACGTACACGTTCGATCTGCCAAAAACTCTTCACTCCTCTCGTCTGAATCCGCCATCGGGTCGGTCGTGCGAATTTCGTTTCGAGTTTTCCTCCTCTCTCCCGTTCGGCTCTCGAGCGAGAATCAAGAAAAAACCCCGGCTTTCTCGAGACGTCGTCCTCGAGCCCTGCGCGCGCTGGCACAATATATACGGCCCGAATGACATTGGACCATACCCACGCGTAACCGAGGCTCTCTCTCTCTCTCTCTCTCGAAGGGGGAGAAAAAAACGCGTGCGCTTGCCATTAGCGTATGGAGCGAGCGCGCGGGGTGGAAAAAATCACGAGGACAATAGGGGCGCGCGCGAGCCTCCCCCGGTCGAACGGGCGTAATTAGAAATCAGCGCGGCTGCGATATCCAATCAGGCGCTTAATTAAACCGATCGAGCAGCAGCAGGAGCGACGGTGGCTGCTTGGCTCGGGCGACAAAAGAAAGAAGGAGAGTCGGCGGCGGCGGCGGCGAGATCCAATCTACCGCACTGATCCAATTAATCATCGTTTCACCGAGTTAAGGAAGTCTTGGCCCGCCGCCGCCGCCGCCACCGCGACAAAAGTTGAGAGAGCCGCGCGGCCCGAAGAAAAGGAGAGTTGGCGGAGGGAAAGTGCATCAGCCGCTGGCAAACTCGACTCGCGGCCCGCGGGAAAAGTTTGAGAGCCGTTAAACGACGCGCGCCACGACTCGAGAGTCGCAGGCGCCCCTTCGTAATTATCGGCTCCGCTTATTCGGGCTTCGCGATTTTATGGTTTTTTTTTTCTACTGCTCTTACAACCACACACACACACACACACACACGCACAACAACGCGCCAGCGTCGTTTCGCTTGATTCTCCTCGCATATTGCGGGCTTCGGTCGAACGGCTCGGCCGCGACGATGGTGAACATCGATACCCCGCACCTATGGATTTTTCTCGACGAAGAATTTCCCGTCGCGCACATCACAAGACGTATTGGGAATTGCTAGGATACGCGGCAGAGGGAAGGAGGCAGGTGAAAAAGCGTACGCACTCGGTCGGGCGTATACGCCTCGTCGAATATTCAAGAAGCACTCGGGCATGGGCTGATTCTCGACGCTCGAGCGGGCCCCGAGGACGCGCGCGATATAATTCGCCGGAGCTGTCGCTGGCTCCTCGCCAGAGTGACGAAAAACGAGCGCGACAGAGACGGGGAGCTGAGAAAGAAAAAATCGTGTGTATCGCTCGCGTATCTCGCGCGAGTTCGCGCAACGCGAACTTCCCCTTTAAGCCGAGAGCTATCATTTCGCGCGGCTCTCTCTCGCAAGTTGGCGGGCAACCGAGAGGGAAAGTCTTACAATCGACGGGTTTCTTAGCCGCGCTCCGGCCCGCCCCCCTCCCATCTCGCGTCGTTTTTTCTTTCCCTCTGCCACCCTCCCCCCCGAGCCGCCCCGACGTCTTATGAGCTGTACAGCGCGCGCGCCACTTTCACCCCCCTCCCCTGCGCGCGCGAAACTTGTAATGAACCTCGCGCCGCGCGACTTTGGCGACTCTCTCTCTATCTCTTTCTCGCTCAGCGCTCTCTTTCTGGCTGAAGCCACAGGTTTCAGCCGCGTTTTGTATGCATGTATATACACGCGAGCGCTTGCATTTTGCTTGGCGCATTACCCCCACCTCCCGAACATCCCATTGCTCCATAGGTTCGAGACGGCGCGACGATTACTTTACAAAGCGGCTCTCGATTTCAACCAAGCGGAGTATGTATATACTCGATTGGCGCGCATGCATATTCATCCCGAAGAGTCGAGTCGTCGTCGCCGGCTCTCGCGTGATTGATAATCCAATTGGTCGGATATACGCGATTGCGGAGCCGTATACGCGGGAACGGTGCTGTGACGTGAGGCGGCCGTGAGTAATTCATGGACGATTGGGGCCGGACGCGTGGCCGCGAGGTTCGGTGAGCCAGTATTGTTTCGTTAGTACATGCGATTACATCGATGAAGAAAAAAATTGGGATGACGAATAAAAAACCACGACGAAGCTGTGGAGAATCATCATGTGTATCCGGCTCGCGAACGAAACATCCTCGAAGTTTCCAAGCCGTGCGCGGCTCGGCCATTGTCGTCGAGCCGAACGTCCCCCGTTATACATATATATCCAATTAACGAAATCGCCATATAGACGAAAGTGCCGAACTCGAGCACCACTGGGTACATACAGTGGAGGGGCGCTGCGCGGAAATAAGGTCAGGCTCACATTGGACGTGCAGGCGCACGTGTGTGTCCGGTGCGGCTATGGTCGTATAGGGGGAGGCGAGGGACGCTCCTGCGCAGTGGTCGGGGGGGTCAGGCACGTTCGCCTATTGGCCGCGGGGCGGATCCTCTGCTTTTCGGCCCCTTCCCACACACACACACTGGGCGCGCGCCGCGACGCGGCCAACGGCGGAACTCGTCCGACCGATACGTGTGTGTGTGCGCGCACGCTAATGAGATGGACGCCGAGGCTCTCAGGTGTGCCACGCGTCCGAGGCATTTATTATGTTCCCCGCGACTGGTTCTTCTCTTCGTTTTTTCTCCTCGCTCTCTCTCTCTCTCTCTTTCTCTCTCCTCTTCGCTTTCGCTAATTTGATATTGATATATGCCCACACGTGTTGTTTGTGTATATATACCGGCCGGTGTTTGCCCAGCCTGTGTTCGTCGCCGCACGCGCGCGACCGACTATATCTCGTGAGGATCCGCGTGTCCCTCGATCATCAGCTGCGAGCGAGGGACTCGAACGAGAGATATGTGGACGTCGTGGACATCGGGAGGGAACGGAGGGACTGGGAAAGTTCGTTCGCATGTTCGTTCCTGAAAATACGGCTGGGGTGTGAATGAAAATTCAATTGAAGTTGCTTTGCCGCGTAGCTCATGAATCATCTCGCGGTTAATTTTCACGTGGTAAGGACTCGGCAGAGTATACGCTGGAAATTTGGAATCCAAATTGTCACGGGCTGATTTCGCTCGCATATGGTGAATTTGCTCGCTAAGGATTGTTGAGAGTACCATATAACGAATGACGCAGTCACTCGTGATAATTTCACCTCTGCCCGTTCGCCTGCTTCATCAGACTCGATAGACTATATTTATATACGATCCATCCATGTGATTTGTTGGAGCTTGTCATTTTGAGACAGATGAGGAATTCTCGCGTTGAGAATCAAGCTCGTGGATTTACTAATATTCGTATTGTCAATACTAACGAGTACACTGCTAATTCGGAATTTATACAGTTGTAAGATACGATGAGCTTCTCGAACGCGTCTACGTATATCGGCACGCGCGTGAAAATTTGACCAGCCCGTAAAGGCGCATCGACCCCGAGAACCTATCAGCCACGCGTGTATCCATCAAGCTGAACCTCGTGGAGCTTCTGATGAACGTACATACACAGGGGGTGAACCGAGTGTAGAGGCGCGCGGGCGGAGGGCGTACAGGAGGGAGCGGCGAGCTGGAGCTTCCGGCCGGCGTACACGTCGGGGGGAGAGTCGGTCGGAGGCAGCAGCCCCGCGAGAGAGCTTGAGCCGGGCGCGCGCACCAAACAATCGATATATGCGTTCAAAATGGCCGCTCGCGCGCGCCCGGCGACGTCGTTCCACCCACCGCGGGTTGCCAACCCCCGCCGCCGCCGCCGCCACCGCTGCACACACGTAGCTGTACACACCGGCTGGGCACGTGTGCGGACCCACCCCCCCCCTCCCCCGCCCCCGCAAAGCTCTTTAACTCGCGCGAGCGCGGGGCTGCTGCTGCTGCTGCTGCACGTGTATACGTATACGTGTGTGTACAGGAGAGAGCCCGGCCAGACTGTCTCTCTTGGGGAGGGACGGGAGGGGTGGCTCAGCGCCCGGCGAACGCGCATATATACTCGCCCTCCGACTGCTCCTCGTCATCCCCCCCCCCAACCCCAACCCCCGCCGCCAGAGCCCCGCGCATGATTTATATCGTTCGGCTCGGCCGAATCGATATGTACCGCGGGGCTATGTGCGCCCCGATGGAACCGCGAGCCACCGTTGGCGAGGGATGATTTTTCTTTTTGTTGTTCAGTTAGGGTAGCGCGAAAATTCAGCGAGCGGCTGATGATTCGGGAGAGAGAGAGAGAGAGACAAGGGAAAACGGACGGTGAAAATCACGCGAGAAGCAGCTGGAGCGTGTCGGGGGGAAAGAAAAAGATCCCCGCTGTTGTGCGGGTGTGCGTGTGTATATACCGTCTGGTGCGCGGGCGCGAGCTTTATTAAAACATAATGGCATTATCGCGGCGGCGGCGGCGGCGGCGGCGGCGATGGCGCCAGCAGCGAGGGAGACGCGCGTCAGCTTTAAGAGGCAAGTTTTCTTAAGTGTTCTTAATTAGAAGGTACCTGTTGCTCGGGGGAAAAAACCGGGTCACGGCCGTAGACGTCGTTTTCTCTCCCCCTCCGCCGCGCTCGAGCTCGCGCCTACTTATACTTTCTCGCGCGGTGCGGCGAACTGCCGACGACGACGCGCCCCGCTACCCCCCTCCCCTCCGCCCAACTCGTAACACTCATTATTTTCTTCCTGCTCCTCTCCTTTTACCTCGGGGCGCTGCTCACGTATATACATATATATCGGCCGGATACTTGGCGCACGCGAGAGCTGCTTCTCTCTCTCTCTCTCTCTCTCTATACTCCTATATATATACGCGTACCAGCTGCGCTACATCGAAGCTCCATTGAATCGTAATGAGCCGGCGAGGTTAGAGCTCCTGAATTAAGAAGTGCCGACGCCCCCCCCCTCCCCACACGCCACACCGTACCGCTCGCTAATTTAATCACAAGCTACTCGGCCGTGGAATGTGTGCGCGTAAAACTCGAAACACGTGCCAAACTATATAAACGTGCACGGCTGTATCATTTTTTTTTTCTTCCTTCTTCTTACGTCTCTCGGAACTTGTGGCGGATTACAGGCCCCGGCCGCGACTCGCGACGGCTAATACGGGGTCGAATTTTCGCAGCGGCAGAATTTGACTCATAATTAAACCCATCCGAAAGTTCAAAGTTGACGTTCCGCCGACACTAAGTAAAGAGCCGCGAGAGCTTGTAGTTTGAAATAACCGCGGCAGCTCCCTCCCCCGCGCCGAAACGGGGTAAACTACCCGAGTGAGAAATTCATTTGGAACCTATTAAAGTCGTAATTAGTGGCCCGGACACGGCGAATGGCTTTGAGCTCACGCGACAGCCGCGCGAAGCTCTCAATTTTCTTTATGCTACTTGAATTATTTTAAACTACCTCGCGTTGGAACTTGACTTTCGCGCGTGTCTCGCGTTACTCTCGGCCGAATTGTTTGTCCTCGCGTTCGTTGAATTACAAGCAAGTGAGAAAAAAAAGTGGAAATGTTTCTTGATGATCCGGTGTGGCCACGACCGATTCAGCAGCTTCACATTTCTTTCACGTGTCTGCGAAAGATATAACGCGACGGGCATACGATAATTTCATGCGACAAACATACAACAGCAGATGGTCGAGTTCGAGTCTGTCGTGAAGTTCTCTTGCTATCTTATTTGTACTTGGAGGATCGAATGATACTCTTATACTGGTGATTACATTACCAATTGATTATATGTAAATGATAATTTATTGATTAAATATTCGCTTGATATATATTACTCAAAATTCATCCATGAGAATGTATTAATTTTCAGATGATTTAATCAAGGGCGTTTTTGTCAAATCATCGTTTTTCAATAACAACAAAGTTTCTGGAATAGATTTTTCTGGAATATTCGCAAACATGTGACGTATCAGAAATTCATACCCGATTATCTCCCTTGGAGGTTAATCACGAATAAAACTACAAATAAATTTTGAAAATGTCATAACTTCCGACGAGTCATCAAGATATATATTTATATATCAATCCATGTTCTCATGATTAATATATATATATGTACAGCTATTTCTTATATAAATCGAATGGGAGGTACACGTTATAAAAAATATAATTCACTAGCTTCAAAAATTTGGAAATGGGCTGCGGAACGCAATATTTGGTTATACGCTTCGTATATCCCTAACAAAGAAAACATTCAAGCTGATTATCTATCTCGGATCAAAAATGTTGACACTGAATGGGAGCTAGCTGATCATATTTTTAATACTATTGTTGATAATTTTGGTAAACCACATATTGATTTATTCGCTTCACGGATTAATACAAAATGTGAAATATTTTGTTCCTGGCATAAAGATCCAGATGCCTCTTTTATAGATGCTCTTACTATATCATGGGCAGACCTTCATTTTTACGCTTTTCCACCTTTCTCAATAATTTCTAGAGTTCTTCAAAAAATCGTTAATGAGAAAGCGATTGGTATTGTTGTAGCTCCATATTGGAAAACCCAACCATGGTTTCCTATATTCAATGATTTGCTACTATGCGAACCATTGATATTTGAAGCATCAATTGATTTATTAAAATCACCTTACAGATCACTAGCTCACCCTCTGGCAAAGCAACTTACTCTTGTAGCAGGGATCTTATCAGGGAAGCGTATCGTAGGAAAAAGATTCCAGAAGAGAGCATAGAAATTCTAATAGCAGGATTTGCAGAAAACACATTGAAACAATACAGCTCTTCTTGGATCGAGTGGAAAAAATGTTGTGAATTTTATAACGTATGTCCTTTTACTGGATCTGCTATCAAACTGGTTGAATTTTTAACTAAAAAATTGAAAGAAGGATCATCCTATGGTTCATTAAATTCTGCAAGATCCGCTATTTCGCACATTCTAGATGAAGATATTTCTGAGAACAAAATCTTAAGTAAATTTTTCAAAGGAGCTTTCAAAATTCACCCTCCTAGACCTAAATACTCGAAAACATGGGACACAAGCATTGTATTGAATTTCATCTCAAAATGGTTCCCTTTAGATACACTATCTTTAGATATTTTGACAGAAAAGCTTGTAATTTTATTAGCATTAATCACAGCTCACAGAGCTCAAACTCTTGCTGCAATAGAAATTAATCAAATCTATAAGAGCGTTGATAAAATAGAAATTCAAATCAGTCAAACTATTAAAACTTCAGGACCTTATAAACAACAGCCACTGTTAATCCTGCCTTATTTCATAGAAAAGCCAGAATTATGCGCAGCACACACTTTAGAATTTTATTTATGTAAAACTAAAGATTTACGAAAGGATGCTAGTAAATTATTTATATCTACTAAAAAGCCATACAAATCAGTATCGTCACAAACTATTAGTAGATGGATAAAAAATGTACTCTTTAAGAGCGGTATTGATACTACTATTTTTTCAAGTCATTCAACCCGTCATGCATCTACATCTAAAGCGTACAATAAGGGAATTGATTTGAATATCATTAAAAATACTGCTGGCTGGACAGAGAAATCATCTGTATTTGCGAAATTTTATAATAAGCCGATTATAAGCGATAGAAATGTTTTCGCTTATTCATTAATTGAGGATTTGTAATTGTGTGTCACGATACATCTAGCTTTACTTTTTGCAAGTTATGTTACTTTAAGATCATTAAATAAAGATTATTGCCCACGATAATCGTTTTGTATCTCTGAAATTCTACATATATATTAATCATGAGAACATGGATTGATATATAATTAACGATCAAACGAACTTACCTGTAAGTGAAGTTCGATCGAAATTATATGAAATCCATTTTCGAAATGATTAACTCCCAACCCTATGTGTTATTCAGTTCCCTCCCTAAAATACAAAAGCGATTATAAAAACTCTAAAAGTGAACGAAGATACAGGAAAATGGAGAATCTGTGCTAGGACTTTTGAATGTTAGAAGGGTTATATGGGAATGGATTCTCTTGTTACACTCCATTATAACGTTGCTGGATTCATTCAAAGATTTGAAAATTACATTTTTATTTATTTTGCGGTTGTAGCACGTGTCTACTCCAGATTGACATGTGATAAAAGAATAATTTAAATTCAGAATGACAATTATTGATTCAAGTATTTCATTATACGGAAATTTTGTACAAGAAGAACTTAATCTAAGTACAAAATACGAATCTTGATTTGAGTACTTTTCTCATACTGAAATTCGTTCCGTCCTATTTTAAGAAAGATTTTTTACTTAAATCAAGAAATCGTTTTTGCTGTGTAAACAACGGTCGCTATGGAAAAATAAAGTTTCCATGTTTTTTGCCATTGACAAAATGATTTTCCCCTTTCCGTAGCAACGCACGGTTGCTAGATATGTACACAACGGATTTTGCTGGAAATTGAAGTCGGCTCATATCTCCCCACAACTAACCTGCTCAATTTCAGGAAGATCGGACCATTTCTTCGAGAGTCAAAAAAAAAATCACACACCAAACATAGACACGTTTTTGGAATCCCATGTTTCTTGACCTGTAGATTTCGAAAATCTAGGTGCTATAGTTTGATTCGACAGTTCGATGTTGGCCCCGTCACATAGTTCCTCTTTGTGACAAGACTCTTTCCGAAAAAACAGAAAATTTAATTATTATTCATTTAAGAGTTGTCTAATCTCTATTACTCGATTATCGATTATTTAATTTGTCTTATCTCTCAGTACACTTCTCACTCGATACAATGATCCAGATCAAAAATCGAATAAATCTCATAAAACTCAAGGTATTTTCACTTGTATTACAGTGAAAATTGACTGTAAGGATTCACGAGACCTAAGTACATTTTCGTTCCCGATGGAAGGAAGCATGAAAGATAAAATATAGAGAAGATATTCTATGAAATGAGGAGTATATCCGGTGTATATACATAAATTATACTCCATCAACTACACAAAACAAATTATGATCAAAGTAATATGCTAGGAGAATCAAAAAGAATCAAATATCTAAAAGAGCTAATCATTAGCTATTGTAACCAATTTCATATATTTTAATATTGATATTTATCTTATTGATATTGATTTAATTATTATAATCTTATAAATATTGATTTGATATTCTTTATTAACATTGATATACTTCTGATATTTTAATCAGATTTCCTGGGCATTATCACATTATACGCTTGTCAATCACGTTGTTCCACGAATTGAGACGATGGTTATGGGTTAATCGATTCGTGACTTTACGATTTAATTCTCACATTCACAAAAACAGAATATTGGTTCAAGAAGAAAAATCAGTTTGAGACTATAGCAAGAAGATTCAATCTCGTGCTGAGCCGACTCATCTAGAATCAAGAATAGAGTCTCAATTTCAGAAGAAATCTTCTAGCTATTGCGTCAAACTGATTTTTCTTCTTGAATCAAGACTTCATTTTTTTGAATGCAATATTTTGACGAGGAGAGTATCACCAAGATTTATGACGCAATTTTTTAAAGTCGTCAGACTGAACGATTTTATGTGTACAGCTGTGTTTACATACTATTATATTTTTGTACTCAAAATTAATGCAGATGTAGTAGTAAGATTGGAGACTTTGACATGCGTCAGATTCGTAACGGCATTTTATCGATTCTATTCGAGCACGATTCCTCTTTTTTTAGAAACGAAACCGTATAAGTGAGGCTCTCAGCCTGCGAGGAGCATCAAACTGGTACAGCGCCACGGCGACTTCAGAATAATTCCGGTGAACACAAGAATTGCCACCATGGGATTCAAACTGATTATCTCCGTCATTTGTATTTTCGTGGGTAAGAAACTCAAATTTCTGTGATGAAAAGAATTAATCGGGAGGCAAAACAATCCATTTGAAATTATCCCTTAAATAATAATCAATTATTTTATCGAGGTCTCGGTTGTGTCGAAGGAATCGTGAACGGTTCTCCCGCCAGGCTTGGGGAATTCCCCTACATGGTGGCGATCATGTGGGAAGGATTATGGTTCACGTGCGGCGGTTCTTTGATAAGCTACAGACACGTGCTCACTGCCGCACACTGTGTGAGAAACAATACTGACCCGAACCATCCAATTCTCAAGTACTCAAAAGCAAACCAAAGTATCCAGAGTCGGCATACATCCAAACTTTGTCATGACTTCTGATCCATTCAATGTTGTTAACGACATAGCTGTCCTAACAGTGAGTATAACTTCACCGATCCTACTACTTTTATTTTTTTCTTCGCATTCTATCGAATTCTTGATGCTCGAGTTAGAATCTCAATTCTACATTTTTATCTACAGCTTGAAAAATTAGTCGTTGGATCCAAGTTGGTGAAGCCAATCGCTCTGCCTCAGCCAATGGAGAAATACCCTCAAGATACTCAATTCATCTTCAACGGTTTTGGCTGTGAATCAACGAGGACATTTCAATTACAGCATTTGCAAAAAATGGTCACGAGTGCAGTTAGCCAAGATAATTGTCAAGTTAAGTGGACGGACATGACAATCAGACCTGGTCATTTGTGCGCTGTTGCTGGTGCCTGCGTGGTTAGTTATCATCTCATTATACCATTGGAATTTCCATAATGGAAACATCTTGAAATATTTCGTATTTCTAGGGGGACAGTGGCGGTCCATTAACCATTGACGGCAAAGTATTGGTTGGCATCGAATCGGCTTCTGAATATGACTGTGGCCTGGGTAAGCCTAATGTTTACACCAAAGTGTCACATTATTTAGATTTCATCAAGTACGAAATGGCTAGGCGTTGAACAAGCCACACGCATCGAAAAATTTTTCAATCGATTTTTCAATTACGTGACACTGTTTCCGAGTGAGAATGTTTCAACAATCTATAGAATTTCCGCTTTTGCTACTGTGGAATGGCTTCTTGAGTGGAGAAGAAACGTTCCAAAATCGTTTTTGAACTTGTCAAATATCTCACCTTACTAAATAGAAACCGAGATCAATTAATACTGTATGTACTATTTATAATTTTGATACTGAACCGTTACGAAACGATTCTAGTCAATTGCTTTATCATCTCAGTATTAGAAAACTGTGGAGTATACATGTTAACATTAGATAGCGGCTAAATCAATACAGTGATCAATGGATCCCTAAATGTATATTGATGTTCTTATCTTCTTATCAACGAATGTTAGGATTGTAAACAACGTTAGCTATGGAAAATTATTGTTCTTTCCCGTGGAAAGTTCTGACATGGCCCTCAAAAAGACTCTTTTGTTCAATTGAATCTTCGACGCAAAAATATAATACTATAATGACAAAAACACGATTGGCACTGTTGCAATATTTTCTCATGATGCTTTCTTCAGTAATGTTATTGGTTCGCTCATAAAGCTCAATATTCGAACAGTTTTTCTTATCGAGCACAATCTCACGAATATAATTTGATCTGATGGTAGAGTCCATAACAGATTTATAAAGGTAAAACTGGTGTAATTTATGGGGTTTGATTGTGAAGATTGTTTCGAATGCTATACTGGTGAAACGGGTAGATGCAGATTTTGGAGAAAAGTATTTATGAATTTAAATTTGGAACAACGTTGAAATATTAGTCTTTGAATGATTGACTTTGTATTTTTCACCACAAAGGTTTGACACTGTTGATAAGACTGAATATAGAATTTTAAAGTTAGATACATTGTACAACGAAGAATAAACGTATCCCTTCATACAGACGTTTTTTCACTCATCAGAAACTATTTATACCTTTTTCAGAGAGTTGTGAATGATATTCCTATATCTGGAATGAGGTGACTAGACCCAATTTGGCACTGTACCCAATGAGTCCCTTTTTGCTTTCCCAAAGATAAAGCTTTGTATCAAATATGTATTTTTCGGCTGCGTGTTAAAAGTTTTTGATAAATATCTATGCTATTGAATATCTAAAAATATCGATGATAAATGGAAACACGACTTCGAGTTTATTTCAATGACAATTTGGTCATCCCTGTACGCGCATGCAGGCTGCAACAAAGTGATAATGAAAAAGTGCCACATTGGGTACTCGTGTACCCAATATACCCGATTCGAGTGACTTTGGTTTACTGATGTTTCGGATGGGTTGAAATGGTCAGATGATGAGATCAAAGCGCTGGTTTCTGATATGTCTCGAGCTAGCTTTTAAGATGCTGTTCGCAAACTTTCAAAATTTCAATTTTATCATAGTAGAATTCGCGAAAAATTCTCAAGGATGGCACTTTGAGTAGAGTTACCTCACATTTATTATTTGAATTTACAATTTATTTCAGAACTCTATTCCACTTCAACAAAGAAATAATACAAAATTATCGTGCCACCTAGTGATGGAGGAAACCTTTTGGAGAGAAAGATGTCATGAGAATTCGTATAGAAACGTTGATGACCATAGTTCTAAAATTGCAGTAACTTTCAAAGTTTTCTTTACCAAAGGTTTTAGGATGGTATTCAACTTTTCAGCTATGCTCACCGACGAGGAAATCAATTTCAGAATTCGAGTTTTTTTCAAAATTCACTAACCATCATTTCATCGAAACCGTGGACCATCCCGCGACCGCCAGACAGACACGGATTTCGTGCTACAGTTATCAAAGCGTACAGGAATTCATATACATATATTCATTCCGTTTGAACCGAGTGAGAGAGAAGCCTTGCCTCGAGAAGCCTGGTGCACCGTTAGTATATATATTTAACCATACAATGGATGAATCTTCGATAGGGCACATACAGCGCTTGTCTCGTACGCAGCAGAATGAACTCGAGCTATCAAGATGAAGCGGGAGGGAAGGAAAAAAGATTGGCTGGGCGTCGACGTGGTGCCCAATGTATACGTACTATATATCTGCTTTCAAGGGATCCGCATCGGCCGAGTTGGGATTGTCAACGCAGTATCGACACTCGGTCGGGCGCAGCTGCAGCTTCGCTTCCGCTCCAGATTCGTAAAAAAACTGGGCAGGTCTCTCTCTCTCTCTCTCTCTTGCGTCTGGTTGGGGCTTGTAAAAAGATGCAAATTTTTTGGTCGTCTCGGTCGTTGCATAAAACACGACCCCAATAAAAACCCGATCCTCGAGAGCTGCAGCAACGGTTTTCTCCACCGCCGCTGCTGCTGCTCGAGAGAGAGAGAGAAACAAGGTCACGAAGGGATGAGAGAGAGAGAGAGAGAAGGAACGAGGTAAAAATCGAGGGAACCTCCGTCAAATAAATTTGAATATCGATGCCCATTGAATCCGATCGAAGGGTCGCGCGCAAGGGTTGAGCCCGCGCCATTTGAATATTCTCTCACGGCGGGCCGCCCCGCGCGCATAACTAGGTATCTCGGGGTGGGCCTCACGCACACACACTCTCTATTTGTATACCCGGAGAGCATTGTGCCCGATCGGCAATAACCCAACACCCGTATACAGCACGCCGCGAGCGTCGCGCGCGCGCGCTGGCGGCCACCAGCCCCCGGGCTATTCTCCCCATTATTCGAATAATCAGTGTTATTCAATAGGTGTTCGGTTTTGACTAATAGACGATCCGCAAGGCCCAGTTCGATTTTTCCTCCCTTCGTCCCCCGTGTGTGTGTGCCCGCGCCGCTGTTAAATCTTATACCCGGACTCGCGCCACCGCCGCGCCGCCGCTCCAATATACAACAGACTCTCTATCTATCTCTGCCTCAACTCTGTGTATAAATCAACATACGGTCGTATATATATGCGCGCGTGTGTGTGTATACCATTAACATGCATTTTATGCCCGATACTCCAGATGTGATCATCTGTTTCCCCATACTCAACTTCTAGCTCGCCTCCCATAAATCACCCGTGACGTTTTTGGCTTCGCAGCTAGAGAAACATACTGTGTGGCATTTCGATACGCGATATTGTCTGAATTTTATCGATTCACACAACCGAATCGTCTTTTATTTCAATCCGCGCCGACTTCCGCATCGCTTCTCTCTTCCCCGGACGAGAGTTGGATTCGCAAGTGCAGCAACGAGCGGAGGTGAATTTCAATATTCCCCCCTATCTACATTTGATGTTATTCGATGATGCGTATCCTTTTAATTCGATTCGACAATCTGAAGATGTACCGTCCAAACTTGGCTGTTACACACGGCAAAAGAGCGAGACAATTAGTTTCCCAGTAATATATGTCGTGGAACTTTTGATCAATTATTTACTCTTTGTTTGCTCACGACAGCGATGTAGAAGTAGGCCCTCTAGATTCCATCCAAGCCTCAAATTTCATTGATATACGTGCAATTTCGGACCGAAGTTGATGAAGTGAATTTTATAATCTTTGCCTATATGGTCGGAGACGAGGAAAATCCAACCGATGAGACACTCGGGGATTCAGGTCGCTCGGGTATTGCTGAAGCTTTTGGAGGTGGTTTATACGGTTTTCCAAATAGATGCGGAATATTTGATATCATTCGTCAGCTATAATCTTTCGATTTACCCGCACATGTTCGGGTTTCTTTTCATGCCAATATCGTTCATCTATGTACGTATGTTATTTCGTATCTGCTCTCTACCTGCGTTTAATCCGTTGAATTCAAGTCGATGAATTACCTCGAAAAGCTAAGGAGAGATTGTCAACCTCAGGTATGTAACTATAAATCAAGGAGAAACTTTATTGTTTACTTGAATTACTCAAAAGCATTTCGTAAAGTTTCATCATTATTGGTCATCCATATAGTGGACTCCTCGTTCAAAAGATCTAGGAAGAAGCTGCTCAATAAAAAAAAATTCTTCCAAAATTACGCCTCCATGAGCTGGTGGTCGATCGCACCATCCAAGATCCGACACGTACCGGGTAATTTCCCCAAATCGTCACGTGGATCACGAGCGCAAACGGATTACGAAGAAACGTTATCGGAGATGCAGGCGAGAGTGTCGGTGGAGCCGCGTGCGCGTCAGGGTATGCGTACAGTTGGGTGTCGTTGGAGTGGTCGCTTGCGTGATTGGGATGGCCCGGGTATACACACGAGCAAAAGGGCTGCGATTGGGACAGCGAGAGAGAGCCCTCGAGGCTAATCAGCGGCGGGAATCGCTCGCGAGTGCGGCCGGGTAGGCTCGCGCGCGAGATAAGGATCGCGGATCCGCCGCGGCGAGGTGCGAGCCACGCATCGCTGACCGCATTGTCAAGGGCCGGCTCTGACGTCTTAACTAACCAGGCCCGGTGGGGGCCACGAGCCCGACAAAAAGTGGCCCCCCGAGTGCCCTCCGCGATCTGCTTTGCATCTGCCTCTGCCCCGCGCGCGTCCATGCACGCATAAGCGAACTCTCAACGACTTTATGCGCGAGACGGCTTAGCCCCGCTTCGCGGCTCCCTGATCGATATCTCCGCCTCCTATTGAGTTATTCCCTTGATTGGACACGTCCAAAGTACCGATCACGCGTCTGCGCGTTTCGCACGATACAAATTTACCTGCCCCCATTGTTTTGCCGCTCGGGGGACGAAAATATATGGCGACTGTTTTACTCTGATGGTATCTCTGACTCAACTTTGCATGGACTTGGTAAATGGGACTGCCGTTGTGCGTGTATCCAGCGAAACCTCATCGCAAATTCGTAAAAACGTTAAAATATTACAAAGATTCAATTTTACAGGGGGGGGGGGGGTATGTGAGGTTGATATGAAGTTATGGAATGTGTAGTTGATTAAGTCAACTCGGTGTATCAACTTTGAAAAGCACTAGCTACGAACATGGCTCGCAAGCAGAGTCAAACTTCATAGTAACGCCCATATTGTATGAGTTGATATGTTTGCAAGTAACGCAGTGGCAGAAGGCCATCGTGACGATTTTGAATGTAAGGTTCGAAAAGAACTACGAAATGTTTTTAATTTTTCCCAAACGCTACTGTCGAAATCTTCATGATGTCCTCTTTGTCACTACCTTAAATTAAAACAAATAGCTATTTCCAAAAAATAATCCGTGCATGAACCAACGCTTTTTGACGCGGTTCGTGAGATTGATAATATTCAAATGATACCGAGGATATCAATTTGTGATTTTTCAAATTCGTATATTACCTATATTTACCGTTCGACTGTTGGCGTTGGAAATATAGTTTGGATTGATAAGCTGAACCGAATGTTGTTTTTTCTCAACGCTAGCAGAAGTCGGTATCAGATACACACATGAGCTTTTAAGGTACAGCTATAAAAGCCAAGAGAAGATTGTGAGCTTTTCAAAGTAGATCCAACATCCTCAACTGACGAAAGAATATTGCGTAAAGCTTGACGCTCATATATCCATCAAAATTATCACTGCGACATTGGTGCAAGCGTGCGGTCATTGCACGCGTCGGTATATATAAAGTGAAAAGAAGAGCGACATGAGGCAAGAGTCAACGCGGGAGAGTTCGTCAAATGGGACGTGTCGCGTGAAAAAGAAAAATGGAAAAGAGCCGGCGGCCGGCGCGCGTACCTGAGCAAACAATAAGCACTTCAATCAATGTCCCACCGAGTGATTGACGCTCGCCACTTGGCGCGCGCGCGCACATCGAAGCGTAACGATCGTTCGATAGTTGGATTGGCCCGAGGCGCTTCGCGTCGGTGCCGCATATATATGTATCCGGCACGGAGAGGCTTCATCATTAACAACGAGCTCGTTGGCCGAGAGTTCGAGAGCCATGGCTCGAGACGCTCATTAATTATTGGCCGTTCGACGGCGCGCATATAAAAATCGCATTAGCCGAACCTCAGCATACGCACATACAAATGCGTGCGCGCGCGTGTATATATAAATTGAGTCCGGGATAGAGAGCCGGGGAGAAGAGAGGCGCGCGGCTTTGGAGCGACGCGCTGCACTGCAACCCTTTGAAACGCTCGCAGGTATACATAAATACTCCGGAGAGAGAGAGTCGGGGTGCGAGTGTCACTGCAGCCGGAGAACGGCCTTATTGGGAAACATCCCCATATACATGTTTATAAATCAGCCGGCGTGTCTTGACGCTGCCCCTCCCTCCTCCCCTTTGGCGCATACAAATCACGACGAGGTGATCGAGCGCGTGTATGATTTTTCCCCCCCGCGCTCAGTACTGCACGGGACAGATGACGTGCGTATTTTTTCGATTTTCAAACTGTACGCGACCGCTTCGCTGGTCCATTTCAATGTCCTTCCGCGCGAGCTGCTTTTGCATATGTGTGCGGGGCAAAAAGCCATCAATGAAGAATAGATCGCACGTCCGAATCAATGACTCGGATGAGCCGTGCGCGCGGCTCGAGGATATGATACAATCGGTTTTGGATCCGCGCTTTGCGAGTGTACTGTACGTCCGTTACGGATATCCACGTTACGGTATGTATGGCCGATTGTCGATTTATTCGCGATCAAGCCTGGAATAATCATGGATCATTAGAGGACTGTTTATGGTGCCTCTTTGATTCGACAGCTCGACGGCGAGACACTGTACAGCCGAGCGTCAATTTTTCGATTGACGAGCAGCCAGTTGTGGAGCTGTTGAATATCAAATTGGACCTGGTTGTCTCGGGGAATTATAACTCAGCATCCATATTTTCGATCCGGAGTCCGGTTTGGGTTTGGTCGACATTTGCGGATTGACACGTATAATCAAGTGCGACGTGGATGAGATAGAAATGGAAACTAGCAGTATGGTGACACTACCGACAAACAGAAGAAAAATTGCAGTTTTATCATTTCAAACCTCGGACGGCAATCTGGTTTTCATTTATCGTAATCTGTAACAATAGATTCTCATTATATCTTTCACAAAAATATAACAAATATTTGCATCTAATTCGTTCTTTAAAAAGAACGTGACTCAATCATTATAATTTTTCCCTTCATTCATTAGAGATCGGTGTCGATTATTTTGACACGAAATCTAACGAACCCGTGCTCCTACCGTTCCAAGGGCCTGACTCGGTCTATTTTCGTTTTGCAACAAATCCGATCTGCACCAGAACAACTAGCGGTTTTGAGCTGAATAGAGACATCCCTTGGCAAAACTCATCCCAACATCCGACCATTGTTTAGGTAAAAATGCATAAAGCCCCGTATCAAATCCGATCCAAAATCGAAAAGTCCCTCGGCGCGCGCGAGAACACGCGTCGGATCTCATCAAAATCGGATTATCCGCCAGCCAGACTACACGTCGCATCCAAAATTGATCGTGGACCTTCGTTTCCTTCCGCTAACAATCGAGACGGCCCAAAATAGGAGAAATAAACCGCGATATATCCGTCGACTCGGGCGATGCAGCTACGGGTCGTCGATGCAGTATCCGCAGGAGAGCTGTTCTCTCAAATGGTGGCGCATAAATTAATTCGCGCTGGCTGTGCGTGTGCGCGTGTGCGCGGGTAAATTGGCGAGCATAGGAGGGGACCCCAGGTGAGACCCGTGTCTCTCCCTCTCTGGCAATGTGTGACGCCTATCGGTCGGGCTCGCGCGCACCAACACAGCCGCGAGGCCCCATGCTGAAAGTGTGTCTGTGGGCCAGGCCGGCGGGATAGGCCCGCTCTCGTTTTTTCTCCTCTCGCGCTTCTGTGTATATGTATGCCACGAGCGCCTCTATGTATGCACGTCTCATATTCCTGAATATGTTAACCCTTTTCTCGGCCGGTAGGGCACACACTTGGCCCTTAGTCCACCGATCGACGCTGCCTTGGCAACATCTCGCCGCCGTCACGCACTTGCTCTCCTGCTCTCTGCTGCTTCTGCTTTTGTCACACAGCATATACCAACTGCTCTCCTCGAGGTACGTACCCAATTTTTCTCCGTACTCGGCGTTTCCATATGTGTGTGTGGCGCTGAGAGAATCGTGTCAATTTGTCGCTGCCCTGGCTCGTATCGATCCGATTGTTACAACCGAACGACGCGTTTCTCCGCGTTGCACATCGATTATTCACAAGCGTTCTCAAAATGACGTCCCTGTACGATGACACGTTCTTCGCTACGTGTATGTGTATGTGTGTGAGGAGTGGGGGGTGGGGTGGGGGAGTGGGTCATCCAAAGTCATCAAATGGATCACACTGTATAAGGCATTGGCAATTTCAATTGGGGATCGCCCATGATCAAACACGTGGACAATGAACAGAAGTATAGGAGCAGTATATGCATGATATATTAAGCAACATTTAAATTATCTTTCCGATTATTCGGTGGCCTGTATAGACTGCAGTGATCATGTCTGGACCATATGGACCGAATATAATAATCCACCTCCACATAAAACAAGACAAGATAAAACTCACGGCGGATTTTTTATTTTTGAGTGGCAATTCATTGCTTGTCAATTACGTCAGATACTCGACAACACCTACCCAACCTCAGGTATTTACACATTGATCATCAGTTTTCTTAAAAATAAAAAATTACATCACTCGCGGAGTATATGGATGAGGCGACCCATCGGATAATCCGAGAAACAGTTTATCATATAGAAAACGACGAAACGACGACGAAACAAAAAACCGTTGTATCCATCCGCGGAGCGACTCGAGGAGTACGAGAAAATCGAGCGTCTGAGTACATAATGATCGGCGTGGGACGCGGTTGCATTTGCGCGCGACAGCGAAATCGGATTTTCACTCGGCGGCGGCGCCTCCTCCATCAATTAGACGAGCCATCGGGCCGACTTTTCTACTCCGCGCTCCCTTGTTCTTCTCCCCCACCGCCTCACTGGAGCAGTGCTAAAAATCCTCCCGCACCACTTTCCGCTCGTAATACACGTCCATTCCCGGCCTGCGTCTCTCTCTGCGATCCGACATAACGAGGAGAATATCCGTCATACTGTCCCTCGATAAAACCCCGTCTCCGTCTCGCGGCTGCAGCGACTCGCTTTACAGCTCGGGGCTGATGGAATTCGCGCATTTCGTCCGTGTAATCGCCCACTCCGACTCCTCCGGGTAATGCGAAAATAATATCCCCGCGCGATATAAACCCGATCGGCTCGTATATGACGTCCTGTGCGTGTGCGCATGCCGGCCCGATAAAACGCCGAAATTCTAGCGGAGCTAGTTTTCGTCCGCTCGAGCCGCGGCGTATAATAGTTTTAATACGCGCCCGTAGTCGCGACTCGTGGCAAAACAAGCGAGGAAAAGTTTGCCAGTCGTTGGGGGGAGAGGTTTTACGCAGCTACCCATTGGATCTCGCTGGTTTATTGATACGCGCGCGCCCACGCGAGCGACGGCAAATTGTGCGAGTAATTTTCAATTGGGCCGAAAGTTGGAGCGAGCTCGTACGTGTAATGCGAGTTGGAGTCTGCGTTTACAGCGGCTTAATACTCTTACGTGTGCCCAAAGTGAATTCCGAATGGCCCAAGACGCGGATCGGTTTACAATCGGTCTTATATTCCTTCTTGTGTGTGATGGCGATGACGATTTCGCAGTGAAGGCTTTATCCGCACGGTAATACCTCGTCGGTGGAAAACGCGAATGATATATACCTCGAAGCGAACTGTCTTTTTCCGTCCTCGAAGTTGTTCCTAACTATAGACGCGAGAATTGTACAGTATTTTTCAATTTCTTACAGCTGGTTCTAATGAGGAATCTCTCAAAGATGCAGCGCGGTACTGGAGAGAATTCAACACCTCGGCAATCCAACACTGCTGTACATTCTATCACGCAATCCACGTTTCGCGCATTATTTGACAGAACTCGATAAATAACAAAGTTGAGCCATTAGTCCAGCACCAAATGCGTGTCACAATTTCATATACCTATATCGCTTCTACAATATAGCGGCGGGAAAATTTTTTGTTTGTTCTACCGGATATTCTGGAGTTCTTGTAGGATGAAGTTGTCTCTTTAGTGTAGGATACAAACTTTTTTGTTTTGTAAACTTTGATAAAAAATTCGCGAACTTTTCGATTATCCAAATCGAAAAATAAGGAATGGTATCAAGTGGCAAGAAAAAAAGTGGAAAAAGATAAAATCTTGATAAACGAGATCGAAATTGGACATGCTTACCCAGACATGATTCTGTCGTGAAAAATAATCTATGTATTGTCATGAAGTTTTCAACGTGTAATTTACGTATAAACACGTTCTTTTACGCTCACTCGAGCAATAAGGAGCGCATTCTATAATTTTTTCCAGCGATACTCAATGATCGAGGGAAATTACTTGTAAGTGAAGTTCGATCGAAATCACATTAGATCCTTGTTCTTCGTGATCAACTCGTTAGATTAATTTTAGCTATATCGGGATTCCATTACCGGAACATTAAATTCATGTATTCAGGTCATTTAATATTCACAACTACATAATGAATTTACTCCAAATTCGAAATTGTGAAAAATGAATGTCTTATATGTGTGAATATTTAGTATTCGAGAATGAAAATTGCATAACTAACAAATTGTGAATATCCGTTTGATGCACGGAATAGACATTTTGGATAATTTGTCATTTCAATACTTCACTATTCATTAGTACAACAAAAATTTCTCAGTCGTTTTCAACTATTTGAGGTTTCTATTGTATATAACTTTGGTCTATGGCTGTGAAAGTAGTTAAAAATTACTATTCATTATTAAAAATTACACGGCTGATGAATAATATCATACATTCACTCAACAGTTAGTCTATTATTTTAGATAGTTGTATTTCGTTTTACTAATAAATATTAATGTTGTAACTATTCCCAGATCCAGAATAACGCATAGCGAATAAAAATAATAAGAAGACAGGGCGGTGTATAATTGAATGGGCTTCGGACGAGATGAGACGCTCGGGCGACAGGCGGGGATGAGCCGGGCTCGCGTCCACCATCGCTGGCGCCGGGCGCGTCGGTGGGGGGGAGGTCAGCCGCGCCATTTTGTGCGGCCGGTCAGCGGCGAATCGACTGTGTTTTGGCCCTGGCTCAATCGAGCGCGCGCGAGCAATCCCTCCCACTGGGAAGCAGTTGACCGCCGGTCAGTTGTGGCTCACTTGACCGGGAGTAACGTGATTTGCCGGCGCGCGGCCAAGACAATGGGGGCTCGCTCGGCCGCGGCTAATGCCCAGCAGCGCCAAACTCGTTCTTCTTCTCTCCGCCGAATTTATGAATAATTATGCGGCCCGCGAACAATTGCTCACACCTAGTTAATACAGAATAAAGTCATCGATCAACGAGCGGCCCTCCCTAGACACGTATACATACGCACACGCGTCCAGTCGGTGCATCGCACGTTTACACGTGCCCGCGCGACACACACACATTTTTTATATGCTTCTTGACGCGTTCTTTTCTCCACTACCACTGTATTCGACTCGGCTGTGCGGATATAGAATTTCTCGTCTTATGTGTATACCTACCTGTGCGAAGTGTGTCTTGAACAATGTATATGCTCGAGCACAGTGGGGGACACAAAAGTTTGCTTGGCGACGGAAATAACATGAACCGAGAAATTCGAGCTACTTGGCGACATTCCTGATGCGTGCAAGCCACGGATTGCTTTACTAGGTGACATATTTTGATGAATAATTTGATTGACCACACGAAAATCGCCTCGCACCATCGGTTTCCAGAGGTGTTCCCACCGAAGATTCCACGTCAAATTGCGTATAAACTGGTCCCTTGTCTATTACAATTTTCAGGAAAATAGATACGGAATAATTTTCTTGTTTATTGCCAATTCAAATGGGATTTTCAGTAATTTGGTGATTCTCGCAAAGAGCTAGTTCAAATAGCATGGCCACGAAAGAAAATCAGTGGTCAAATGAGCCAAATCTGGCAAAATGCGCTTCAAAATGTCACACCGACTAAAAGACGAAAACGTTCCGCTGAGTAACTCAAAGAGCTGAGAGAAAGAAAATTATAATTTATATATCCTACGGCGCGACGCACGGTTGAAACAACGATGAATATGATTGACAGTCATTCAGAATCGCGTTGTCTAATACTCGATTAGACGATAACATTGTCTTCAGATCGAACTGCTTCGAGAACGATCCGTGAAAGCACATAAATATAAAGCTCAGCTGTGGGTATATTCAAAGGGTAAAACGGTTCGTATCGGCTTGTAGAACAACGACGATAATTTCTCCATCAATCACAGCTCGCGGCCGAATTATAAATTCAAACACGAGCCGAGAGCAGCCGAGGCGCGAGTAAATTTTCGGGTTTTCAAATGGTATTATACCCGCAGAACCAGCTTCTTCCGCACTTGGCTCTCTCTCACTCTCGCGACAGGTTGATATTCCGGCTGCGTTTGAGAAATTTGCCGCACGACAAGGATTGGATTGGACCGGACGCACATACGTACACACACACGCGAGCCTGGACGATAAATCACTCGGTCCGGTCAGCTCGCGCTCGGCGCGTGCCGCAATATAGCATCCGCAAGTAGGAGTGAGGTCCGGTTTGTCGGGCGCAGCCGGTCCGTCGCTGGCAAGGGCCGGCAGAGGCCCCAAATAAAACGACGCGCCACTCGAGAGAGCAAAGGGGTTGATTTATGGCCGCGCCGGGAGCGGAAGCCGGGAGGTGCGCCGCGATGGTCAGTGTGTTTTGGGACCCACCTCCTTACGTACTTATAGCCGCGCGCGTCCACCTTTCATTTTTCATCCGCGGCCGCACGTTTAATTCCGCTGGATTAGCTCGACCGGCTGTTTTCATCGTGGCTCGTCATTTTTACGAGCGCTCGATCTAACTCGCCGCTTTTAGACACGATCGTTCTCGAATGATTGAGTGTGCCCGAGGCCGGGGTTAAACTTACTCAGATATACTCAAGAAGATACTAAAGTGCGATCGACTTTATGGTCTCTCAATGTCGTTCACTCGATGTTCTATTCAATTCGAGAATTTATCGAGAATCTTGAACATTTGACAATTGTTCGCTGTTGTATCGAAAACAATTTTAGATCAAGGTAGTCGTGAAATTCACTTTCATCGATGCGTGATCAAGTTTACAACCGATTAAGTATTCTTGGAATATTAGTCAAATTATTCTATTGCCTGTTGAAGAAGATTGTTTTTCCGCGACATTGACGCAGAATCAGAACTAGAATTCATCATTCTATTCCACCGATTCTCCAATAGTTTGTTAATGATTATTAACCTAATAGGTCTGATGTTTTCATTAAAACGACGTATGTCTATCGTATGACAATTCTTATATGCATTACATTAACAAAATCAGCAATTATCGGTTAATATCTCCGGAAAATCAAAACGTTGGCAGATAAACTAGTGCAAGTATCAACTGTTTGAGTATTAACAACATTTCTTTGGAATATCATTCCCCGAAAGGAAAACAATTTCTTTGAGAATGATTGAAGGCAGTGGAAATCTCGTATATTGTTATTGATGTTATAATGAAAATATAATAATCAAACTTGACAAGGACGATAAAGCCAAATTCTGAATAAATTTTCTAAAGCGAGAATCGCATCGTATGCTGCAGGTAAACTCGCAGAGATATCGAGGATTCGCAAACTAACGATTAATCAACAGAAGCGATGATTAATCGCGTGTAACCCATAAAACGTGTTTCATCTTTGTCTTATCTCAATCGACACGATTCACACGAGTCAATCGGGTCGATAACTCGATTCGAAATGCTGCGCAAATACGGCAGGTGACATTCATCGAAACTAATATACCGATTCATCAACGTCTTCCAGTCTTTTCACATTTCTCCACGTACACGTGGATCGAACATTCCAATCTCTTCCAAATAAATAGAGCTGAACCAACAGAGATCTTGATTTTTTGGATGTCTGTGCAAATATCAATATTGTTTCGCGGTATATATACACTCTCTGAATTTGAAATCTTTGAAAAATAACTATTCAAAATTGAATGTTTACTGTTGGTTAGTGAAAAATTGCATAGCTCGATGAACAGTTAATAAATCACTCGATCGAATACGACGTTTCTTTTCCTCAACTGAATAATCTGATCCACGTGTGTGAGTCTGCCCAATCCACTGGTAGGAAAAAGTCCACCATTGAAAATAGTGCATACTCTACCTATTCTCGATCCCTCCATCGTTCATCAATGACCAGCAGTTACTCACTGTGTCAAATGAGAATGTACTCGAGGAGCAACCGAACGAAACCATCCCAACGACCCGCGAGAACACCAGCTCGCTTTGCCATTCGAAAAATGTTCTATCCAGCCTCGCGTCGGTACGGGTCGGCAGCTGCGCACTCCTCTCTGTAACGCACCGAGAATTATCATAACGGTTTGATGAAAAAGTCACGCATAATCGCGCTTCAGCAGCGAACGGTCGTTGGTACGGAGGCTCGAAACTGATACTCGACGCGACAAAAAAAAATAAAAAAGGGATCGCCTGGGGAACGCGCGATTGTATATACACGGGAGTTTGAATTTTTTAAGGTCGCGAGAAAGAGAGAGAGGTGGCAGGGAGGGAGGGGGTAACAAAGGGAGCAGAGTCGCGAGCTGGAGAGTCGGAGGGTTGCAGAGGGCTGATCCGTGGGGCGCGCGCTGCAATCCGCCGTATGTACGCAAATTGGCGCAAATTGGCGCTCGCGCGCTCGCTTCCTTCGTCTCCCTGCAGGCAGCAGCGGCGCAGAAGCAGCCACTGCGTATATACCTATGTGTGTGTGTGTGTCTATATGTATATGCGGCGAGAGCTCGAGGGACTCGGCCGCGAGTCTGCGCCAGCACAAGACTCGAGCTAAGCCTGCAGCGTCGAGCAATTCAAACTCGCGGAGAGACGTCGGAGCGAGCACAGAGCGAGAGAGAGACCCTTTGGGGTCTTACGTATATATATATATATATATATATATATATATATATATATATATATATATATATATATATATATGTATATATGTATGTACGGGCGCGGGCTGGGAGAGACGGAACGAGCAGCCAACGAGCTGAGCCGGTGCAGTACGTGCCCGCCTACGCGTACGTGCCCCGCAGCCGCGCACTCCACCAGCCGATCCGAATTTAAAGCCGAATTTATATGTGTGGGTGTGGGTGTGGGTGTGCAAGAGAGCTCGAGTGCAGCTCTACGTTGCGTATATGTACTGCAGCTAATTGCCCCGGCAAATCCGAGTTGGCCGGCTCCTTATGGAGACGCATTTTCCCCTGTGTACGTACGCGCGTATGCACACGATGAGCTGGGGCAAAATTGATATTAACGACTCGAACTTTGCCGGGGTATCTCCTAAGACTACGGAGCTGAAAATCAGTGGATTTTTGTCGGGAACGAAATTCTGTAAAACTCGAGTGTATAACCTGGTGATCGCGTGGCAAAATATGTGACTCGCGCTCGAGGCTAACGGGTTTGTGTTATTTTCACTTTTGAACGTTCGCACATACGCGCATGTGTGTATGGCTTCGTCGTTTCAGTATTACAACGCAACCGAGTCGACGGAGCCTCGGTGGGAATATATATAGAATACATATACGTCTATGTTCGCGTCGTCGCGCGGAAATCCCGTGAAATAACGAGATAACGGACGGGGGAGAGGGAGGGAAAAAGCGGCGGCGGTGGCTCGGGCGTACGACGTGGAGGCAAAGGAGGTGAAGCTCGGCTCTTCGTAGCTATGTATATTGGGTGGAAAAGGGAGTTTCAAACTGCTCCGCGCTCGAGCGAGAGAGCTAGTCCCTGCATATACACAGACGCTCGGGGGCCGACGGAGAGAGCACAAATGGGGTACGTCTCCGCGCTATATAGCTCTAGGCTCTTTCCCTCTCGCGTATCCGCCAAATTAATTTGCCTGCCGACGCCCGCACACATAGACACACACACGGGGACAACAAACATCAAGATTTTCACTCGGGCGAACGACAACACATTGCCGCGATCCCCTCGATCGTGTCGGGGCTGGCGGACCGATTCGCACATAAAGTAAAACGACGGAGTAGTTGCGCGCGACGGTGTGTAATACACCGCGAGGCGTACGACGGTGTACGGGAAACGTCGAGTACGGCCGTTCGAGCCGAGTGAAATGGAAAACGAGGCGTGCGATAAAAAGCGCGTTTTCGAGGGTATACGCACACACACGATCGTGCGTGTATGGGCCGCGGGAGAGCCGAGGAAACGTATACATATCCCGCGGAATGGAGGAGCGCCCGACTGTACCGCGAGGATCGTCCATTCGACTTTATCCCCCGTCTCGCCCGTTCGGCTCGCGACGTTTCCCCGTCTACTCGCGGCAGTCGACGCGCATATACATTGCGTTTGCAAACAGACGTACTCGGGGGGATGTATATTCGACTCGTCGGTGGCGCGTCGGGAAAAGGAAGGTGCGCGCATGGCCATTCGGAATAATTGGCCGTGAGGATCGGAGGCACATATACACACACACGCATATATACGAGCGTGGCCGCGAGACAAAGCCGGGGGGCACCGCGCGTCAAAGCACCGAGGAAGCAATAAATTGCGCTCGCTCGCTCGCGTTCCCGGAGAGCTGCTTTGCTCCTGCGCGCGACTTGTGTTCCGCGTCTATATACCCGTATACGCGGCGGCAGCAGCAGCAGCCAAAAGCCGTAGCCGAGGAGGAGGAGGAGGAGGAGTCCTTAAACCGACAACACGGCCCGACTGCTGTGTGTGTGTGGGGGGGGGGGGGG
This sequence comes from Aphelinus certus, assembly GCA_020882725.1. Lineage (NCBI taxonomy): Eukaryota > Metazoa > Arthropoda > Insecta > Hymenoptera > Aphelinidae > Aphelinus > Aphelinus certus. The sequence goes on along the minus strand of CM037084.1, from coordinate 63,803,876 downwards.
TTGCCAGGGCGACGCGCCCAACGAGAGAGAGAAGCGGTGACGTAACCACCCACCACCCGCCTCGAGGCTCGTACGTATATACGTATATGCATACACACACGCAGGCTGCGTTTGAAACAAATGAAGCCGGGTCGGTGTGTGTGTGTGTGTGTGTTGGTCGGGGCGCGCAGCCCCAACTCGAGGCCCGGCTCCATTTGCCCGCCGCGACGCCACTTTGAGGGACGTCCCTCGTACGAGCGATCATGTCCTGGGGGCTAAACTCGGCGAAAACTATTGCCTGGCTCCGTCCGTGTGGCTGTGCGCGTGGCAGACGCCCTCTGGCGACCTCGACACACACGCACTCTCCTCCTCGTGCACATCCCGAAGCTGCTGGGTATATAGAGTTTGTCAGACCCAGCGCCGAATTCCGCGCAGCCATTATTTCTATACTGATTGCGCGTATTATGCTACTATATGTCGACGGCCCTTACGAAGAAAAGCACATTTCAAATCTCCGACGAAAAAAAGCACATTTCGACCTTCCGGCGAAGAAAAGCACATTTCACGGTTTACGACGAAGAAAAACACATTTCAGCTTCTCGGACGAAAAAAAGCACATTTCAGTTTCTCGGACGAAAAAAAGCACATTTCAGCTTCTCGGACGAAGAAAAGCACATTTCAGCTACGTAGTATATTGAATGATGAGATGTATGAAATTGGGCATCTCAATACTCGTGAGAGTGTGTGAGAATGTGCAATGTATTATTTTACTTGTATGTAATGTATTATTTTACGTGGTAATGCGCAGATAATTTTCTACCGCATCGAATAACCTGAAATGTACTTTTCTTCGACCGAAATGTGCTTTTCTTCGTCCGAGAAGCTGAAATGTGCTTTTTTTCGTCCGAGAAGCCGAAATGTGTTTTTCTTCGACTGAGAAACTGGAATATGCTTTTCTTCGTCCGATAAACGAAATGTGTTTTTTTTCGTCGGAGATTTGAAATGTGCTTTTCTTCGTTAGGGCCGTCGATGTAGTCTCACTCGTTATATGCGTATACGGAGCGTGTACAGTCGTGACGACGAGGAGATTGGACATTTGTAGTTTCGCGACGCGCGTTTATACATCCGCACACACACCGTATTTGACAATCGAAATTATCATAATCGACGGTGGAGACTCGGACGGTTATGAATGAAGCATATGACTATTTTCTCCAGTGCGAATCTTCCCTGCACAGGTTCTACGTTGAACTCTTGAAAGCTTGCAGTCAAAGTATGAAAATGAAGAATCACTGTATAAAGGATTTTATACCCAGTGGATTTTCACTGGGCTCACGGTAAATCTGATGTGAAAATATTTGCTATAAAAACCGATGAGTCTATAGGGTAGAAACTCACTTGTATTTATTACATGAAAAATTAACTGTGATTCCATTCACTAGCTCATCCTCGTTCATTCCACTTTCAATCACTGGTTTTACACTGCAAGGTGTATCAAAAAGTTATGGCCATCAGCCGCATACGTGTGCACTACGATTCGCTGCTCCGCGAAAAGATACACAAAAATCGACCGATTCGCGTTGTAGCAAAAGTGTACAATTGTGTCCAAGAGCACACGTACACCGGGACACCGCGCACACGCGCGCGAGAGACTCGAGCCCGGGAGGGTTGAATCATTGGGAATCCGCTGCTCTCGCGCGGGTGTATTTCGCCGGGCTGCGGCTCACGCGGGCGGCAATGTCGGCGGGTCTACTGTTATTATTATTATTTGGAGCGGCGCGCAACGCAACGAGGACGCGTATCTCTTCGTCTCGCACAATACACATTGAATTTTCACGCGTCACGAGCCGTGATATTTCGCGGGCCAACGCGAGCGCCAGCTCGTGTGTGCGTGTTCCCGTTTGAATATAAGCGAGCTGAGGCATTGCAGCAGGGTGTACGGCGCGCCATTTGAAATTTTCGCCCCGGCGCTCAGCCCGACGAGAGAGAGAAAGAGAGGAAAAATGCACGGACGTGTGTGGGAGGTTGGCCGGAATGGACTCCTCGCGCGCCTTCTGTTTTCCATTCGCCAGCGCGCCAGCCCCTCGTCGCTCTCTCGCTCCCGTTTCCTTTTACGAGTGGCTGCCTCTACCCCGGATCATCCTTCCTCCGGGGCTCCTGCTTCTGCTGCTGCTCCTCGCACACACATATACCTCCGAGTACACTCGGAGAGACGCGAGGGCGCGAGATTCAATTTATTCGCGCACGGATGCTCTACCTCTCTCACTCGCTCCCAAGCCTTGTCACTGTTTATTCATTCCTTCCTCCCGGCGCGGCATCTCGGCCAACCACACGGCTCGCAAGCGTTCCTATATATACCCTGTAGTCGCATATGTTCTTCAACATGGTCCAAGTATTTTTGATGCTACGAAGTCGTATAATGCATGACTTGAACCATAGAAGATATCAGAATCGTCTGATATCTATACTTTGAAACATAGGAAATCGTACTATAATTTTCACCCCGTGCGTAGAGGATATTCATCGAATGTGGCGATGTATGCTATTTTCCCAGTTACGATAACTATTATCTTGACAGTACATCTTACCGAATTTACCCAGTTACAGTCGTATTGTACTGAAAGACCTACTGAAATGTAGCAACCCTTGCTATATTTTTCTCTAAGAGTTCCGTACTCCCGGGGAGGGAGTACCCTGGAGTTCTTATTGACGAATAATATACTTTTTTGCCATTAGCTACTCAGCTTTGATTAGGATGCTTTATTGAAGCCCAATGAATCGATGCTAACGAGAAAAAAAGAACTTGAAAGCAATTGATTCTAGTTCCGCGGAGTACCAGAAAATAATGGGAGTACTACCTGCAATAGCGAGATTTGCCCCACGCCCTGTGGGGATAATTGTCCCTGTCAAATTGTCATCGAGCCATTGATTTGTACACGCGAGCTTCCGCATCGCTGCTCGAAACCTACGCAGCGAGGAAATTGCTATACTGTGGATTACTTGAACTCGTCGAGAAAATGTTTGGCGTGGCCGGATATGGAAAACAATCGTTCGAATCAGGGAGATATGACCCATTTCTGGTACATTGTGTGTAACATGAATTAGTCTGTCTGTGTCTATATATAAATAATGTGGAGTAAATTATTGATGCGGAGGCATTATCGAATGATGGAACTTTGTGAGATGGTTTACCAGCAGCCCAAATATGTACAGCCATACAGTCTAAACTTCAAATTTCCCCGCAATATCCACCCAATGATTAACAAAAATATCTCTTTGAAGTAAGGGAACCTGAACTTGCACAACTGTATACATATCAGTCGACTTGGATGCCCAGAAACCTCTGGTAAAGTTTGGTGACCCGGAGGTCAAAGAGTCGCTTTTAGCAAGTGACGAAGTTCTAGAGACAGATAATACAGATGGTGTATTGTTTCGCGAATGCTCAAAGCCCTTTGGAATAATGGTTGGTAATAATAGCGAAGGTTCAAACGAGTATGAATACTCGCGCGCCGGATCACTCGAACTCGCGCGTAGTCGAAAGGATCCAGCTCAACACATCAGCGAATAGAAGTACGTTCTGTTGAACAACGGCAATAAAGCAGTAGCGAGATTTAAAAATTGCATTACAAACTATCCATTTCTGTGCGAGGGCCAGCTCCTGATTTCGTAGTCTATTTTCTTGTCGCGCGTACGCAGACCATCGGATAACGAGGCGCGAGCCACACGTCTTTGAAAATGACGAGTCTCGATCCCGGACGCGTTCATAAACAATTTCCCACGCGGGCTCCGGAGGCGCACCTGTACGAGACTCCGCGGCGGCGCGATCCATCACACAGACTTGGTGTGTATTAGCGTTGGCTGCGGGCTGCAGGCCCGGGTGAATGGCGGATAATCCGCTTGGAACGAGAGAGCGAGCCCCGGCGCAAACATATAAATGTCACCGTAACCTCTTTACCCCCCCGTGGATTGGTTATTTTCGGGTAAATACCCCGGTGAAAAGCCAATAACGCTGTTTTCGCCATTGTACACCGAGCTCCCCGCGTCCCGTATACATATACACGCGTAATCCCGGAGCGCGGTGGTGGCGGCGGCTGCTTACAGGTGAGGCTGTTTCGACGAGAATCACGGGCAAAATCGGGGGACTCGAGAGAGCGAGCAGGACGACGGGGGACTTGCTCGCGCGCACACACACACACGCTGGCTTTTGGAAACGTCAATACTGGTGGTGCGCGCGCGCGCGCGTATACCTGCTTCCTCTCTCTCGGGTGCGGCCCGCTCGATGATCCGCCGGGCTCGCGACAGACATATATATGTACATGGACGCGCGCGGGGGGGAAACAGGTCGCGACGACAATGGCCAATTCTATATGTACGTATATAGAATCGTCCGCGATTGGCCGTATATATGCACGCTCGTGACGACGCGTCGAGGGAGTAACGACGTTATGGTATTTTGATTTTTGGACGAGCTCGAGACGTGTATCCGGAAAGTTGGTGCGCACGAGAACGAGCCCGAGTGGATTACGAAAGTTGTGTGCGAGCGGGTGTTATAGATATGCAGTTCGCCGGAGTCAACGTACCCGTAATCCGCTGAATCAACGCGGCGCGGCCGGGAAAAGTTGGGGGTCGGAGGGGGAAGAGGGAGAAAAAAACGAGGAGAAGAGCCGCGCGGGAGTAGAGGAGGCAAGTTGAGCCGAGTCGAGGAAATCTGCCAAGGTCGCAATAAGAATATTTAGGTCAGGATCGAGCGGCGCGGCAGCGTAAAAGGAGGAACTTTGCGCGCGCGCGCGAGAAAAAGCCCCGGCGCGGCTTCATAAAGTAAGAGTAAACTCGCGAGAGAGCGAGCGAGCGAGGAGGGGAAGGAAGCGCGGCGACGGCGCGGCGCATCGGCCTTGAACTACATTTTTAATTGCGATTTCCTTGAGACGCTTTTCTCTCCCCCTCTCTCGCCCGCCACCCCCGCCTCTTTTCATCCTTTTCGCGCTCCTTAACTTTCTCTCGCTCGTCTGCCCCACCCCCGCCAGCAACAAGTAGCGGGTTCGTTTAAGACGCGCTCGAGTTCTTTTGTTCCCCTTTCAAAAACGGCAACGATCGTTATACGCGCGCCAAAGTCTTGTGCCCGTGGCTGCACATCCTATGCAAATTCGCCGAGTTTGGCCGAGTCCTGCACCGCAGCTGTTTTATCTGTAGCCCTCGTGGCGTGACGGAGCCTCGGTATATACTCGCGGAACATCTCGAGTCGCGATAAATTTCGCGTGATGGGCTCACGAACAATCCGTACACGCTCGCGAGATTTGATGGTTATTGTGGGCCGTGTACGGCTTGACGGCCGCCCTATAGCTCTCTCCGGTGCGCGGGGCATTGTTCGCGGGGCGCATATGTTTACGCGCCGGCCATTAAGCTGCGCGCGCGGGCACCGGAAAAAATAAACGTATCGATAACAGGGCAGAATGGAGAGAGAGAGGGGCACAATGGGGGGATCGCGTAGGCCATATACCTCCGGCTTACACCGCGACAAAGAGCACATTCACGCGCAAATTGAATGAGAGGAAAGAGTCGAAACGTACGCATGTGTGTAGAAGCGGTGGCGCAGCATCGCATCTAGTGCTCTCGGGGCTATATATTCAAAATTTTCACGCGCTCGCGTTCCGAGTGAAACGGGAGCGAAGCGGATGTGTCGCGCGCGGATATACAGAGAGAAAAAAAGTCGGTCAGCCCGCGCGCGAGAGCGGGACAAAACGCGGAACCCCGCGGAGCTCGGCGCGCGAGAGAGGCAAGGGGCGCGCGGAAAAAGGGAGCGGCTCGCAAGCGCAGGTATACCCGATACATATGTATACGGGCGCACAATGTATTCAAATTGCAGTCGAAGAGAGAGAGAGAGGGAGAGAGCAAAAAGGGTTGAGATTTCCTTCGGAGCCCGGGAGCCGCGAAAAAATCCAAACGACAGACTGCTTAACGAAGCGCCGCCGGTCCATTCAATGGGATGCTGCCGCGAACGTTACGCGCCGCAGCGTTTACGTATTCACGCGCTAACTAGGCAGCTCGAGCCATATGCCCCCACGCGCGGCTCGTGAAAAAACGATTCGCCGCGGATGGATGTGTTTTTTTTCTCTCGCTCGCTCGCTCGGGGTGTACGCAATTTGTTTGGCCGAGGGTCGCGCGTTGGCTTTCCAACTTTTTTCCTTTCGCCTCGAATAACCCGAGAGCCTTCGATTCTCGCTCCTTTCCTTCCCTCTCCATTATTATTCGAGCCCCGGCGTTCGGAAGGGCCAAGATTGATGCGTGCGCGCACACACACGTCGCGCGCCGCTCTGCGCCCGATCGTTAACTCCGGCTGAAAGTTTTATGGGTTCACGCAAATTTGGCAGGCGCGCGTGCACGCCGAGACTCCCGAGAGCTGCTGTTTGTTCCAATCCCCAACGAAGTTTCAGCCCCGCAAGCACGAGCGGACGCTTCACTTGGACGTTATGGAGTCGGCGCTCGGCTGCTCCGATCGAGACGAATACTATACGATTTCTTATTTTTTCGTGTGAGATCGATTGAAGAGTGACCCTCGATTATTGTATAGTAGTGGTAGACATTTCGAACCACGCAATATCGTCGTTGTCATATTTATTTGATTATTGTACGGTTAATAGGCGATACATTTGATGATCTATGCAATATAGGAATTAAAGATTTGAAACGTATACCTCCTTTGAATATTTATGCTATCACATATTATTCACGTTGGTAATATTGGATCTCATTAATATCACATGAGCTACATAGCTCTGATTGATCAGTGATAATTTTCTCATGATTTTCAGTCCATTAAATTTGAACACATGTATTTGTGTGCTATTTAAACTCGGAGAATAGTTATAAATCAATGCTGACTGAGAGATAGATCAAACAAGGAATTCGAATTCTGCCGGTTTTATCTCCAGCAACCAATCAGATCATATTCACATTGGCTCCACTTGATAGGCCACGTTGCTCCTTGTCATGAAGTATAGTATATAATTGAATGTTCGAGTACGAGCTAGTGTGTGTGTGTGTGTGTGTGTGTGTGTGTGTGTGTGTGTGTGTGTGTATGTGTGATACATATGGATATGATTTTGCTCAAAATTTCGAAAAAACATCCAATGGGATCACCGTGGAGTACCATAGAGAACGATGGAATATATAATAGACTACCAAGGAAATATCATGTCGACGTGTCTTACGAAGAAAGACAAATGTAATCTGTCCGCGAAGAAAGACACAACTCGCAATCTGTCCACGAAGAGAGACACAACTCGCGTCTGTCTGCGGAAAAGACAATTGGTGCACATCCCAGAATTTTCCGACGTAAAAAAATATATGGAATGAAAGCTTAGAATGAGTGGGTTATAACTGACAAAAAAAAACGAGCCTTTTCTACAGTTTAAACTCTTTTTTCGTTAATATTCGCGGGAGAATAATTCCGACATTTGTCTTTCTTCGTAAGACACGTCGATGTAATATCATTGAATACTATGAACTACCATAGAACAACATGAAACACCATGGAATACGATGAGATATCATGAAACACCATGCAACAATACGAGACGCTATAGAATACCATGGAATATCATAGAATACAATGGAATGACATGGAAAACCATAGAAAATGATAGTTCATAAAGGAATGCCGAGTAAATGTACTTTGGAATACTATGGGATTTTAAGGAATACCTTGGAATTTCAATGAATATCAAACATTTTTTAAAAAATACTGGAAACTCATCCGTGAGTCGACCATTGGATGGATACAAATGAACAAGTGTACAATGATTGAATTAAGTTGATCGAATAAGGTAATAGGTCATCGTGGCAGGTTATAAGGATTAACTCATCCTATTGACTGGATGTCGCAGCTGCGGCAAGACGCGCGCCAACAGCATCTCAATCGAGTGCCGGGAGCCACGGGGGTATGGGTAGGGGGGGATTTTCCAAACGGAGATAAGGCCGAGGCCCGGATCGAGGGATTTGGATTGCTCGAAGCGCGACGAATAACTCGGAGCAGTCGCCGAAGTTGAAACGAATGTGCGCTCGCGCTTTGGACGAGCGAGCGAGAGAGAGAAAAAGTAGCAGTCAGTTGCAGGCTCCACCGGCGCGACGGGGGCGGCGAATAAAACGAGTGTGCGCCAGAGTGAGGTACGAGGCGGGGGGACAAAATAAAAAAGAAGGGAAGAAAGAAGTTGGAGGGCGCAAAGTCAATAAAGAGGCGCGTGCGACAGGCTGGCAGGACTTCAATTAAGCGTGCGTAATCTGCATGCCGAGGCGTCCCCTGCTTCCGAAGCGCCCGAGGCCGGTATTCCGCCTCCTCCTCCTCCTCCTCCGAGGAAGCGCCCCGTCAATAACTCATATTCGACTTCCGCTCGAGCCTGACGCGGGATTAACTATTTTTCGATACACCTACTTTTTGTGTATTTGGCCCGGCTAGTGATGGCGCCGGAGAGCAAACGTGCCGGCGAATGGATATGTCGGTTCAAGCGATTCTTCACTTCATGATTCGTTCTTGAATACTCAACCTACGAAGAAAGTGAAACGAAATTTTTTCTCAATACCGCCAAATTAAACGGCTGTATACACATACTTTCCAGACAGTACTAGCAAGATTAGAGACACTGATATTTCACGTCTGTGCAAACGATTCTACGCGAGCGCGTTTTATTCCTTTATGAACCGAGAAAGTACGAATACAGCACCGAGTCTGAAGAGAGCATCAAACTCGTGCAGCTCCACGACCACTTCAAAGTTATTTCGGTGAACAAAAGAACCGCCACCATGGGGTACTCGTTGCTTATCCCCATCGCTTGGATTTTATTGGGTAAGCAGCTACAGTTTCTGTGGTAAACCAAACATTGAAATCGAGGGCAAAACGATAGTCGAACATTGCAAATTATTCATGCAATCTAATTCTGAATTGTTTTTTGTCGAGACATATAGGTCGTGTCGAAGGAATCGTGAACGGTTCTCTCGCTAGACTAGGTGAATTTCCCCACATGGTGGCGATTATTCATTACGATTCGGTCGTTTGCGGTGGCGCGTTAATAAGCGACAGACACGTACTCACTGCCGCGCACTGCGTAACAGAGAATTTCGGTGACCACTCGATCCTCACGAATCTCACGGTCGAGTTGGGTATGATAAATCGCACCGATCCAAACACCGGGATAAGTATCGAACTGGACAGAGTCACTCCGCATCCTGACTACGTACTGACTCTTAAACCATTGAATGTTGTCAATGACATAGCTGTTCTAACAGTAAGTATAATTTCACCTACCGAGCTCCTGTTCATCTTTTTTTTTTCACATCAAATCGAGTTTCTTGAAGATAAAAAAATAATTCCAAAATTTTAATCACAGCTTAGAAAATCAGTCAAGATGTCAAAGTTCGTGAAGCCAATCGGGCTGCCTGAGCCAATGGACGAATATCTCCAAGACACTCAATTCACCTTCAGCGGTTTTGGCAGCACATCATTTTGGTCGTCTTTTTCAAACTGTTTGTTGAAATTACGTACGCGTGCTGTTGGGAGGGATAAATGCCAGGTCGCCTGGCCTATGCATCTCGCCCCTAGTCATCTGTGTGCCGTTTCGACTGCATGCTATGTAAGTTATTGCATCGTACCATACAGTGGAAGTTTTCGCGCTAGAAATTCATCGAGATATTCCGTATTTCTGTAGGGGGACAGCGGCGGCCCGTTAACCATCAACGGTAAAGTGGTAGTTGGCATCGATTCAGCCGCCTACGCTGACTGTGACCCGGACAAGCCTAATATTCACACAAAAGTGTCGCATTACATGAATTTTATCAGGGACGAAATGAAGCCGAGGCACAAAAAACATATGACGTAGGTGTTCGCAAACATTCTAGAATCGTTAATTTATACATACGCGACAATGAGGAAAAATGTGTTGAATAATGTGTAAAATAGCTTAAAATGATAAATGTGTAAAATAGTCTTGCTCACGTCAAATCTCTCGGTAAGTAAAAGGAAAACGTTTTTACGGTGGCTTCAGCGAGTTTTGTAATACGATAGAATGAGTTGACACTTTCACAGAATGTACCCAGTACAACCATGTTCCAATTGGGTCAAAGAAAATTATGGGTCACCATGTTCGTTTCCATATAATAAAAATGCCATTTTCTACATAGGTTTTTATCACGATAATTGATTAATTCGTTCTCAACTGAATATGATCACGTGGAAAAAATGTTGAGTAAAAGGTATTTGATAGTAGATTATAATATTCTCGCGAAAATCGTATCTCACCATTGAAATAAGATCGTAAAACTGAAAAAAGTGAATTATGATGTATTTGACAAGTGTTTACGTGTAGATCTTGCCTTAGCTACAGTTTATTTTCCCTTTTCAAGCATCCTTAATTAGTCTAGCATAAGATTGATCTACTTAAAAACGATAGGATTGGGGAAATTTTGAAAAATTATTCCGGCACTCCCTGTAGGGCCTCGCATTGGTACGGCACCTAACGCTGAAGCCACCTTAAACGTGTGTAATAGCTTATCTTCATTCAAATCTGACCCGATTTGTAAAATTGTTTACCATGTCAATAAAACTTTTTTCTCAGACACTTTTTGAAATACGATATGATTGAATCTTTCCTCACTGTAAAAACCAAAAGTAATTTCCATAGAATTTCGCAATAAGAACGCTTATTCACCGATTCGGACCCTCCCCCCCCCCACACACACTTTTATAATGATCCCCATTGGTTTCTATTATTATATAGCACTAGCATCTTGTCTTTATTAATGAAAGAAAAAAATATACACATCTGGATTTATTAATATGTGAGCTTGAAGTGTTTTTGTTTTTCTCAAATTTCATCAGTTCTGTCCAAATTATGAGTAGTCCAAGAGAAGTGGGTGTTATCATTGTACGGAAAATTTCAAATTCTCCGAGTTTCTAACTTTTCGTTGGAAACCTCGTTCAAAAATTCATAATTTACCGAACCTGTGATTGACAGTGCTTCTCACTGTGACTCTATAGACTATATGTATTACATAGACACCGATAAGTGTCCAAGCTCACCTTCGATCACAAAATATCTTTGATTTCCTGTAATGATTCGATTTTGTTTCTGTCGCGAAAAATCATAATTCGCGCGTACGTCGATCGATAACCACGGCAATGTTGATTTCTGCCCATCCTAGTATTGCATATCTCTTTCGTGGGCTCATGACGCTTCCGAGAAAGCCATATAGGAAAGACACAGGTCCACGCAGTCACGGGGCGGGGGGACAATGGAGGATCGGGCGTGCGAGGGAGCGGAAGATGGGCGCGCGCGCGAGAGAGCGAAGATCAATGTGGCGTACGCACGCGGCCGTATATTCGTTACACCTATACAGAAGTATACCCGACAATACGCCCGAGCAAGCGGGAAAACTGCTGAGCGGGCGCGCGCGGTATGATTTACATATTATCCAAATTTACCGTACAGCCAATTGAATATTTATGAGAGCCGCGCCGCGCGGGCCGAGCGATCCGTAAATCACGTAATCCGAATCGGGCCCCAAACAAAAGTGTGCGTATAAGCCCGCATCAGCAGGCCGCGGCGCGAGCGCCCGATCGATCGGATATCTCGTACGTGTATACGCCGGGGGAGAGTAGGTATATACCTGTCGCGGCCCGCGACTAATGCCCAACGAGATCCCGACGGCTAATAGCACGCCGCGCGGCGAGGCTGCGCGTATCTTCGGGGATGGAAAAAGAAAAACAGGGCCGCCGGGGAGAGAGAGAGAGAGACCGGGAGATAAGGCCTTTGTCGGGGAGAAAAATGAGCGAGACGGAAGTGCAGCAGCGCAACCCTTTGCCGCCGCGCCGAGCCTTCTTGAGAACCGTCAGCCGGCGCGACACACACAATCACAATGGGCTTCGCTATAAATCAGTTTATAAAAGGCCCGTGGGGCCCCGCGCGTGTGTACGGCCCCCCCCCCCATCCCCGACCTTTGCCGGCGTTCCCACAACAACGCCACGGCGTTTCGCGTACCAGCGGCATTTTTACACTTTCGATTCATCCCTCCCTCCTTCTCTCTCTCGCTCCGGCTCGGCGCAGAGCGGCGATGATTAATCTCGGGATGCTCCGGTTAACGGCAGGTTCCCCGACTCTCGCACTCGACTGTCTAATAGATTTTTCATCATCTCTCCCTCGGTTTCCACTCTCTCTCTCTCTATCTATCCCTCTTCGAGCGGTTCTGTTTTCTCTCGTTCGCTCAAACATACCTGTTATTTCGAAAGTACTCGAGAGATATTTCGTAATCAGTGTTCGTCGCGGGGATACAACGGACGCAGCTATGGTATTCTTGAAATGTACGTTATCTGCACTCGGAGGAGGATTGATTCTGTCAAGATTCTGTCAAGTCGATGGTCAAAACAGTAGAGGGTATGTCATTTTTTGTAGGCAGGTTTACGCAGGTGGAAAACACTGGATGTGTGATTCGCAGTCTCCAATCGCGCGTCTTACAGATTATCTTGAAATGATATCGAATGATCAAATATGAAATAGGCAATGGAGTGGAAGTGACTATAAAAACCTCCGTTGACTTGATCGACCAAGAAAAGACGTACAAACTTCGAACCAGACCAACTTCGTTTTCTATATCTGCGAGTCGGAAAATGACAAATGAAGACTCGTTTCTGATGCTAGAGGAGTCTGTTTAGCAGCCGAGGTGAAATCTTCTTTAATAGCGTTCAGTGAATTTTTCTTCTTTAATCAAAAATCGATTTTGGTAAGTGTCATTTATGGTATCCGATAGTCATATAAATTACGATGATTTGACCCTGTCAGCAAATTATATAGCAAGGTTGCGCGCATGCCTAGATACTAATGGTTTATCGATGGATTTCTGCCTATTCTAACTATATTCGATTCAGATTTGGATTGCTTCTATTTATAGCAGCTGGCTAGTGTTGTTTCGCAGAGATTCAACGTCAGAATTATGAGCTGTTCAAATAAAAGAAATTATTCTCGGGTTCTATAGTGAAATGAGATTTAATAATATCGCGACACAGCAAGTGGCTGAGAATGATAATCGCTTTTTCTTACAGAAGTGAGGGATTTTAAAAGAGCTTGTCAGATTGACACAGAGTTGAGCTGTGAAACAGTTGATAAAAGTTTTTGGAATGTTTTTTCTCCACTCAACAAGCCAAATTTTACATTGGCAGAAAGCATAAATTTTACAAATTATCAAATATTTCCCTTCAGTAACATTGTTAGATCATGAAGTAACGATGCTAGAACATTTTCTAGTAGTTTTATGGGACGTGGTGGTTTGTCTGCCAGGTCCATTTCTTTCCTGATGAAATCTAAATAATGTGACACTTTGGTGTAAACATTCGACCTTTGCGGACCACAGTCCCAGTCGGAAGCCGATTCGATGCCAACCAATACTTTGCCATCAATGGTTAATGGACCGCCACTGTCCCCCTAGAAATACAAAAATTTTTAAGATATTTCTATTACAAAAACTCCAATGGTATATGATAAGATGATAACTAACCACGCAGGCACCAGCAACAGCGCACAAATGACCAGGTCTGATTGCCATGTCCGTCCACTGAAGTTGACAATTCTCTTGGCTTACAGCACTCGTGACAAATTTTTGTAAATTTTCTAATTGAAATATCCAAATTGATTTACTGCCAAAACCGCTAAAGATGAATTGAGTATCTTGAGGGTATTCTTCCATTGGCTCAGGAAGAGCGATTGGCTTCACGAACTCAGATTCTGTGACTGGTTCTTTAATCTGTGATACAGTTGAAGTGTCGAATTAAATTTTTAAGTTGAGCATCAAGTGGGAAAGGGTCGAGCGGATGTGAAGAAAAGAGTAAAAGTGGTTTGATAGGTGAAATTACACTCACTGTTAGGACAGCTATGTCGTTAACAACATCAAGTGGATCAGAAGTCATGACAAATTCAGGATGTACGACAACTTTGTCTACTTCGATTCTTATTCCAGTGGTTGGATCGGTGTGATCTATCGTGCCCACCTTGACCGTGAAATTCGTGAGAACTGGATGATTCGGGTCAGTATGGTTTCTTACACAATGCGCGGCAGTGAGCACGTGTCTGTCGCTTATCAGAGCACCACCGCAATAGAAGTTCTCTTCCCTTATAATCGCCACCATGTAAGGAAATTCTCCAAGTCCAGCGGGAGAACCTTCCACGATTCCTTCGACACGACCTAGGCCTTCATAAACAAAATTCAGTCATTATTGTATGAATAATTTCGAGTGATAAATATTTTTAAAAACAAAATATTGAATATCAGCGATCGATTTGTCCCCATATGATATTTTTTGCCCCAGAAGATGAAACTTTTTACCCATGAAAATACAAATGACGAAGATGAGCAATGAGTACTCCATGGTGTCGATTCTTGTGTTCCCTGGAATTATTCTGACGTGGCCGTGCTATACTATAATTCTTCACAGACTCGTGGCCGTATTAATACTGTTTCCGTTTCTAATAAAAAACGTGCTTAAGTAGAGTCTATAAAATACCGCTAGGAATCTTACGCGTGTTAAGGTCTCCAATCTTACTAGATCTTGGGTATCAAAATTAGATAAAGTATGTAAATACAGCTGTGCATATAAAGCTGTTTTGCCTGACAGTATCAAAAAATGTTGTGATAGACTTCTCGTTAGAATATTAAGAATTAAATCATCAGACCTAACTCCCTTTTCCCGTACTCACTATTCCAATTTAAATTGTTGGAGAATGTAAGCGATAAGAGCATTAATGATCTAAGAAATCGCAGGCAAGCTGTTTGGAAATTAGATTATGGAGTTGGTCTCAATAGCTCATGATATTACTATTTCGTTTCCCCTGTGATATCATGTTGATCATTAAATATATTACTTATTCCATAGAATATTTGAGGTTGATCGATGTCTTTGACGAGAGGATTGAGGAAAATCTTATCTCCATCGTGAAAGATAATGTACTCACGTAATCGTAAAATTTCGTCAAAGTTTCGATCCCTTGTTTATTTTCAGTTTCATGATTCAGAAATGACAGGTTTCATCAAATGTAGTTCATGTCCGCAAGACTTTAGAGAACAATCGTTGTTTTCTCACTGATTTACGTTCACATAAATATTGAAATTATTAGTTTGATATAACTAAATATATAGATAAGACGACTCATATTTCTGGAATCCCAAAAGTGTCTGTATGAACGTATGTTTGGGGCCCGAATACTCACGAGGATCAACGGGAATCAACGAAATATTTCCCATAACAACAGTTGTTGACATCTCTAGGAACAATTGCTTATACTCTTATGAATCATTGCTACGGAGCAACGGTCTATTAGTTTTAAAGGTCCATCTGCCTATGCTGGAAAACATTCTTCACGCGGTCCGTTTGAGAAAGCATACAATTGATGCAGTTAGCAGTGTTGTTTACATCGTGCTTGCAAGCTTTTTGATTAAATGTTTGTCACGTTTAATATGACTACTCATTTGTATGAGGACGCATTTCATATTGGGTTCAAACTATTTCTTCCGAACCACCAATTGCTTTCTCATAAAGAAAACATTGTAATAGAGTGACAATTGAATTTTCGACTGGAACCATACATATCATTTGAGTAATATGTGAAAACAGATTTTTTCACATGGTAAATGAAACTAATCTTAACTTTTCTCGTAGGTTCACATTTATCGTGGCAAAAAGACAAGTAATACAGCAAAATGGCTGAATCATATCACAAGGCACCTGGTGAAAATCGAGCAGGAATTTTTGATGGCACCTGGCCCTGGTACGTAGTTACTCGAGTACACAAGTACAGTATGCCTGGTAATTTTGATCATACTCTAGCCTCAATTTTCAATATGTTTCTCTCTTCCTCTCTAAATGTACACATATTGAAATTAAATCGTGTCTTTGCAACTAATCTTTCAGAAATATTCTTACGTAGTTTCATAAAATCTTATCATGTATTTATAGTATCGACATTTACTTACACGAGGATTTCGAACGTGTTTAAAAAAACCCGAAATTCAAAAGTAGAAATTTGATCGCCACGATATAAAATTACAATAAAATGAGATTGTATGTACTTTAGATAATCCTTTTGAATAGCCGATTACACGATACATCGTGATTCGCGAATTATTTGATAGGGCAATTAGAAGTTATGTCGAACACTCGTCGGCCGATAAAATCAAGTTGAGAGTAAGACGTAAGGGGGAGTAGTTGATTGTAAGCGATTCGAGTTTAAATACCGGAGAAAGTTGCGCGGGCGCTCGCGCGCGTATTATAAATCCAAGACAAAGACGTTACGAGGTGCTTGGCCTCGGCTACAAAGGCTTAAAGAGCCTTAAATGAATCCACAAAGAAGAAGAAGAAGAAGAAGGAGGAGGAGGAGGAGAAGGAAAAAAACGAAGGTGCAAACTGCTGGGGGGAGGAGAGGGGGGGGGTCTGTACAAGAGAGAGAGAGAGAGAAAGTAAAAAGTTCATTGCACGTCGTGACCCTGGCCTAGAAACAAAAGCGAGAAGAGTCTGCTGAATAATTCAAGTATGCGGAAAATGAGGAAAGAGTTGAAAGTTTCTCTACAGAATTTTACGCGTAGCTCGCGAGCCCCACCTTCCGCTTGCCGCCGCCGCCGCCGCCTCCTCCTTCTCCAGCTGCTGCTGCCGCTGCTGCTGCTCACCCCCCTTTGCCGCGACTCGATCTCCCGCCTCTCGTTATCTCATAAATTACCAAGTGCTCTCTCTCTCTCTCTCTTTCGCTCGCGGAGCAGTTGCGCGGCTCCCATTCATTCTTTGCGCGCCCCCGGCCCTCCGAAGCCGCGCAAAAATATTTGCATATCTGCTCGCGGCCGCCCGGATTAATTCCACCCTGCAATCTCAGATACGCGCGCGTCTCGCCACCGATCGGATACTCCGCGAATTCCTCCCTCGACCGCGCAATTGGCATCTCCGCGCGCGCGGCTAACCCACTTTCTTCCTTCATACACCTCCAAACTACCGCGTTGGATTTATTCGTCTTTGTTACTGACGATATCCAAAGACGAGGTGTGTTATTGCGTGTTCAGTGTAGTTTCAGATTAAATGGACTCTTACTGTTGCGTTCAATCGAGTTATTTATTCCCGTTGGACGTAAGATACACGGGAGACCCGCGTGGAGACTGTTTGAATTTTGCTGGATTACAACCCATCGAGTTCCCTTTTCCTACTATGAATGTCGATGAAAAAAATATATCTTTATCGAACTCCTTCCTCTCTCGATGGTGTAATTCAATCTCCACGAATTTCCCATTCAAATTTAGCCCCATCCGTCGCGCATGCATCTCGCAAATCCAATCGTATTATTTCCAAAGCGATGATCACGGAACGAGGCACGACGACTCGCTACGTACACGCGTATACACGTGTATCGGAAATCACATAAATTGAATGGCCCACCTGTCCGCTGTGGGGCGGGAAGGGGGTACCCGATCGCGCGCGCACAAAACTCGAGAGAAGGGTTGGGGCCGCGGGGCGACAGGGGCGCGCAATAGAGGCGTTTTGTTTTTCCGGGAAGCGTCGAGCGCGCGCGCGCGCGAGTTTGTTGGAGGAACGGCCCCGAAATTGCCGACGCGGCGACAATGGGCCAAGTCAGACGTGGACGAGGCCCGCCAGAGTAAACGAGAGCGACACGAGAAAAGAGAAGACGCTTGATTCACGTACGGGGGAATCGCGCGGGGGGGTCTCTCTATCCCCCCTACGAGCTGCAGCCAGCCGAGTCCAGGAGAGTCGCGCATGTAAAACAGCAGAGCCATTCGCGAGCTGAGAGTCACATGCGTCGCGCGGGGACAAAGGGCAGAGCTCGCTCGCGAGGGGGCGAATTACCGATTCAAACGGCTCTCGCTTTTGTCTCGCGCGTGTTTATTTCTTTGTTTTGCCCGGGGACGTGGGGTTTTTGTTTCTTCCTTCTGCTGCTGTGTGTTTTTTCTCTCTCGCTCACTCTTTCTTTTTCGCGCACAGTCTGCGAGACTCGCGGCCGCATTGTCGCCTGCCCCCGGACTTTTGGCTTCGCGGCGCGCACACACAGGGCTCGGCAGTCCGGCCACGCTTTGTGTCGCTGCTTCTTCTCGTCTCTCTCTCTCATTTCGGTCAAAACTGTCGCGAGCGTATTTAACCGCGGCTCCTACACAAAAGTGCACGGCTCATTGTAGTGCGCAATTGTTCCGCGTTCTCTCGTTTTCGTTTATACATGTATATAACTCGGTGTGTGCGCGCAGTCCGTCACCTCGTCGGACTAGAAGAAGGGGGCGATAGGAGCAAAAAAAAAGAAGCGGAACAAATCGAAGGGAGCCTGCACCGAGGACGACTCTGGGCGTCGTAAAATGGCATCGAGCGGTCAGGTCTCGCGCGCGCGTGGGCGGCAAAGAGCAGGGGGAGGG